>JAJOZX010006302.1:0-266492 GCA_023014485.1 Bathynomus jamesi
GATGATGATGATGATGATTACGATGTAAGCGGTTAATGTTTTAAGGTTAAATTATTAAAGTAACACACTACCTAACAAGGCCACATACGATGATATCAAAACGAGACCCGTTATGTTCATCTTCCTTTCCCTCATTATAATTTTTTTTATGCAGGAAGGAGGGGCCAAGGGCAAATGCCGCAAAACCGCCCCTCCCATAGTAGGAGAAATAGCCAAAATCCGGGGCTTTCGTGATGCCTAGAGACTACGTAACACTGCCTTTTCGTGAACCCTAAATTTTGAGATCAGTTCAAAAACATCTTTCACATTATGATACATTCATCTTTCATAAATAACGACTAAGATCCACTCTAAGGTTAGCCCGAGAGAAAGGAAAGAGTAGGGGGTTAAGAGAAGAGAATAAGGGGTTAAGTAAGTAGCAACACCTATCACTCGTGGGTTAACATTTATTCAAAAAAAGACTCGCCATCATCATCGCCGGCCACTGCCGACAAGTCGGAAAAATAGTCGACGAGAATAGGAAAGGGGTGAAAGATGAAAAGAAGTAAAATAAGAACGCTTACAAACCATGCAAACACAGTCTTAACTCACTGTCATACCATGCAAACTACAGACATGCAAGTTTGATATTGATGTAGGATAATAAATATTTCCTCGTTCGGAATCTTTTATTGGCTTAAGAAAAGAGAGAGGCCAAGTTTGAAGTTAGAAAATAACAAAATTAGTAAATAAAATTTAGCCGCTTTCGTACACTTTCCCGGAATAATTTTCTGGCATTAAAAAGTTTAGTCTTCAGTTTTTTTACTCGTTTTGATGATGAGACACTTTCGATGACCTCCGGATGCGCTTTCAAATATTCTTTCAATAACTTGTTTCCTACAAAGAAAAAGAATACAATTTACTTTTCCCTCATTTCCCACAAAATAAGAAATTAATGTAAAGACTGAACTATGGTATTTTATTTAGCTTAACAAAATTTAAATGAAAGTGTTAATGTAGAGAACTAAAGAGATGAACAAGGTGGCTGGCCGAGTAGTAGTAGTTCCTACAACTGAATTAAAGACGGTCAAAATAGTGGAAAGCGTGCGTTACAAGATGTGTGCGTGTTACCTACAGGATCGCAACAAATTTGAGGATACATATAGCCCATCGCGACACGAACGTGCATGTCCCGACATTTGCGGTTTCGCGGGGAATTATCTTTATAAACGCCTTTACGTAAAAGGTAATATAATTAAGGGTGGGTTACGTTAAACTATGCTAGGTTAGGTTAGGCTAGTTATTAGGTTCTTAAAATTGGGCGAGTGCAGCGATACAGAATTTAGAAAGTATGAAAGTGAGAAGATTTTGTGTGTAGTGGTGTGACTGCCTAATTTTGTGTTATTTGAGGAAGCCACAAAGAAAAACTGGATTTACTAGAACACGAGCTTGCGGACTATACTAAGGTCATCAGGTGCGAATCCGGAGGGTATTGAGGCTAGAACTACACGATATCTCTCGTGTAGTCCTAGATTGAGGCAGGTCAGTATATAAAAGAAGGATGTGACCGAAGGTTGGAGATGGGGTATTAGGAAAGGAAGGAAAAAAGGGAATAAGGAACACCAGAAATAAAAAAACAAAGGTTTGAGAGTGTCTTGGGAAAACAAAGTCTACGTTTAAGCTTCCTGACAGAGATAAAGGAACATTCATACCTTCGAAAGTTGAGGGGGAAAGGACGATCAAGTTGACACAGATGTGGTACTGTGGCTTGCATGATGTTCATCTGATTAAGAATATTTAGTGAAGCGCATGCAAGCGTTATTTAAGAAATAGAATGTGATTACACTTTTTTAGGGGAATGAAAGGGCTCTGCTTCACCGGATATGTGCTGTTGAAATACTTATTTTGTATAAATTAAAGGGTAAATAGGATAAGCATCAATAAATTTCGAGGATGGGTCACATTTCCAACCATGAATGCAAAATAGAATTCAGCGAGTTTCGCCTGGAGGGGGAAACCAACTGTTTCACGGAAGATGAGGAAGGCCATGATCTGACCTTAGGAATCCCTGTATCATCGCCATGAGAAAGAGGAACTAGTTTCATACTCTGCGTCTACAGGTACGAGCACCGTTTGGAGTGACGGCCTTCTTTCGAAAGAACACGCAATTGAGACGATTTTTTAAGCATGATTCTTGTACGACGAAACGACAGGATAAGATGCGAATATACCGGGTGTTTCAAAAGTCCCTCACTAATTTGATTTTCAATTTTCTTTGCAGCTAATCGACCAACGACGTTCATCTTGTGGTAAACTCTTACTCAGTAGTTGAGAATTTTTTTGAGTCTACATTTGAAGTTTTGCTCCGTTTTCTTCTGCTACTATGCTGACTCTAGAGCAGAGGTGTAAAATCGCTGCATGGCAGGTGGTTTTTCAATCTGTGGTCGAAGTGCAGCGACGATTCCGGGCAGTCTACGGGCAGCATTATGCACCGGATAGGAACACCATCGTCGCCACCCACCAGAAGTTTATGGAGACCGGATCCGTAAAGGACAAACCACGATCAGGAAGACCTCGAAGTGGGCGGAGTGAGGAGAATGTCGAAACTGTCCGTGAGGCGTTTACTCAGAGTCAAGGAAAGTCCATTCGGCGAGCTGCTGCGGAACTGAACATCAGCGCGACATCTATCCAACGGATTTTGCGGCGTGGTCTCAAGCTGTATCCGTACAAGATCCAGGTGGTTCAGAAGCTGGAACCTCAAGACTACGATTGCCGGGTGGAGATGTGTGAGACACTGCTGCATCACTACGAAAGAGACCCATCGATCCTGGAGCACATGTGGTTCAGCGACGAAGCTCTCTTCCACCTTTCTGGTCGCGTCAATCGGCACAACACCCGCATCTGGGGAACTCACAATCCTGCGGAGATCCGTGAACATGAAAGGGACACGCCGAAATTGGTCGTCTGGTGTGCCATCTCCTCAGCTGGGCTGATTGGTCCGTTCTTCTTCCGGGATCAAGATGGAAATTCCGTGAACGTCAACGGAGACAATTACCTTAGTATGCTTCAGGAGTTCTGCATCCCCCAACTGTCAGCTGTAGCTGACATGCAAGAAGTCATTTTCCAGCAAGACGGTGCCCTGCTCATTACTCGCGTGAGGTTCGCTTATTTCTGAATAAGCAGTTCCCGGATCGGTGGATTGGTCGCCGTGGTCCCATTGAATGGGCTGCTCGCTCGCCTGATCTTACCCCATGCGACTTCTTTTTGTGGGGCTATATTAAGAGCAAAGTGTACGCCACCAAGCCGCGAGTCCTCCCCACACTAGAAGAACGGATCAGGAATGCGTGTGCTTCTGTTACTCCCGAAATGTTGTCCAATGTCGGCCAAGAATGCGTAAAACGGTGGTTCGCTTGTTTCGAAAAAGACGGTGCCCACGTTGAGGTGTACCAGTGACTTTCCAGTAGACTTATGAAGCCAAGTTTGATGCCACCAAAATTCTCATGAATCGTAGACTCAGCAACCAAATTGTCATTTGGTTCCTCTTGTAATTGCTATTTTAATAAAATTTTAAAAATAATGAGGGACTTTTGAAACACCCTGTATTATGGAATGAATATGAGAATAAGTCATACTATGAAGCTTTAAAGTTACGTGGAAGTAAGAGGATGTTACTCTTGAAGCGAGTTTGTAAACTTGGGAGTTAAAAAATGTCAACCTTATGTTCATTTTTAGATTATTTTTAAGAGTAAAAGTATACGTAAGTTCAAAGTACAGTATAACAATGATGGTAAGTAATTAAATCAAAATAACAGACTCATACTTGACTAATTATGAAGAAAATTTAGTCTTTATTTTACCTGGGAGATAGCCCTTCGTCCCATCTTGAGAGATCTTCGATGACTAATTTAAAATCTTTTCGTATGATTTTCTCATCCTTTTCTTTCCACTGATAATGTTCAACTAAAATGTGAAGGAAAAAAAATTACTTCCTGTTATTGAGTCAAAAGTGTCATCTCACTAATAATAAATCAATTCTGTAAACATTTTGCACGCACGCCCACTCCTCTCTAAATTAGGAATGACAAAATTAAGACTACACATACTACTAAATGTACGAAACAAATATAATGCCAGGATTGTTTAACCTCCTCCTCAACATCTAAGATAACACCGAGAAGCGGTGTTACGACAATAGCCGAACATAGTCTTTTATGGAACGATAAAGCTGTATTGTAACTACATATATACAGCTAGTAATGTAGTGTCAATTATCAGAAGTAAATCGTTACTACGAGTATGATGGTCAGTCATCATGGAGAATTATAACGTCAACACGTTTCAATTATTTATGTATATTTTCTTATGCAACCCAGAAATGCATGATCATGTGTCCCTTAATCAATTTAAAGTTTTCTTTTAATCGTGTATATCTGTAATTTAAAAATAACCACAAAACGAAACAGCTTATTAAATGAAAACCTAACAGCGTGTAAAGGCAGTAACGTCATACTTTACACTGTTTGTACACAAAGTTATTTATGAAAATTTCAATCAGTTAAGCAAGACTTTATCAACGTTAATCGTTTTACAGAGAAAGTTTAATACATTACCTCTTCTTTTCTTATCTCCTGAAAAAAAAAATAAAAAATAAATAAATTTTCTCAAGTCATAATTCGTTAGAGAGAGAAATGGCATCCCTTCAAGTAAACCTTTCTATTTCTCGGTTTCCTTTGAATTTTCTCGTTCTCATTCAAATTACAGTAGCTTTAATTAATCAACAAGAAGATAATAGAACACTAATGTTTGTATAACAATCACAAAATTCTAAAAATTTTTCAGAATATATAATGAACAATCTGGCAACTAAATAATGATAAATATTCATTTCAATTTGATTAAATTGAAAAACAAACGTACCTCCAATTTTCAAAAATTGCACACCGAGTACAAATTACAAAAGCTTTCAAATTACACAATAATTAGAATGGTACCTTTGCAGTTTAAGCTATTTTTCTTAAAAAATTTTCAACAAAGACAACGAAAATATTATAAGACGGTTCACTTCTACCTTTGGTCAGTGAACAAAAACGAAGCCGAGTACAGACCTTCAAGTTCACACTGCCAATTTCTTTTCTTACGAGAGGGGGTAATTATGTTTCCCCATTCATCAAACAGCAGACAAACATTGCCTGTTCAAAATATGAAAATTCTACAATACAGACTGTTACAACAAAAAATCATTTTGTCTTAAATCTGTAAATTAGCTTTCGTGACTCAGTCCGATAAGAACTGGTCTCGCAATGTGAAGCTCCCTAGTTCAATTTTTGCTGCCTCATTTGACTAAGTTAATATGATGAAAGAACCTGAGTTTTACTCAAGACACTTCGTCTTATGATGATCCCACTGCGAGAAGTTTTACCAATTTATGTTGAGCGGCTCAAAAGTTGTGGGGCGAACACACAAAAGCTCCATTTGACCTTTGACCTCCATTTTTAACACTGACCTCTGATGCTAGAATCTGAGTCTTGCTCAGGACAACGTCCGCATGAAGTTTCATCAATTTATGTTCGTGTAGTGGTGCAAATGTTATGGTGCGGACACGAAAGTTTCGTGTGACGAACGGACGAAGTGCAATCCAATACGACCTCTCAAAATTTATATGGTGGTAGGGGGTAGGGAATTACTGCAAAGGGTCGGGTGGAGAAGCTACTGAAGCAGAGAATGCAGGTCATTTATTTTACTTATCGACAGATAAAATTTGTTGTAAAACTTCAGCGTAACCAATTCAAACGGAGAGGCTATATTGACAACCTTCTTGAGTAGAGAATGTTGAATAATTATAATTATCTTCATTCCGTTAATCTCAGCCAGTCAGGAAGTCTTGACGGTCAAAATTTTTAACACGAAAAGAGTAAAAACTGAGGATCACTCAAAACGTTTAGTAACTTCCAAGAAAAAATGTGGAAACATACTTTGGAAAGCAAAATGCTGGACGCGCGAGACATCATGGATTTCCTCTTCACGGTCCTGCTTTTGATTAATCTCATCTTGCGAGTCTTCATTAACGTTATGTACATTTTGGTCTGTCTGATACTGCACATCTTCAACTTTAAACGCAAAAAGAAAGATCATTTTTTACACGTGATTAACGGACCTCTTTTTATTGTTAGTAAAGTACTTCAAGAGGGAGGAAGCTCAAGTAAACTTTGATGGAATTTCATTAAATATCAAACTATTCAACATCCAAACTCCCACATTATTAATTAAAAAGGATAGGCTATTAAATTAATACTGTAGTATTCGTATGGAGGCAACTCTCTTTGGGAAGTTCAATCATGTTAATATTTGGCTAAGAGTACATCATCATTAGAAATGCAACCAATCAAACGTTGACACACACAAATGGAATGGAGCCTGTCTTGAAATTATTCAATAAAAAGAACTGATGGATACGATAACTTGCCTTCAAAAGTCATCATGCCTTGGGGCAGATAATCTTTGACAAGAAGTTCGCTTGCGACTTCATTTACAGCTTCCAGCTCCTCATCATTCTTATTAGACAATTCCTCCAAATGAGTTTTAATATTTTCTCCATCTTTGGAAAACGGAAAAAAGCGGTAAACATATAATTATCTTAAGGTGTTCAGCAAATGCGATAATACCTAATGAAGGGCATTATCTTGAAATTATTCAATGAAAAGAACTGATGGATAAGATAACTTGCCTTCAATAGTCATCATGCCTTGGGGGAGATAATCTTTGACAAGAAGTTCGCTTGCGACTTCATTTACTGCTTCCAGCTCCTCATCATTCTTATTAGACAATTCCTCTGAATGAGCTGTAATATTTTCCTTTTCATCTACAAAGAGCAAACAAAAGTGGTAGATATATTGTCATCAAGTGCGATAACACCTGAAGACCTAAATACAAGCCGAAAGCATATGCTTCTAATAAGTCCATTTCTCATTGTGACTTCGCCCTCTTAATTCAACTTCTAATAGAGATTATTCACTAACGTCTTGCTGAAGGAAACTGCCTTTAACCAGTGAAGGAACTCATTTACTCGCGCACACACGCATTGCGGCGGCTTCCGTCACATTTTAAATCCTGTATGGCGACATTTGACAAAACAACCTATTTAACCTAACCAGATTTGACATAACTAACTATTACATTACATTTTATCACGCTGTTTTTCCGATGTCATCCGCCTTTACTCACACGACTGCACTCACTTTTATAAAACATTCTAAAAATCTTGACATTTCCTCTTTTCACAAAACTAGGCCTATACCAATGTGTTACATGTATCCTCACAACGGATGGCTTTTTTAACTCGCACTTCAATTAATAAACAATGCTTTTAGGTTACTTAACCTTCTTCAAAACATCTACGGTCATATGACGGAGGGAAAGACCCAGAGAAACGCCTTAATGGCTAAAATCGGAAGTGCGAGCCGATTCGAACCCATGACCTTCAGATAAATAGGTCCGACCCCGGCCGGTTAAACCATTTCAACTACAAATACATTAGCTTGTATACTTAAATTATATAATAGATTAAAATTAAATTTCAATAGTAAATACAACGATGGCCAGTAAATACGATGCCCAGTGCCCAATTTCAAGCATATCATCTCTGAAATTAAATTTTAACCAGTGGTATAACTATCATTTTGCATAATTACATTTTTAGCTATGCGAGCGTAATGAATGAAACGCTCAAATCTGCAATGATGCGGTATCATGATCACTTTACACAAAGCTAAGACGAATGTTTTCGACCGAGACTATTTGAGATTGATGACTGGTGTTAAATAAATCCCATGTAAAAGAAATACTATATATTAGCCTTAAATATTATTATGGGCTTTCTAATGAAGGGGAAATTAACATTTATACATCTTACCCATTTTTCCATGTAACTGAAGCCTCTCCAGGAACTTGCCATTGTGAACAATTTTATCAAACGTTTTCTGGTCTCTATACCATGAGGAGTCGACATCTCGAGAATGCCCGACATGCTCAAAGAAAAGTGTTCTTTCATAAGGAGTCATTTCTGTTTCCCAGAAAGCCGAAGAAGCCCTGTGCCTCAAGTCATCGGCGCTGAACGTCACAACTATGTTGCACTTCTTAAAGAGTTCCAACATATCATGATATCCTGAAGCGCAAGCTTTAGACATTCCTGATGAAGTAAAACTTTAGTGAAATTAATCCTTACTTCGAACTCGTATGTTCATACATGTAACATATGTAAACAAATGTTTGACTGAAAGGTAACTTGGGTACAGAATGCTGTAGTATTTGTATTATTACCTTTAAAATGTCTGTGGTATCTGCCCAAATATCAGAATGGATGTAATAGACAAAAAGTTCGTTTTATTTTAAGATCTGCATTCAATGGATTGTATCGAATTGAACCACTACTGCAGTTATAAGTAAAAGAAAGTGATATCAAGATGTATAAAAATTTGTGATGTAACCGTCTTATAAATACAGTAATTACTAAAAACAAACCTGTTGATGGGAAGAGAAAATGATTGTAACACGCAACCCCAACTTTATGTCGGATTTCATTATCAGTCAGAATCTTGAACAAGGGCAAGGTGTAAGTTGGGACTAATACATCAATGTACTGGTTTCCTTTTCCAGCAATAAAAATTAGCTTCAGTTTCTGAAGCATTTCCAAATCATCAGAAGATTTAAATTTATTAAAGATAGAATTAGGAATTGGTCTTTTAAGACCCTTTTCAAACTCTTCAATAGTAATTCGGCAAGGTTCGCCTCCTCGATTAGCATTGAAAAAGTTAAGTTTGGTTACGAGTAACCTGCGTAAATGAATAAACTCTCTGCAATCCATATTCAAAGTATCATTTTTTTGTTCTTGAAGAATCTTTTGCAGTTCGCAATTTATATACTCATCAACAATCTTAATGGAGTTTTCTATTTCATCTCTTGGTTTTGTTCTTATCTCTTGCCTTCTTTCACGTTTCAAAGCGCGAGATGAAGCAACAAATAATCTTTTTTCATAGCCAGAGAACACTAAACCAAAGCTTTTTGCGTGTTCTGCCAAGTTTTCAAAAAACATCATCCTTCGTTTTTGCGTCTTCAGCAATATTTTTACGAAGAAGACCCTCAGCTTGAACTGCGTGTAATGTATTTTGTATCACTGACTTCATTTGTAATTTAATTCCATGCTTTGTTGATCCCTCTTCTCCACAAATATTATTCATAGCATTGATAAAAAGTTTCCAAAACTGTATCTTCATTAGATCAAATTCTGTTACATTTAAGTTTTGTTTCTTAGCCTCATTTATGAACTCGTAATTACTCTTGTTAGCAGTCGCATAGCAGACCTTGTGCTTTTCTTCGGATAATTTTCTTTGCCTACAGCAGCTGCACTTTCTTCAAATAACTTTTCCCGAGTAAATTAACAAGAATACTATTTCTTGCATATTTCCCAATTTCATCATTTCGTAAGCTATCTAAAATTTCTGTAAATGCTTTAGACTGGGAATTCATTTTCTTGGGTAGAGAAATAAAGGAAGCAGATCCGCTGGAGTTCTCACCTTCTGCAACATTACCACCACAGTTTTTCAAATGGAGTGATACAACTTTTCGCGAGATGAATGCTTTGCAGTTTGTACAGACTACGATTCTTCCCCTTGAATCTTTCCTTTGTTTTTCAATATGCTCGACTTTATTCTCTGCAATCATTCTCATATTATGTTCATAAATACCCTGAAGACGTATCCTCCTCAGTTCTTTTTTTTTGTAAATATCGGAGAGCTTTGCTACATTCTGGACTTCTTTTTCATTTTTATGAACGGTTTTCAAATGCCTAGCCATATTAGTCTTCTGCAAACCACAATAACGACATGGCCTCGAGGGCTTTTTTCGACTCTTCAGTACTGCAGACATAGGGCTTTGTTTCTGAAAAAAAAAAAAAATTACGTAACTTAAGGAAACTTTCTGTTCGAACAAATTTCTGTATAATTCTCTCAAGGAGGCGAATTAAGAGCAGATTATTTCAAACAAGCCTGCCTCCCATCTTGAAAAGTAACTAATGAGTAGGATTTCTAACTGAAAATGATATGGTGGGTGAGGAGGGGGAAAAGCTAAAAGCTAAAAATATTAGTGACTATTCTCACTTTCTCCAGGTTTATGGTATAAATCTAAATTTGTTTTATCGAATTGTTTGTATGCAGAAAAAGGTAACAGCCTGGAAACTCATTTTCCCACTGCGTCGGGGTGTGAGTGCCCCATGGGTTACCTGAGCCAGAGCACTGACAGGGTGAGTGGGCGGCCCAACCCAAGCCAGCAGCTGGGAGCGAACCCAGAGCCTTACCGCTCAGTCCGACACTGGAACCACTGAGCTACCGACAGCTCTTGTATCCAGGAACTATGCTTTAATTTTGTGAAAAGGTTTGGTGTAGCACGCACTACAACTAGAAATGATAAAAAAATGAACTTGTTAAAGTTCCTTAGAAAAGTGGGTACAATGCGTGGAATCATCCGAAATGAGGAAGAGTAAAAGAAGTAATTCTATTTGTCAAGCCTACCGTGTGACTCAAAAATAAAATGGCGTGGTCTTAAGAAAAGTGTAAATGAAAATAAATTCTTTTTTTTTTCTAGTCTAATCGGGAAACAAAAGTTCAGTTAAAATAAACAAAATTTTTGGAACGACAGTTTCTATAAATGTTTCAAATTTTTATTTTTGGTTGAGAATAAGGGGATAATAATAAATTGAACTTCTATTACACTTTATTACCATAAAGCTCAAAACGGAAGGGTACGTACGTATAAATGTTTGTTTAAGAAATAAAGGAAGTGATAAGGTTCTTCTTTGGATAATGAAAAGAAGGCAAGATAAATACTGTATTGGACAAATGAAAAAGCATAAATGAAAGTATAGGAGCGAAAAGTAATGCACATAATATAAGAAAAAGCTATTCTGAAAATATAGCTGAAAGGTTAGTCGGATGGAATGATTGGCAACATGATAGTTGAGCATTGTGTGCCAGACTGGATGCACGTACACGAAATTTAAAACGCACTTTACAAATCTTAGAAGTGTTACAGATAAACAAATACAGTCCAGACATAAGAAAGTACACCGTGACGAGGCCAGAAAAACGTCAAAATGAGTGAACCGACTGAATTTGAAAAAAAACACACACACAACATTAAATTCATATATCTAAAGTCAATTTAACTTAACCTTTATACCATCGAACCTAGAACGACATGACAAGTGTTTCTTCGAATACAATTGAAGGCTCGAAGGGTGTTCTGTTAAGTCATTAAAGAGTGAGGTACTCGCTAATCTCGCTTAATCTAGCCTGATCTAACCTAACCAAACCGACTTAATCTGGCGTAACCTAACGTAATCAGGACCAACATATCTTTTTTCCGATAATAAAAATGTTTCTAGGATTTTTATATTATTTTTTAAAGTTCCAAGGTGCCAAAAGTGTTACTTTACAAAAATATTACCCCACTATATCTTTGCATTATCATACTCTCGACCTCACTTATGCCCAGTTGCTTACGCGTGAGCGCGCGCGCATACACTACAAAAAATTCCAAAACGACAATAATTTCATTAAAGTAAAAATACGATACAAGGTCGTACAGATGTGTTCACCGACCTAACACATACATTACAATTATAATGAAGCTTTCAGAATATGCAATGCACAGTCTGATCTCTAAATTTACACTCAATGAAAAAATTCCTTCAAAACAAATTTAATTAAAATGTAGTGTGTATATTGATTTTTCAGAAAATTGCACATTACCTTTGGTTAGCTTCCGCCAGAATTGTTCATTCTGACGAAGGTCAAGCTTTTCATTCCACCTTAGGCCTAGTTTAACGTGGAATCCGAACCACGCCCCACCAGCAGCCCAGCTCTTAACCACTAGGCCACCCAGGGTACCCATTTATCTACCAAGCACTTTCTTTTTATTTTGTGGAAGGATGAACAGCTGGGTTTTGCTGCGCGCCGGCTGCCGTCACCGGGTCTCGAACCCGGGGCCGATGGATTCGTAGTCAACGACGCTAACCACTACACCACCGAGACGTATTCGCTACAAATTATAAATGCTTTACAAATATGCAATAATTAGAATGGTACCTTTCCAGTTTAATGTAGTTTCAAAATTTCCCTGCAAACATAAAATACCTAAAAATCATTAATTTGTTACTTTTTTTAGGGGATATGTTTTATTCTTTTGTCCTTTCCTGAATTTTTTTTGCTAACATTTAAGGCATCTTACACCAGAGAAAACATTCCTAGAGACTGATTTGTGCGGAGTGATACGAAGAAAGTTCTTTACTGCTTCCCATGTTTTGTCTTTTCCAAACTTGAAAGTGAACATAACTAATGCAGTGTCTGGCAAGAAGTTTTTTTTGTATTGGGGCGTTTACCGCCACTTCCCGCTATATGGTAGCGGATATCATGGCGAGGCGGATTACGAGAAAGAGAAACGGAGACGGAGAAAAGGCACTAGAAAAGGGAGAACAGCGGACTACAGGTGAGAAGTCACCTAAAGCTCAGATAGGATGCGAGATTGGGAGAGGAAGAGGAAAAGACGGTCAAGCGAGAAGAGAGGGCTCTCAGCGAGCATAAGGCGTAAACGTTCGGGGAGGGGGAAATCAGAAAGGAACGGGAAGGCGCGACGACGTACTGACGACAGGGTGGGGCATTCCACAAGGATGTGAGAGACGGTGAGAGGCGACTGGCAGGAGGCGCAACGAGGAGCCTCCTGCCGGAACATAAGATAGCCGTGCGTGAGGCGCGTATGGCCGATGCGAAGCCGCGCAAGGACGACCTCTTTGTGTCTGGAGCGGTGGAAAGAGGACACCCAATATGACAGACGGGGGCGGATGGACCAGAGTTTATTTCCGGTGGCATCGTCCCAGGACTGTTGCCACATGCGGTCGTAAAAGGAACGAAAGACCTGCACATAGTCTGAGAAGGGGAGCGGGCGGGGGAGGGGAGGCAGCGAGGCGGCGGACCGGGCTATGCGGTCCGCCGCCTCATTACCGGAAACACCAACATGGGCGGGAACCCAGCAGAAGGTGACCCGGATCCGGTGAACGGTGTGCAGGACATGGTACTCCTGTTGAATAAGGCGTACGAGGGGGTCCGGGGAATCATAGCGCTCGAGCGCCTGAAGGGCGCTCAGCGAGTCCGAAAAATGGTACAGGAGGACCGCGAACAACCCGATACCAGACGGAGGGCTTCCAGAAGGGCAAAGAGCTCCGCGGAAAAGATGGAGGCCTGAACCGGCAGGGGGATACCCCGGGAGGTAGGTGACAATGACGGAGAGAAGACGGCGGCCGCGACACCTGCAGGGGAGCGCGAGCCGTCGGTGTAGACGGGAACGTCGTCCTAATGGACGGGAAGATGGGCCAGAAAAGAAGACCGGAGGACGGCAGGAAGAGACTCCTTACGCAGGCCACGGAGCGCCTGGCAACGGCAGATAGGGGTGGTCCGCCAGGGGGGCGACAGATCGAAGGAGAACGGCAGAATAGAGGGTGGGGGGATCCCCAGGGACGAGAAAATCTCGGCCAGAGAGGCAGCGAAATGCCACGTGTCAGGCCGGGATAGCGCCTGGGAGATCGCCGAGAAGAGTAGGGACATCGGAAGGCGGCAGATGCGAAGGGGCAGGGGGGGGTGTCCACAGTCCACCTGAAGACTAGCGACAGGGGACGAGCGGAAGGCACCCGACGCCAGGCGAAGGCCACGGTGGAGAAGAGGATCCAGCATACGGAGTGCCGGAGAGGAGGCGGAGCTGTAGACCACACAGCCGTAGTCGACACGGGATTGCACCAGGGAGGTGTACAGGCGCAGCAGAGTACGCCTGTCCGCCCCCCAGGTCGTGTGGGACAGATGACCCAAAAGGCAGAGGGTGCGGCGAGATGTTTGCCGCAACCGCCTAAGGTGTGGAACCCAACCGAAAAATCCGTCGAGGGTCATACCCAAGAATCTAACGGATGGGACGAGGGGAAGAGGAGTGCCGGCAAAGGTAAGGGCGAAGGTATGCGACAGACGGAGGCGCCGAGGACGGAAAAGCATACTGGAAGACTTAGAGGGTGAGAAAGCATAGCCAACCGAGGACGCCCAGCGAACCACCGCGTTGATGGCTAGCTGGAGCCGACGTTCAGCCAAAGACGGGAGGCGGCCAGAGCAATAGATAGCCAGGTCGTCGGCATAGAGGGAGCTACGAACGGATGTAGGCAGGACCGTAGCGACTGTGTTCATCACGAGTGAGAAACACAAGACGCTAAGGACACTACCCTGAGGGACACCCTCCTCCAACGGAAAGCGGTCAGAGAGGGCAGAACCGATGCGGACGCGGAAAGAACGGGCGGACAAGAAGTTATAAATAAAGGAAGGGAGAAAGCCTACGAAACCCAGGGAGCGTAAGCAGTCGAAGACCGCGCTCCGCCGGGTAGTATCGTAGGCCTTCTGGAGGTCGAAAAAGACGGCGAGTACAAATTGACGCCGGGAGAAAGCCTCCTGCACGTCATGGCTAAGGAGAAGGAGGGGGTCGGTGGTAGACCGGAAGCGCCGGAAACCAGCCTGGGTAGCAGGGTACTGGTCACGCGCCTCCAAGGTAAAGGACAGCCGCGAGGCGACCATCGCCTCCATCACTGTGCAGGCACAGCATGTCAGGGAAATGGGGCGATAGTTCGACGGGAGTGAGGGGTCTTTATCGGGCTTCGGGATGGGGACGACGATGGACTCACGCCATCGGTCCGGAAATGAACCCTCCAACCAAATCCGATTATAGAGGTCCAGTAGAAAGCTGAGAGCAGAGGGGTGGAGGTGCCGTAACAAGTCATAGGGGATATTATCGGGGCCGGGGGCGGAGGAGCGTCGGGGGCGGAGGGCTTCCCGAAGCTCTGTCATGTGGAAGAGGTGATTATAGGGGTCATCCCTATGAGGTGGAAATTCCGGTGGGTCGCGGCAGGAGTGGGGGGAATCGGAACTGGAGATGGCTGCGAAGTGCGCCGCGAGTGCGTTCGCGACGGCCTCCGGATCGGACACGAACTCGTCGTCCCCGACCCGAAGCACCGGGGGTCGAGGGGGGACACGGGTCCCCTCAAAGCTACGCACCTTGCGCCAAACAGTCGAGGGGGCAGTCGAGGAGGAGATCCCGGACACGTAACTCCGCCAGGAGGTACGCCGGGCCAGTTTCAGGACCCGACGGGCCACTGCCTTCAGGCGCTGAAATTCTATCTTGTGCTCCAGCTGGCGGGTCCGGTAGAAGCGGCGGCCGGCACGGCGCCGCTCCTGAATGGCATGGGAGCACTCTGGGGTCCACCATGGGACGCTTCGCGGCCTGGGGGAGCCAGAGGTACGGGGGATGCAACTGGCGGCAGCCGAGAGGATCTTATTCTCGAGGAAGGCGAGGGCCTCATTGACGGAGGGAAAGGCAGGAATTGATGGCGAGATCGCCGTGCCCCTCGCGTATGAGGCCCAGTCTGCTCGGGCGAACAGCCAGCGCGGGCGGACAGAGGTGGGGGGGAGGAGACGGGTCGGGGTAAGACACACTGGGAAATGGTCACTGCCGGAAGAATCCGGCAGGACCTCCCAGGTGAACTCCGTCACGATTTCGAGGGAAACCAGGGAAAGGTCGATACAGGTGAAACTGTCATGGGTCGAGTGAAGGCAGGTTGGGGAGCCATCGTTCAGAAAGGTGAACTCGAGCTCGTCCATAAGGGAGAGAAGGGTCCCGGAGAGAAAGGTGGAGCAAACGTCCCCCCAGGCCGGGTCCCGACTGTTGAAGTCCCCGAGAATCAGAAAAGGGCGGGGAAGCTGAAGAATTAGGTCACGGAGAGAATCGGGTGGAGGGCGTACGTTAGGGGAGAGGTAGAGAGAGCAGACCGTGAGCTGGCGCCCCAAGGAAAGGCGCACGGCCACAGCTTGCAGGACTGTACGGAGCGGGAGGGGGCGGAGCGGTGCACGAAGACCGCGGCGCCCCCCCTCCCCGCCCCATCGAGAGGCGGGGAAGGGAGCCCGCAGTAACCGGACACTCGAGGGAGGGAACGGGATCCCAGAATCGTCTCCTGAAGGCAGAAACACGCCGGACACCTGGAGGCCAGGAGAGAGGAGAGACTCTCGAGGCCTACCAGGAGCCCGCGGATGTTCCACTGCAGGAGCGAGGTATAGGGAGGGGTAGGAAGGTCAGCGTAAAGGATGGTTATGGGGTGGGTGGGCCGATCGGGCGGCCCGAGATTAAAGAGGGAATCGGAAAGCCCCGGAGTTCAGCGAGGGACGCCGAACGAGGGCGAAGGCGAGGGTCACCCCGACGAGGGGGCGATGTGGAACCAGACGCCGGCAAGTCCTCCAGAAGAGGAGTCTCCCGGACGTCCGGGGGAGAGCGATGCAGAGAAGTGGATGTGAGAGGTATCCAGAATGCCCCTCCCTTCACCGGAGGTGCGGGGGAGGCAGGACTACGAGGGGGAGTGGAAAATAATACCTCACCCAGAGGCATTGGCAGGTCGAGGAGAGAGATGGGGCGGGTCAAGCGCGGGGGCGTGCACGTCCCACCCACGCCGACCAGGCGGGCGAGTTCCCCCTCCAGTGGGTCCATCGACCGGGCCGGAGAGGGGTGTATCTCAGCCCCCACCACGAGGGCCGTCGGGGACCCCAGGGGGGAGCGTGCATAACGGTTGCGCAGTGGGGAATGTGAGGACACCGGGGCGGTAGGGCGAAGGGGGCGTTTGTGTTTGGGAGAGGACGGTGATGCGAGGCTTATGGCTTCGAACCTTTCGGGGTCACCACTGGCGCGGCGCTTGCGGCCCCTACCCCTCCGTCGTGCGGCCCGCATGGGTGACGGCGGGTCACGATCCGGAATGGGGGTGGCCGAAGGCGCCGGTGGAGAGGGCGTAGAAGGGGCAGGGGGGGTTGCCGACGAAGCATCGGCGTTCGCGGAGGGAGCACGTGGGGACGCGCTGGTAGTACGGGGAGCCGCGGTAGGAGTCCGCTGGGCGGCAGAGGATGGACTGGGAGTAGCGGACACGGTGGGTGGAGGCGCGTTGGGAACCGCCGGTGAGGACGGGGTCCGGGAACGGAGAGCCTCGGCGTACGAGGCACCACGCCGGGCCTCGCAGCCACGCAACCGCTCCCGCGCCTCCCGAGCGCTGAGAAACTCTGATGAACAGAGGGCCCGAACCTCCCTTTCAAAGAGGAAGGACGGGCAAGAGCGGGATGAAGCAGGGTGTGGTCCATGGCAGTTGGTGCAGGAAGGCGGAGCAGTACAGGGCAAGGGGTGGGGAGGGCCGCCGCAGCGGACACACAACGGGGCCGGCTGACGGCATGAGCTGCTCACGTGGCCAAACCTATTACACTGAAAACAGCGCGTAGGATCTGGCACGTATGGTCGTACTGAGAATTCGCACGCTCGTCTCTCACCAAAGCCCCAGAATACCGAAACGGGGGGCACCAGTGAGTCGAAAGTGAGGAGCAGGCGAGGAGAAGGGGCGGTTGGGGACCGCGATCTGTCGGGAAAGCGGTACACCCTCACAACACCCTGGGAGGCGAGGTCAATCTGGAGGTCTTCCACCGGGATGGGTAGAAGACGAGCAGCGTAAATTGTGCCCTGGCACTGATTGAGGCGGGGGTGGGGAGTCACCGTGATCCCGCAGCCCAGGACATCGGGGATAGCGAGCAGAGAGGAGGTTTCGGCAGAGGAACGCGACCTTATCAAAATGGAGCCATCCCTCTGAGGCCGAAGGTCAAAACGCGCCGTCCCCGTCTTCCCATGGATCGCTCGAAAGAGGCGTTCGTGGTTAGTGGGGAGGGGCTTGGAGGAGGAGGGGCGGAGGACGAGGAACTTGTCCATCGTCCTAAGGCCGAGTGAAGCCGTCTGGCCAAACACCACCGGAACTTCGAGGGGGCGAGAAGACGAGAAAGGCGGACGGCGACGTCGGGTCCCACGTCCCCCAGGGGCCGAGGGGGCCGGGGGCGATGAGGCCCGACCGGAGTGGGAGGCGACCGGGGCCGCGGGCCTCCCACCTGAGGGCGAAAAAGCAGGTGGGTCCCTATCGGGACGTGGAATATGGGGGGATCCAGGGGTCGGGGGGTCCACTGCAGGTCCATCCGCTACTGGCGGGGGTCGGGCAGCGGCGCCACGAGCCTGGGGAAGAGAGGGAGAGGAGGTGTCGGCAAGAAGAGCAGACGGGGTGGGCGAGGGCTGCCGACTGCCCTTACCAGACCCACGGTCCAAAGAGGTTGTCAGAGGGAGGTCAGATGCACAAGCCGGGTCGTCAACGAGGTCCATTAGATTTGTAAGTGTTTCCATAGAAAATTTTTATTGTTGTTTCGCGCCCGGGGCCGCGGGGAACCGATTACCCGGGGCCCAAGGGGACCAAGCGCACGCCGGCGGGGGATGGGTGCCTCGTCCCATGCAGGTACCCCCGTTTCAAAAGGGGCCCTTGCAGCGTCGAAAGTTCTCCCCCGCCGGCAGCAAAGACCAAGGCCCCCCAGGGTCCCAGGCCTGGGCACCCTACCAGCCAACTTAGTCCGGCCCCGGCCATGGGGGCGAGACCCCCAGCGACCAGCCCCGGCAGCCCACGGGGCGCGCGAAGTGAAAAGAGAAAGCAGAAAAAAAACAGAGGGGGCAAGGAAGAGGGTAAAGAGGGGAAGACAGGAAAGACAGAAAAGAGGGGGCTGTAGGATAGCAGGGTATGCTAAAAGTCCACTTCGCAACCGGATGGGGACCCGGCAGGGCCCCCAGCCGCGGCTGACCCCCCTCGCCACATGGAGGCAGGAGCCCGCGGGCGATCCACCCCAGAAAGACCGCCCGCGGGGAGGGGGCTGGCAAGAAGTAAACGACATTCACAATTGTGTGGGAATTAATATAAATTATACAATAAACTTTCTGAACATGAAAAGAGCATGTATCACAAAACCTGCTACTGTCAGTGGAAACACTTGGAACAGTCATTGGACGGACTGGGAGTAGTGAGATTAAAAAAAACTAACGAAAGGTGCAAGATGGAAAACAATATTGTAAAGATTAAACCAAATATTGCTACAAGAGGCTTCGCATTCCAAGAGGATACTCTCTGACTTTCCGGATATATTTTTTTAAAAACTTGCGGAGAAATAGAGAGTTAATATCTAACACATTGAAGATTTGGAAAAGGTTTGAAAATTACGGAAAAACTCGTGTACCCCGCATAAGAGGTTTATAATTTATATACCATACAAGTGAGGTATCAAGTCAATATAATGATTAGTAGGGAAGAATGGTTAGGGCATAAACATGTAAAACTTAAAACACTGAGTAAGAGTGAAGTAAAATTGAGGAAGAGAAGTATGAAATGCATAGCAGAGATGAGATGTAAAAAAAAATATATATAAATAAGAGTACCTTAAAGTCTTTGTTACTTGCAAGAGGGAGGGGGGGGGAAAGGCAACATACTTTGTGGACCAAGATGTTGGACCAAAGGCACATCATGGATTTCCTCTTCACGGTCCTGCTTTTGATTAATCTCATCTTGCGAGTCTTCATTAACGTTATGTACATTTCGGTCTGTCTGATGCTGCACATCTTCAACTTTAAACGCAAAAAAGAAAGATTATTTTTTACACGTGATTAACGGACCTCTTTTTACTGTTAGTAAAGTACTTCAAGAGGGAGGAAGCTCAAGTAAACTTTGATGGAATTTCATTAAATGTCAAACTATTTAACATCCAAACTCCCACATTATTAATTAAAAAGGATAGGCTATTAAATTAATACTGTCGTATTCGTATGGAGGAAACTCTCTTTGGGAAGTTTAATCGTGTTAATATTTGGCTAAGAGTCCATCTTTATTAGAAATGCAACCAATCAAACGTTGACACACACAAATGGAATGGGGCCTGTCTTGAAATTATTCAATAAAAAGAACTGATGGATACGATAACTTGGTTTCAATAGTCATCATGCCTTGGGGGAGATAATCTTTGACAAGAAGTTCGCTTGCGACTTCATTTACAGCTTCCAGCTCCTCCTCATTCTTATCAGACAATTCCTCCAAATGAGTTTTAATATTTTCTCCATCTTTGGAAAACGGAAAAAAGCGGTAAACATATAATTATCTTTAGGTGTTCAGCAAATGCGATAACACCTAATGAAGGGCATTATCCTGAAATTATTTAATGATAAGAACTGATGAATAAGATAACTTGCCTTCAAGTCATCATGCCTTGGGGGAGATAATCTTTGACAAGAAGTTCGCTTGCGACTTCATTTACTGCTTCCAGCTCATCATCATTCTTATTAGACAATTCCTCCAAATGAGTTTTAATATTTTCTCCATCTTTGGAAAACGGAAAAAAGCGGTAAACATATAATTATCTTTAGGTGTTCAGCAAATGCGATAACACCTAACGTCTTGCTGAAGGAAACTGCCTTTAACCAGTGAAGGAACTCATTTACTCGCGCGCACACGCATTGCGGCGGCTTCCGTCACATTTTAAATCCTGTATGGCGACATTTGACAAAACAACAACCTATTTAACCTAACCAGATTTGACGTAACTAACCATTACATTACATTTTATCACGCTGTTTTTCCAATGTCATCCGCCTTTACTCACACGAGTGCACTCACTTTTATAAAAAATTCTAAAAATCTTGACCTTCTTCAAAACATCTACCGTCATATGACGGAGGGAAAGACCCAGAGAAAAGCTTTAATGGCTAAAATCGGAAGTGTGAGCCGATTCGAACCTATGACCTTCAGATAAACAGGTCCGACCCCGGACGGTTAAATATCATTTAAATCATATAACCAATTAAAATTAGGTATCAATGGTGAAAAGGGGACTACTACTTCCGGAGAGTCGAACTTTGTTGGACTTTTAGGGTGATTATCTGAATATTTTAATTTATAAAAACGTGTAGATATACTGCACTGAACCTAATTAATAACAAAGCCAGTAAAATTTCTGTTTATAATTTATAGTTTTCGAATTTAAATAAAAATAACTTACTTTGACCGGTATTTTGTGACGGCAGACACTCTTTATACTGGCATACTGTTCCTTTATCATTTTTCTTTTGTTGATTTGAAAGTCCCAGAATGTAACGATGTGATACTTCGAGGTGCTTCAAAGTTTTCTCAATATTTGAATTGCTATGTTTTATATTTTCATTTAATTTTAAAATATTGTCGTAAGTAAATGTAAAACGTTTAAAATCTTTATGTAGCTGTCTTAGTTTACAGTCTGAATGTTGCAAATTTACACCGAGATCAACAATTTTTGTCTCTAGGCGAGTTAATTTACAGTCTGAATGTTGAAAATTTAAACTAAGCTCATTAACCTTTTTTTCCAAGTGGTCAAATTTTGCTTCTAATTCAGAAACTTTCTCATGAGTGAAGTTCACTTACTGTGGACAAAAATAGAAACAATATTCGTGAAGGCTAATTGTAATAATGCTAATAACTCCTATTTTCCATATAAAATTTTAATTCGAACTCCGAGTAAAACCCAAAATACGAGTACTGAACAAATATCAATATGAGTAAATAAATTTTACAAATATGTAAATAAATAACAGTAAAATAAAAGGAAACCGTATACAAGACAATATACAGATATCAATTTGGTTACCAAATTGCTCAGTGGCTACTAAGTTTGAAACAATGTTGCAGTTATAGCAAATATAATAGAGGTATCGGCCATGAATCTCTTAATATTATTTTGGGTGGTTGCATACAAAACTGACTTTGCTACCAGCCAATTTATACAAATCGTGTGTGCATGCGACCAAAATTTGAACCCAGTGATCTATCTCGGGTTCTGGACATGATAGAAAGACAATTTAAACTGTTTATGATGTAATTTGTAGCTCTGAAGAAGATTGAAACACATTTGCAGAAGGCTGCAGGCTCAATAATGCATCAAAAAATCCATATTTCGTCATTTTTGCTCAAAAACTGCAATTTTTCAGCCCTTTTTCTCCAAATATTTTGTTTTTTTATTTGAAATTATATTTTATATTTTTCTTTTCAGGTTGAATTTATAGAATTGATAAATACATGTATTTTGATAACCTTATTGCCAAAAAATACTGCATAGTAGGATGTTAAGATGCAGTGACAGTTAAAATTCTTGATGGAGGTCACAGATTTTCAAGCACAGACTCATTCCCCAATGGAAAGCTTCCACTTGGTAAAGATGTCACCCAAAGTGTAATGGCAGAAGAGAACTGGACAACCAGACAAGAGGCTGATACGGTTGCACTAAATCTGAGTGAACACTAGATTTGGTGCAATGTCTATCCAATTTCACGCCCCAGTGTCACCAGCAAGATTCAGGGTCTAGTCAAAGAATTTTCGAGATAAGACTCAAATTTTCAGTCCCTTATAAAATGATTTAAAATATGTCATATTTTTGTAAATTTTGTAGTTGCATTTATTTGTTTGTGACAGTAATCTTATTAACAATCATGTGATTCAGTGATTTGCAAGTCATAAGAATGATCGGTAATAAATTCTGGTTTGACTAGAACTTAATTTATGGTTTATAATTGAAATTTGCATTCACAACATTAAAGTTTTGGTAATTTTGTAGGTGTGATAGATATCCAAAAAAGAAACGTGGTTACAAGTTCTGGAGTGATCTTTCTTCCTTCATTGAAAAACTTGCAAGTTGTTTAACATCTGTGAGGACTCAAATCAGAGAAGAGATTTGGAACACTTGTATCAACTCAAAATGACAGAAGACTAGGCTTTCTGTGAAGGCCAGAAAACAGCTAGAATAGGACGATGCGTTGGTTTTAAGGAACGCCTTACATCGGCACACATCAGATACACAAAAGGAGAGGAGTACAGTAAGAGCAAGCAAAAGAAAAGAATCGGTGAGTTTGATCTATATAAATTAAAAAAACTTTTGATTAATGGCCACGGAAATCTGGGTTTCTTGAAATGATTGTGCTACAAATTATAAAATTTTATTTTTGCGTCTTTGGTAAACTATCTTGTATCATAATCATATTGTATTGTATTGTATTGTATTGTATTTTATTATCCCCAAAAAAGACCTCAGAAGAGTTTTTTCAAGTTGTTCCATCAAGCTCAGCAGCAATACATGACAGTGATCTCGACCGTCTCTCAAGTCAGGGCAGCCTGGAATCACATGATGAAACAGCTGGTGTCAGTGAACAGGAATCCACGGCAGAACAGAATAGGAAGAGTCTACCAAACCTCACTCGGCAGTGTGACATGTATACTGTATAGTTTAAAATACGAGTATGCTTTGAACACTCTTGTTGTTCTGTTGACAATACCTTTGAAAAAATTATTTATAATCCATGTAACGTTGCTAATATAGAGTCCAAATCTTGGACGTTACTGTCAATATGAACATCTTGTTAGAATATTAACTTGATATAAAATAAATGTCTTTTAACAGGTATTAAGTAAGTGACAGAGCCGGAACAGCAGTTGCATCAGCAGTTTTAGAAGATTATGCAATTATCACTACTACTAAGATGAGCGTAATTGATAGGTAACAGTCCAATTATCTTGTACATTAGTATCCGATTCAAATCAAGTATTTCACAGAAAGGCACACGTTTCAAACAAGTGTTGAAATTTAAATATTGTTAGTCAAAACCTACGGAGCTTGCTTAAATAACTTTAAAATTGATTAAATTTGCACTCTGAACTTTGCAGGAACTAGGCATGGGATCAAATACATTTAAAAGTATTTAAATACAAATACTTTTACCAATACACATACAAATACAAATACTTTTACAAATACTGTACAAATACCAGTCACTGTTCAAATAAGAACTGACAATTTCACGAAGCAACCTAAATGTAAACTCTGTTCCAGGATAACCAACAGTCCAACACACAATTATGTACTGTATAATATATATATTGCCAAAGATAGGGTCTTTTAGATAACCTACAAAGCTATAATACCTATCAATATTTTTATTTTTAAACGTTCAACAATGAAAGCTAGGACAAAATGTTATAGGAATTTGTATAACTATTTGCAAAAGTATTTTTAAAGTATTTCAAAAGTATTTGGAAGTTTTAAATTCTTTTCAAAATATTTCAAATACAAATACACACTTTTGATTGGAAATCTCAAAATACAAATACATATACTCTCCAAAGGTATTTAAAATACCTTCAAATATAAATACAAGAGTATTTGACCCCATCCCTGGCAGGAACAAGCTGAGAAGAGAACGTGAAAAATATCGTAAAGCCATAAGAAAAGAGGATGATAAATTGTTTGAATTGGTAGGTGCTATTTATGTGGATGGTCGCAAAGATGCAACAATGGTGACAGTTAAATGAATGGCAAATATTACAGAAGAACTGAGCTAGAAGAGCACTATGTAATTGTACGAGAACCTGGTAAGATTTAAAATTTTGATCTTTAGTTTGCATTTTGCAACATATATTACTTAAAATATTTACTGAAATGAATTTTGGATATAGAAATTGGAAAATAGATATAAATCCTGAAATATCTAGAAAATTGGAAAAGAGATATAAATCCTGAAATATCTAAAAACTTCTCTCTAATTTCTGAATAATATTTCAGGTGATTTCTACCTCTCACATATGACTCCAAGTAATGGCAAGGGGTTGACTATTGCAACAGAGATATAAAAGGCCCTCAAAGACACTGAATTACAAACCAAACTTGCTATGATAGGATCTGATGGGACTAATACAATGACCAGTTCAAATGGTGGAGTTATCACATGCCTGGAAGAACTGCTTGGTAGACCTTTGCATTGGAGCATTTGCCTACTACACTGTAATGAGCTTCCGCTTCATCACATCTTTGTTACTCTGGATGGAACAAAGAGCCCAGACTCATTTTCAGGAAAGATAGGGGTTGAACTTGGAAGTGTATCTCAGTGGGATGTGATTTAATTCAAGCCAATTAGGAATTCAAAATTTCGAGTTATTCCTAACGAAGTACTGCAGGACCTCAACACTGATCAGTATTATGCTTACAGAATCTGTATGGCTGTGTTAATCCTGATCTTGAGCTCCTTGAAGTTGGACTGATTTGTCATTCAAAGTGGTTGACTCTGGCATGCAGAATCCTCAGATTTTATACATCTTAAAGGAAGCCTTCCAAAGTTATGGTCACACTTGCAGAGTTTTGTATCTTGGTCTATTTTCAAAGTTGTTTCCAGATCAAGAAGGAGTATCGATGCACAGATGGTGCTAAGAACTTTTATGATATGCTCCAATGGATCCTGAAATTCCCTCACAAGAAAGCCAGGGAGATAGCCCTAAAAACCCTCTACTGAAATGCATACTATGCTCACCCTGAGAATGTATTAATTGCCATGCTTGCTGATTCAGACCCACATCCGCAACATCGCAGTTAACAAGGTACTTTTGGTCAGAGGGAATTAATCAGTTGAAACAGTGATAGACAATGACTTCGAAGGTGGTGATCTGATAATTGATTCAGATGAGGATATTGAAGTCCTAGAGTTACAGCCTGACTTGAGTGTTGTGAGAGATGGTAGTGTCAGGAGATTCATGGTGCCTAAAATCGATAACGAAACTCGAGGGTATCTCAAAATGAAATGATAAACTTAAATTCACCCGACATTCATGAGCCCCCTATCAAAGCATCTCTAACCAATGAAGAACTCATGAACATAAGAAAGGAAGCATTGAAACTCAACCAGCCTTGTCATAATCAGGCTGTAGAGAGGCACATTAAACTTGTAACAGAGGCTTCCTCATCTGTGGTAGGATTTGAACGTCGTGATGGCATTATTCGACAAAAGATAAAATCAAGAAAACTGACGAAAGTGTTCAATACAAAAAATACAATATTCTGAAGCTGTTTAGATTATTATTTATTACTTTGTTTAACGAGTGATACTTTAGATTAATCTTAAGATGATTTGTAATATTTTCAGTAGAAAATTGCACACATTTACCACAAATTGTCTTAAAAAAGGGGGGGGGCTAAAAATTGCAATTTTTTTGGCCACAAATAATATAAATATGGATTTTTTTGATACATTATTGAGCCTGCAGCCCTCTGCAAATGTCTTAATCTGCTTCAGAGGTAAAAAAAAAAAAAATACATCAAGCAGTTTTTAAATTCTATCATGTTCAGAACTGGAGATAGGTCACTGGGTTAAATTTTGGCAGCGCGCACATACGATTTGTATAAATTGGCCGGTGGCAGTCAGTTTTGTATGCAACCACCCAAAATCGGCTTTAAAGGTTAATCCTGGAGAAAAAACAACTATCTAGATCCCCTGAACTTTGATCCTGGCACTTTTAATTTTTTCACTTCACCCTATTATTCAAGATCAAGGAGAACTGGATCACACATACTTTGCTATAAACTAATATAATAAAAAAAATTAGATTGGTTGGATTTCAATTTGAAGAAGTTTGTTATGACTGCCAAAAGAGAGAAGTTTTAATTCTAACCATACTGAATTTCTTTATCTTGTGATAGTACTTTGTTCAAACATAGACCGTCAGAAACTTCCGAAAAAAAATGCATAGCTCCAACTGTCACCCTCACTTCAAATATAACACTTCATAGACTAGATCTTCATACTTACACACTTCCTTTTTATGATCCCTTCCACACGCAGCATTCTTAGGCCTTCTTTGCACACCCGAAGAACTGAGGGTGACGAACTCCTGCAAAATTTATATTACATTTTACCAGCATTTGGGCACCAGTAGCTCAGTGGTTAAGGTTTCGGGTTCCGAGTTCGTTCTCAACTGTTGGTACTGGGTGGTGGGGTTGGCCAGGCCACTCAACCTGTTTCTGCTCTGGCTCGATAACCCTCAGGGCATACTCACCCCAATGTAGTGGGGAAATAGCTTCCTGAATGTTACCTTTTATCGGAATTGTTAATAGCAAGTGAGTGTTTTATAATGTAGCTACTTAAATATTGAAAGTAAGAAGCACTTTTTCAAAAATGAAATGAAACACTACAAATATATAACAATATAAAATAATCATCATTATGGCAAACAGACTTCATTAGGATACAGAATTAGGATTATTATAAGTAGGAATTATTATATTAAGAACTATAATTTATTATCTAATAATATATTATAAGTATTAGATATGTACCGATATCGCTTTTTAGTTGATAACCGATACCGATATCAGCTAGTTTATTAGTTTGTCATATTTCTGTAATATTCATAATTTATTTTCTGTGTTGAAAATTTGGCAACAAAGCAATAATCCTTTTCATTAAAGATAGCAACACTGCATTAGATGTCATAGTTTTGTTTGTTATACAATTAGACTTTGGGCCTATGTTGGGCTTAGTAAATGTGTTTTTTGGGCAACTTAGCTCAGAGATACTTATTTGGGAGCACCATCAACAACAGTTGCAAGCGAATGCATGTTCAGTATTGGAGGAAACATTGCCAGTACTGCTAGAAATTGGCTCTCTCCTAAGCATACTGAGCAGCTGCTATTTTTACACGAGAACTTAACCCTTGTGAAAAAATAACGAGTTATGTGAAGTGATAAAACAATAAAATATTGAAAATTTCATCCTCTAAAGTCTTTTATTCATAATTTTAGAAAAATCGTACTTTTGAAATATCGGCCGATACCGATAATTTTAAAAATCTACCGATATCACCGATACCGATATATCGGTGCAAAAAACTTCACTTTTCTACGTGAAGGTCAAAATATGATAAAAACCCACTCTAATCAAGTTTATTTCCACAACAGTTTCGATGCCCACTGGCATCCTCTTCGGGTGGATGCCAGTGGGCATCGAAACTGTTGTGGAAATAAACTCTGTCCATTAGAGTAGGTTTTTATTATCAGATATATCGGTACATCCCTAATGAGGATAATTATGTCGCAAATGACATGGCCTGAAGTTGAAATAAAATACATTTTCTAGTGTATTTTGGTGTGCTCTGTTCAAATATAACCTTCATTTCTTGTGCAAATGAACATAACTTTTATACTGTTTGGGCCATACAATGTCAACTGTATTTCTGTTCATTTGCACAAGAAATGAAGGTCATATTCGAACAAAGCACACCAAAATACACTTCAAAAATGTATTTTTGACTACATTTTATACAATAAAACAACCTAACATGTTCAATTTAGGGTGTCCCATTTTTCACTTTTTTTAAAAATGGCAATGTCCATACTTTTTTTCTTGTTAGAACTGGCCCACTGAATACAACCATATCAAAAGAAAATCTTTTTCTGAATTTTAGGGGTCCCTCCACCCCCCTCAAAATATTTTGCGCTCTCGGAATGCAAAAATTGGCATTTTAGGGAGTACATTTGACACTGAGGAGCCAATTATTTATACACCTACATATTTGGTACAAAATGATAGCTACATTCATGCACCTAACATTAAGATCCATCAAAAGTGTTTAATAAATGAATAAGTACTTATAATTAATATTCTTTCATTATAGTAAGTCAAAATTAAGGGTAAATATTTTTAGGTAGGCTCCCTATGTTTATTTACTCTATATTTTCAATAAATTATTATTTATATATTTTTATTTATGTAGTTTTATGCAGTATTATTAATAATTTAGGTAATATATATTAAATTTATATTTTTAGTTTTATGAAAAAAAATTTGCGGAGATAACATAGTACTGTTATGATACTGCCCTCTCGTGGCGTTTCTGCTCAACACACAGTGTTTGTGTTGTCAGTTGTCCTGTAGAAGTGGTGTGTGTTTGTAGGCTCACAACAGTACTTTAGATATAGCTAGTAGTAAGGCAGTGCTCAGAAAAGATATACCAACTTATGATTCAATATTAGGTAAACTCAAAGATGATATACATACTGAAGAAGGCTGCATGCTTCCAACAAATGGTGATGTCACAAGATATTTTTTCTTTCTGAGAAGACAACAAATCAATCGGAGAAATGTCTCAAAGGAGGAAAATATAAAAATTGTTTTACGAAAAGTTAGATGTATTTGGAATAAGGCAGGCATTCCCTCAAAAGACATCGCTAAACATAAATCACCAAGAATGATGATACTTGATTTAATAAATAAACATGATAACTTGATTAAACATAGAAATAGAAAAAAATATGAGTGCAAAAAGCAAAATTTCTTGGATCATATGAATAAATTATTTGACATTTCGACCCAAAATGCTGTTGAAGAAACTCGAAAGGATTCAATAAAATCTACAGATCAGAAAACTGAAGATATCGCATTTTTAGAAGATCAGTGGGGTGAGAGGAAATACTGTTTGGGTCCAATTGACAAAGGATACATTGCAAAGGTGTTCAGAAAACAGGCCAGATTCGTGAAGAGAAAAATCAACAATGAAAGAAGAACAATGCCAATCTTTAGGAAAAAAAGGTAAGGGTGAAGAGCACGAAGATACATTTGACAGTGATTCAGGAGATGACATGGCAGATGAAGACTTTTCTCCCAAGCCAGGTCCATCAAAGAAGGCTGTAAATGTGCTTAAGTCAAACCTAATATCAAATACAGCAGATCGCCTAGGCCTTTCATTACGACAATGCAGTGGCTTTGCTTCAGTAGTTGCAGCAGAGTATGGGAAAAATATTGCAGAAATGAGTATTTCAAAAAGTATAGCAGGTCAAGCAGCTAAAACAACAAGGAAAAGAAAGGCAGAATCCATCAGAGAGGAATTTATTGCTCCTGAATATATTTGATTCACTGGGACAGCAAAATGATTGGTGATCTATCAAATGAGAAAGAAGAGAGATTGGCGATTCTTGTTACTGGAGGTAGGGATGTAGAAAAGTTACTCTCCGTGCCAAAAATCGAAAATTCAACAGGACTGAGACAAGCATCAGCAGTTGTAGAGTCTATGTTTAGCTGGCAATTGGAGAATAATGTGTATGGCATGGTTTTTGATACCACTGTTTCCAATTCTGGCTGGGTAAAAGGAGCTTGCATAAAAGTAGAAAACCTACTCAGGAAAAAATTTTTTGCCCATTATCACATGGCTGAGAGAATTTTATCGGCTATCTATTTGAAAATATTTGATAAGACAACTTCTCCAGTAAATGAAGATTTCAAGAAATTCAAAGAAAACGATTGGAAGAATATTGACACCAAACCACCTCATAAGCATCTTGAAATAAAAGATTGAGATCTGTGGAATTTAAAAGAAAAATATCAAATACAGTATATGAAAGATATCCTTAACAATAAAAGGAGTCTTCCCCGAGATGACTATAGGGAAGTTGATGAAACAATACTTCTGATTCTTGACATAGTCCCTAAACGAGGAACGCACTGGATGAAGCCTGGGGCATTTCATCACGCAAGATGGTTATGACCTCTGAACAAGGTGACTCAGACACGAGTCCAGATTTATCAAATGAACAAAAATTTCTTGTGGGAAAGTATGTTACATGTATTTATGATGGTAGAAAATATCTAGGAATCATTTTAGATTATTCAGAAGAATTCCAAGATTATAAAATCAAGTTTCTAACTACTACTATTTCAAACAAAAACAATAGATACTATTTCCCAACTAATAAAGAAGATGTTTGTTGGGTAGAAGCTAAAAACATCCTTCATGAAATGTCAACTCCTAATATTCAATCTGGCACCAGAGTTGTGTATATCTTTGAAATACATGATACTGAGAATTAGGCTAGGTACCAAAAAAGTTTGAGATTTAATATATTGTATAGCAATTATTTTTATTCAAGTAATGGCTTAATTTGTTCAATAAAACATAACTATACTAGCAATATTTTTTTTGCCTTTGAAGATCGACAAAGTTGAGAGAGTTATTATTATTATCGAGTTTTAGGAAAACAGTAATAAGTTTATTTTATAGCTATACTTAATCCACTTGTAAGTCAAGGAAAATATCTTATAGGAGAGCTTGCTAAGTAAAGCAGGCATAATGGTGTAAGTTCAAAGTCCAGCAAATAGAACATGTTTTTAACCTCCACCACCATCTAATGAAGGGGAAAAATACACATTGTCATTGACTAAGTCATATAGAAGAGTAATTGAGGTACAAAATGCCAAAAAAATATCTTGAATATCTGTATCATAGGGGGTGGGGCCCCCCAAAATATTCAAACTGATATAACTTTTTAATTACTGTATTTGATTAAATACATTTTATTACTTAGTCAATTATTCTTTAAGATTTGAGCTTTCAAAATGTTTTTAAATTTTTTTCCTAGCTCAATCAGGGACTGAGTTATAGACTTAAAAATTAAGTGGACAGCCCCCACCACCAAAACTGGGGGGCCCATAACTTTTGAACCGTTACTCTGAAACTCAAAATTTCATGTTTTTCAGTATAAACAAACCTGTATAGCAATTTTAAGCAAAATCTAAGTGTGTGTGGTTTCAGGCAATGCCTGAATTGTCCTGGAATGACCCAATAACAAAAAATGGACACCATCACGAATAACATTGTGCACATTGTAGTTTAAGTTATGCAGTCTATTTCGGTAACTCTGTAAACAGTTTTGTTTATTGTCTGAGTGAAATTAATGATTGCAAAATTTTATTACAAAATGTAACTTACGACTTGGCTATAATCTTCATAGGCCCAATTGGCTTCATGGTTTCCAAATTTAATGTAATGGTGTCAGCAGTATATATATACAGTATATGGCTAGTAAATTTGGCTTAAGGTTAAGCAAACTAACAATAGGCAACACCTGGCCTAACTTAAACCTTATATACAGCCAGCCCCAGCAAGAGCCCTGAACTAGACTAACCGTAGGACTTGTTAAGAAACTGTGATATAGCCAGGAATTCTAAGCTGGAGAGGGCCAGACAATTGAATTTACAGTAGATCCCACCATATCCGCAAGATCATGTTCCAGAAGACCTCACGGATATGAAAATAACATATGGGGAAAATGGGGTTTGGTTCCAACCTGACCTAAAATACCCTTTTTTTTAAATTAAACCTAAATAAAGAAATATATACAATGAATTAAAGTGGTATTAATTAATGAAAATTAGAATGGAAAAAGATAAAGTTGCAGAAGGTTTCCATCCTGCTGAATTCCAATGTGTATGGCCTTACTGGGAAACTGTTGACACCATTATATGGAACAATACCAGTGATGTGGAGAATTTGGCAGATGTTATGACAGATAGGTAGTGAAGAGGAGAGACACGAGGAGACAGAAGAAAATAACACCCAAAATTAAGGGAAAATAACTTTAATAATTGACCAAATCCAAGGACACACCACATTCAAATGCATGGAGTAAACACTAAACATGTATAGTTCATTCAACAGAACAAGCCATTATGTTACAATTAATATTGTACAGTAAGTACTCTGTGCTCTAATAAACTTTAAATTAGCTACATCTAGTTAAACCAGTGTATAGTTTAATTTGCAAAAACCATATCTATTTCTAGCTACAGCATTTTTCTTTATTTTTTTTGCCATTCTTGCTGTATATTTATGTTCAAGTTTGTGGCTACAACAAATTTTATGCACATTTTAAATGGTCACAGATATAGCTAGATCTTTGTAGGCCTACTAACAAAATAGCGCAACTTATTGGTATGCAAGATTTATTAAACAGGCACTTAAATATAATATACTGAGAGAGAGTGGGGGGGGGGGATAAATTTCATAATTAAACATATGAAGTGAGTGAATGAATGATGCAAACCCACAAGGAAAAAGAAAAATGATTCCCTGACACGGTGTAAATCTGAATACATGAAAGGACTTTCAATCATTTTTCTTTTTCTTTGGCCTCCACCCAATTTTGATGCCAAAATACATTTTCCTAGTAGTGTATGATGTGCTTTGTTCAAATCTGGCCTTCATTTTATGTGGAAATGAACCAATCAAAAGTTATGAGACTTCAAAGTTTTAACATATTTTGGTTCATTTCCCCATAAAATGAAGGCCAGATTTTAACATTGCACATCAAATACTACTAGAAAAATGCATTCCAGTGTCCAAATTGCTAGAAAACCTACCTACCTAACCTAACCACTATTGTTAATTTCCATAATAACATCTTCGAAATACATCTCACATCCTTCCCACACCACATTGGAAAATCAACTAATGAAGAAAACGTTAAACACTATACCACATTTTTTGTTTTTTTCCACCCAAATAGATATACTTATGATGACGTCATTCAAAAAATGGAGTTACGAAAATAATTTCTTTAAAAGCCTATAACATTATAAATACGCAATTGCACAAATAATAACATATACCATTAGACTCCTAAAATTATGCTGAAACGTTTGATAATAGCCAGTATTGTCAACTTGGTGGAGGCCGATGAAGAAAACGGAAAACACTAACTCATTTTTTGGTTTTTCCACCCAAGCATGCCCCATGTGTCAGGCTAAAGTTTGAACTCAAATTACTCGCGCCTGGTGCAGCGAGATTTTTAATCGAAATTACTCGAGCTCGGCATGCAGAACGAGAACTTAAACTAAAGTTAAAATTTCGACTGAAATTAACGCGAGAACTTTCGGTAAAATTCCAGATGCCAGACGCAGAGACGAAAAGAGTGCATACGTCCTAATTACTAACCTAGCCTAATGTGTATTAAATCACAAAAATCTGTCTGTTTGTTCTCTACTTATTCATAGGTCCTTAGGTAGGCTGACCATATTTCCTTGAGACAAAAACGGGACATTGGGATGGCAAAAAAGGGACGGGGGTTATGTAATATTCTTTATTCATGAAAAAGTAAGTACATAAACATATTGAGCTTACAATTATTCTTCAGTGACAGAACCCATACAAAAATTTAGGTAGACGTAGTACTGTCCCGTTCAAAACGGTACGTATGGTCAGCCTATCCTTAGGCCAATCTCAACCAAGCTCGGCACGAAAATAGAGAACCAAGAAGCGCGAAATAGGGTGCGGCAGGTAGGAGGTGAGGTAGCTCTGCGCATGCGGGGTCCATCCCCACATGCGCAGAGCTTATAAGCAGTGGCGGCTCGTGACTAAATTCTAGGGGTGCTGTCTCTAAGAATGGGTTGAAATAATTACTGAAATAAAAGGATGAGCATTGAGCAATGAATAAAAGTTTCAAAAGTTATTGAAAAAGTTATTCAGTGAGCTCATCCTTATATTGTTCTTGATTATTTCAATTGTAAATAAAAAATTTAGGGGTACTGCAGTTCCGCAGTGCCTACCGACGAGCCCACTGCTTATAAGGCTTTATATGTTGCTAAAAGGTTCACTGTTTTTATCAGTGAATTTTAGAATGTTAGAACATGAGAGTTTAATAGGCTAACTACAAGTTTCTTCCTTCGTCTGCTCAATCAAAACTCTTCTGAGTTTCCGAAACCCCAAACAGTCTCTTACCTACCAAAACACTAAAACTATAAAACCAGTGGATCCTACAGGTTCAGCCGAGGCAGTTTTTTGTATTGCAGAAAGTAACTTTTCTTTTGTTCTGTCTAATGGCACACCCATATTTGATGCTGAACTTTTTGCCATTTACAGGGCTTTCCTGTATATTTAGTTCATCCCAATACTAATAAAATCATCATCTGCAATGATTCACTATCTTCTCTCTCAAGTTTCAACTATATCTGATACCTCTGTCCAGAGGTGTATGTCTATGGGATGGCACTTTACTGGGGGTGTAGCATAAAATAACACAAAGGTTAGAGTATGAGTAACATATATTAAAGCCTTTTTGATAAAAAAAACCATTACAATTTACAAAAATGAGATAAAATTTTGCTACAACATTTCTAAATTTGCCCTGAAAATGCTCAATTCCCTAATCCTAGGGGGGCTGCCGCCCCCCAAGATCCCCCGCCTGATACACCCATGCCTCTGTCAAGAACTTTCATCTGTATCAAATAGTACACCTCTTACATCTCTTGGATCCAACAGAGGTTCATTTTATTTGGATTCCTGGTCATAAAGGATTGTGGGAAACGAATATGCTGATGAAATTGCAAGAAAGGCGCATATCTATGGCACAGAGTATGAGACTTTAGTAACTTTTTCACAAATTAGAACCAAAATAAGGAAGACCCTTTACTCACTGCGGCAGAATCACTGGGAGCGATACTTTAATATAAGAGATGGGACCCTAGTTAAAGTAGCTGATGGACATCCAACCCCGAAGGGACTGTCACATGACGAAGTTGTATTAGCGATGGGGAGACTGGGAACCTGTTACTTTACTCATCAACATTATTTTTCTAACAATCGTAGAACCTTTTGTACCTCCTGCCAAGTTCCTGTGGCATTACAACATTTTTTGTTGAGTGCCCAGTTTTTGAGAGAGAGACCGATTTCCTTTGATTGAATATTGCAGGAGGTATAACTGGAATTTGTCACTTCTTATCCTTTAATCGAAAAACTTTCCTCTCAAAATAATACTAACCTTCCTTCGCATCACCAACTTTTATGATAGCATTTAATACATTCACTGCTACCTTTGTATATTTTTTCAGTGTGGTATCTTGTTGATGTGATAGTTTAATGTTATTGATCATGAATTATATACCTGTGAATGTCATTTCTCTTAACCTCATTAGTTAGCTTACTATTAGGCCTTATTTTCATTCTTTTCTTGAACGTTCTGGAATTGGCTCCAGAACTGAAGATGGTGTTGGCTTCTATATTGTCCTTTTTCATCTCTCACTTCATGCTCTCATTATTCATGAAATCTCTAGTCACTTATAATTTAGTGTAATTCGTGTGTGTGTGTGTGTGTGTGTGTCCCTTCGTGGTTGGCTGAGGAAACAGACTATTAATAATAATACTATTACACCATAGTTTCCTACAAGAGATCTATCCGGTCGAGTTACCTCCATGTTTCAAGCATACGTTACTGTTACCAACTTACTCCTTGAGGACATTCTAAAGTAACTGGAGATACATCTTACAATTAAAATAGGGTGTGTTAATATTGGTAATTTATACACGGATATTTAAATTGTAAGAAACAATTAATTAATAGGAAAAAATGTATTCAAATAAGGTAATAACAGCAAAATACAGACGTACGCGCAGGCTACCTAAACCTTGGCCTAAACTTCTAAACTTAAAGTAACTGGGTTATATTCCGCTGTATTATGAGAAATATAAATATAAACTTACAAAACTTACAGCTTGAATCAATCTATACTTGCATGGTTTTAATTTTGAATAGGCTTAAAAATGGGGACTTACGCAGTCCAAAACCTTTTACACCTACTCTCAACTTTTGTGACAAGTTGAAATGAACACCTTAACCTATAGTCTAATTTAACTAAAGAGAAGCACTAGGGTCTAGGATAAGGCATTTTCAAAGTTTTTATGGCATCTTTCATCTTTGATCATTATGTCAAGTGTATGCCCTTTGAGGTATGCAATTTTGATGTTTAATTTTCAACCCTTGTCTATCGGACTGGCTCTTCTCGGTTTCCTTCACTACTGGTACTTACTAAAAAAAATTAGGTTATTTTATGCGTAGAATTCAATTTTGGCCTTTTTAAATGTGGAAATTAACAAAAACTTAAGATATATAAACCCTAACTGAACTAAAGTAGAAAGTAAATTATACCCATCTATAGCCTAAACGAATGCAATATCTTCCAAAAAAAAATCATACAATATCTTGTTTCGAAAGTATACACTACCCTGAAAGGATGCATATTATAAGTTAGGTTAATTTTAGTTAGGTTAGATAAGGAAAGTGCAACTCACCCCTCTTAAATAGTTGTTATAATCTATTACTGCGTTGGTTTTTAATTCCGAAAGGGGTATTGTATACTTTCGAAACAAGATATTGTATGATTTTTGTGGAAGATAGTGCGTTCATTTTGGCTATCGGTGGGTATAATTTACTTTCTATTTTAGGTTAGGGTTTATATATCTTAATTTTAGTTAATTTCCGCACTTAAGAAAGACCAAAATTGATCGATGTCATGGATCTGGTCTACGAAGTTCAGTAAATTTTTTTGTCATGTGTAATTTCGATATCTTTCTTGAATTGAGAGACTCCTCTTTAAACAATGTATAGTTGAGTAGCAACTACATTTATCCTCTCATTCCCAAGTACACACATTTTCTTTACTTTTAACAACATGAATCACTGCGAAAAATGCGAATCATTTTTTATTTTATGTAAATTCGAGAGAGAGAGAGAGAGAGAGAGAGAGAGAGAGTTACAAGGAGTTACAAGGAAAAGAAGTACCTCAAAAGGCCTTGCGGCCCATACCGAGGAGCAGTGGCGGTCCTAGCTTACATGACGCCCTGGGCGAACCTCACCTTCAGCGCCCCCCCCCTGTTCGCCAACACACACACATTCGAATCCCCCCAAAATAAAGGACAGACATAACTCTTTCACAAAATAACTTTTTATTGGACTAATTGTTGGAACTTCAGAACCAAAACAAAGACTCAAATTTCTGAATTTTACAAATCCTTCATCACGTAAATAGAATAACTCACTTAAGAGAATGTAATTATGATACTATGAACAGGAAAAATACAAATTAAATTGCACAACTGCCATAAATAAACTAGAGAATCAAATTTCTAAATTGTACAAATGCTCTATCACATAAATAGAATAAGACACTTAAGAGAGGGTAATTATTATGCTACACTTTGAACAAGAAACAAAATAAATTGCACCACAGCACAACTGCCATCTAAAGCCTGACTCTTCTTACCTTCCTTGATGCAAAGTCATGAATTAAATCATCATATGAAATCTGCTCAGCAATTGTATGATTTATACTGATGATGGCCAGACCGGTAAGGCGTTCCTGTGACATAGTTGACCTCAGGTAGGATTTGATGAGCTTCAGCTTTGAAAAGCTCCTCTCTGCTTCAGCAACAGTGACTGGAAGAGTAAGACCAATTCTGAGAGCAGTCCACAAATTTGGATATATTTCAGAGAGCTCCCTTTCATGGATAAATGTCAGCAGTTCAAGCAAGGATATGGTCTTTGATGGCAAGTCAGGCAAGTTCTTCAGCTCCTGTGCAAGCTCTCTGCCATCCAAGTCAGATTGTCCCTTAAAGTGTAGTGTAGTACTAAGGTTCACACATTGTTCTGTCAGCTCCTCAAATGTGAGATTTTGGAAATGTGTCAGCACTCCAAACTTCTCTCCCACAATTTCCAACGTGGAAAATCTTTCCTGAATGGCTGATGTTGCAGCATCAACCACTGCATTGAAAAATGTCACCTCCAGCTTCTTCAAAGCATCAATCAAGGGCTCATCAGATGCTTCATAGGAGAAGTGCCGCTTTGTGGACCTCAGCCGTTTTTGTTTTAACACAGCCTCCACATTCATTTGTTCACAGATATCTGTGGCTGCCATTTGTGCAGCCACAAAACCTGTTGCCCTGTAATTGCGGAGACCTCTCTCTGTTTTTTTAGGAGATTTACTGCAACATCAACGTGCATGCTAGGAGACTGCATCTGCTTGCTCACATGCTGAATTTGGCACAACAGGTCATGCCACACCACTGAACAAATGGCGAAGCGGTATGACCCAACCTCCTCTGACAGAGATTGAGCCTCGACCTTTATTACAGAGTCTTTGGTGTGGTCCCTCACCTCGATCAGTGCATCTCTCACTGCAGCTGCCTGATATCTCAGGGGCTCCACACTCTTGATCTTGCTTTCCCACCTTGTATCAGACCACATCTTCAATGTGATGTTCACATGTTTTTTCAAAATGGCCCATCGTTGTGTGGAGGCTGAAAACAAGTTGTAAAGCTTCTGCAAGATGCCAAAGTAACTTGTGGCATCAATAGATCCCTTAGCAGCATCGGCCACAAGCAAATTCAGAGAATGAGCCCCACATGGAACAAACAGAGCTCTGGGATTAATTTCTAGGAGCCTGGATTGAACACCCTTGTTTTTTCCCCTCATGTTGGCCCCGTTGTCGTATGATTGTCCTCTACAGTCCATGAAAGGAACTTTTAGCTCCTCCAGTCTCTTCAGAATCAGAGATGCCAAATGTTGACCAGTGGACTCCTCTGCCTCCAAAAACCCCATGAAATGTTCCTTTATATGGGGCTTCCCCTCCAGTGACACAACCCGAATCACAACTGACAACTGTTCAGTGTGGCTGATATCTGGAGTGCAATCTAGAATTATTGAAAAAAACTTTGATTGTTTGATGTCGCTCACCATTGCTGAAATGGTCTTGCTGCTCGACAAATCAATGAGTTCGTTTTGTATGTGGTGGCCGAGGTAGCTGGTGTGACTGGAGGTCCCTTTTTGGACACGGTTAATGTGCTCTTGCATTATAGGATCAAATTGTGCCATCAGTTCAACTTCTTTCAGAAAATTGCCATTTGATGGTGAGAACAATTTTTCTGTATGTCCCCTTAGTGCCAAATTCCTAACTGCCAGAGAATGCACAATAGCAGTGAGACGTGTCAGCACCGCTCTCCATCTCAACTTCTCAGCCTCCAGAAGTGCCATCTCCTGCTTGTCAATGGTCTCCCCCTTTCTCATCCTCACTGCCAGTTCTTTCCAGATTTTCATAGAATTTAGGTGTTCTGAACTGTTGTCATGTGATGTGAGCAATGAGCTTGCATGCTTCCAGTCCGAGAGTCCCAAACTTGTTAAATTTATTTTCCTCTTGGCAAATAATGTACAACAGAAACAGAAAAGGCTGTTGTTTTTTAAGGAATAGACCAACCAACTTCTGGTTATATTTTCCCCACTAACCAATGACTTCCTGAAGTATTGATGGTGGAAACTTCTTCCGTCACTGTCGTTTCTAGGGAATACAAAGTCAGATGGTACTTGACTTGGTCCCCTGGAAACCAGTTGTGTCCGAATTCTCTCAGTCAGAACTGAAGGCCAGTTAGCAGGGTCGGTGGACAGAGACTCATCCTCAGGAGGCGATTCTGCTCCAGGCCTTTCTAATAGAAAGAACAAGAGCATTACTCATTAGTATACACACCTAAGTTAGATAACACATTATTCACAGCACTTTGTTATGGTGGTGGTGTTATGGAATTATGGTGGTGAAACACCACACATACCCAGTAACCCAGACCCAGTGATAATAACATTATAATTTATAACTGTTTGCAAAATGCTTTGCAGGGATGCACACACATACACATACACACACACGCACACACTCACAGACATATGTGCACACAAACTCACCTGAAGAGTCCTGCCGGGGAGAAGTAGAAGCAAATGGGTCTTCATCCTCAGGATCAGACTGCATTTGTGGAGACATATGTGAGGCTGAGGAGGTAGATGGCTCCTCAGCCTCAATAATGGCAGAAGTAGACGGCTTCTCATCCTGGCTAGTGGCAGAGGGTGTTCCAAAATATTTCAAAAGTGCCCCTGCAAATAGTAAAATAGAACATAACAGACCAATGCATGAATAGGCTAGTACAATTAATTTAACATGTTATTAAGCACAATTTATTAAACTTTTAGAATAGGAAACAAATGAATAATACAACCTCCTTGGTTAATGGCTAATTATATACATAATAGTACACTTCAAATGACTCAGAAAGCTATATCACAAAATAGCAGTGCAATATAGCAGTGAAGAGTAGATGACATAGCTCTATACCTTTATCTTTTGCTCGTTTCTCCTCTTCTTCTTTCCTCTTTTTTCTAAACTGAGCACCTGATAGCTTTGACCTCTTCTTATCCATTTGCGGTTATTTGACAGACCTTAGTGGCTTAGTGTGAAGATTCGTTCTGTAATAAATAATATACATTTCACTATTTAACCAAACCCAGAAAAATAACATTACATATGTTAAAGTATGGGCCTTTATTCCCAATAATATTAATCTGGAAGCATTTTGCATTGTTTAGGTCTTTTATGGGAAGGTTTATGGAAAATGCAATAGATGGTTTTTTATTAATAAAAATATATTTATTGATCTTTTATTATTTATTTTATTTTATTTTATTTTTTTTTTTATTTCTTTATTTATTTATTCTTATTTTTATTTTTATTTTTTTTGCAGGCGCTCATGCCGCCCTTCCACAAATGCCGCCCTGTGCGGCTGCCCATATTGCCCATATGAGGAACCGCCACTGCCGAGGAGGTACCAATGGCAACGGGAGCCAGGGAAAATTTGTAAAAGTTTATTTTTCTTTCAACTATCCTAGCAGTAGTAGAAAACTGGATAGTAAAGTAGAAGGCTCTCTCCCCACCCTCCGCTCCCTCCCTGCCAGAGGCAGGTACGGAAAAAGGTTGAAGAAAATACCTTGACCCTGGAAAAGTAGCCAAGGAAATTTTACAGGAAAGTGGAGAATATATAAATAGCTCTATATTTAGCTTGCTCACAGAGACACTGAGCAAGCGAACTCCTGCAGAGTTTTCTGAGGTTTTAATCTTAAACTATGAGTGTGTTCAGTACTTTGTCTAGCCTATTTTTAAAACAGATTTACACTTTGACTGGAAACAACCTCTGAGAGAGAGAGAGAGAGAGAGAGAGAGAGAGAGAGAGAGTACCAAAATAACTTCCATAATAGAGATAGTAGCGGTAAAAAAATTAAAAATTAGTACAGCTCTGATGCATGCTGAACAATTTGCAGGTTTGCGTGCCTTGCCTTAGTATTTTTTATGATTATACTTCAGAGCATTGAGGATGATCTCACTGCAGTCGTAACAGCGAGCTCTAACCTCTTGGATTGTATTTTTAATGGTTTTTGTACGTCTGGCACTTTTAAATGTTGTACGATATTTCTAGTCAAGCAGTACTACCAACCGGAAGTTGAAAAATTAGAGTAATAGAGTTAAGTCGGTGACATTTAAAAGAAAGGAAAGAAGTATTAAATGGATGGTTTTTTAAATATTTTTTATTCTAAAATTTGCAACAGTATAATACATATATTAGAATATGAATTGAATGCACATAGGCATAGGCCACGAGCACAGATAAGTAAATGGCTTCTGCTCAGGGTCTCCCTACCTTCCTGTACGACTTAGGTTAGGTGGGTGTTGGCTTAATGCCGTCGACATTTCTCTTGTGGCGATGAAGAAGCTTAATTTAGTTGCATTTTAATCATGTGTTTCCTAATAGCCTATGATATAATTTAATGTGAACTATGACACAGTGCACTATATAAATGTAGTGTGTGTTCAACATATTAGTTATACCTAAATCTACTATAAATGAATCGTGCGAGCTTCTACCTACTAACACGAACAACGAGGTAAAAAAGGTAAGTGTATTATGATATTCACTACGCCTTAGTATAACGGACATAACAATAATGGGCAAAACTTTGTCTCTGAACAGTGAATATTGTCTGAATAGTAGAGTCCATAACGGCTTGCTATGTTAAAACAGGTTAAACTAGGTTAGGGCCATATAGACTCTCAAGAGACATTGTCTGGATAGTAGAGTTTTAGGATCTTTTCGGTTTTACGGCCTGTAATATTTTTTAACTGTTTTTTATTGTCCAGTTTTAATCGAGGATTTCAAAAATAACATTCATGTTTTAGAGAAGCAAATAGTGAGGCAGTTATATGCAATTTAACAAATTTAAAATATATATTTTTAAACCGTATTGGGATCTTTTTGGTTTGACGGCCGGCGGAAAAAACTAGTCATGGCTACGGGACCGTCAAATTCTAGCTTCTACCAACTGGTTAGGTTAACTGAATGCCCAGTTAGGTTAACGAATGCTCGGTTAGGTCAACTGTACGCCCTTGACGATTGGTTAGAAGTCATGATATTTTCGTTAGTTTGCTGTCAAAACAAACGAAAATACCATGACTTAACCTAACCAATCGTCATGAGCGTACACTTGACCTAAAACTTTCAGGGATTTTGGAATCTTAAAGCGTATATGATATTCTCTGAACTAAAATGTATAACTACCTCACTATTTGTTTCTCTAAAACATGAATGTTATTTTTGAAATCCTCGATTAAAACTGGACAATAAAAAAGTTAAAAAATATTACAGGCTGTAAAATCGAAAAGATCGAGTTTTACTTGATAATCATATTTAGGCTTACTTTAACTAGGAAAACCATTACAAACATTACAATAATTTTAACAGAACATTTACTATTTGACAAAGAATATTAAAATATTGATAGACTATTTTTATTTGATTTGACCCTTAAACTTTATCCTTAATAGAATGTTATGATGACGTAATGTATGGTATTATTGCGGAAATTGTCATTGTTTAGAAACGGAAAAGGTGTTTGTGGAAACTGTACTTAGTTCATTTATATACATAAATGAAACGCTTTAAAATAGACGTTCACCAAATTTTCGGTTACTTCAGTGATTGTTTCTGCACGAAATACGAGATGTTTACTTAGATTGTTGAAAAGTTAAGAAACTCAGAGAATGAGCTGCTTTGTGTTGATTAATGCCATTCTGATAAAAGCTACATCGGGCTTCATTCGTTGCCACTAGGCGATATGTGCCGTTCTAATCGGCCACTTCTGGCTTCACTGTTGCAACGAGGCGTTATGTAAAAATAGATCATACACACGTAGGTTATATTTTTTAAAAACTTGCATAGACTCAATTCTATGATACAGGTAGAACTAAGACTCTTAAGATCTCGTAATGGAAAAGTAATTGCAAAATGTTAATTTCTTGCTTAAAATCCAGGAATTCATATTTTTGAGAAATTTGTCATTATGAGCTGCTCCTTTGTTTAGACTTTAGAAGCAGGAAAAGGTTATTTGTGGAAATCATAACGCAACACTAGTTTCCGCAAAATCAGCGTTTCAATCGACTTTATCTGGTGAATAGTTGGATGCGGAACGGTCTTCTCTATATACACTAGATGTAGCGAGTGTAGGACCTGGTTCTGATTAATCAGTTAATCATTGTTTCGAATTTAATCATTAATTAACCAAAAATATTTTTAGAAAATGATGGGAAGTGATTCATTTTCCTCAATTTCAGCATAATTTTACCTTAAATTTTGTAATGTATCATTTGAATTTGACACCTTTTTGCGTGTATAAACTGTCTAATCCGCCCATGCCTGATTTCTTGAACTAAAGCAAACTAAATGTTTGAGCAAACTGCTTTCTTTAGTCTTATCTCGCGCAACAGAACAAATATAGCTCTTTCTTACTCTTTTCAGAAGTATTTAATTTTAATAATTTTTAACCAGTTAATCATCGGTTAATTAGAAAATTTCATCATTCATCACTCATCACTTTCCTAAAAATGATTAATTAACCACGCCCTAGTAGCGACCCGTGGTTCGAATTTTACGTTAAGCTGTAGGTCCCGTCATATGAACAAAGTTAAACCCCAAACATTTTCTTAAATGCAGCCGTTTTCTTTAATGCCGTGTTCCCTCTCATTGGCGACTAAAATGACCCCTCCTCTCCACAAAAAATGTAAATTTTCGGTTATTGGTTTCCACACACAATATATTTACTTAGATTGCTGTGAAGTTATTAAAGAACTCAAATATATAATGAGTTGCATTGTTTTTAATTGCCATTCTGATACAAACTACATTAGGACTCGTCCGTTGCTACGAGGCTGCTATGTAAATAGGCTATATAAATGTAAAAATAATTGAGTTATCCTTCTATTGTTATGAAAATTATATAGTACAAACATAACCAATAAGAATTTAATGTCTTAATGTAATTCAGCTGGATTTGTTTTGTATATTAATTCGCAGTTTTCTTTTAAAAGTTTTCAAATGAGTTTGACTGATTTTGTATATTATTATTGTGATATATACAAGTATAAATTAGCACTTCGGTCTTCGTTTTGCTAAAAATCTATACATAGGTCTTCAAAAGAACTTTGGCCTCGCATTTTTTTGCGAGTTCCCATGTTCAACCAAGTGATTGATATATGCAAATATAAATTCGCACTTCGGTCTTCATTTTTACTAAAAATCCATACATACTGTAGGTCTTCAAAAAACTTTGGCCTCGCATTTTCGCGAGTTCCCGTGTTCAACCAATTTTTGCTAAGAAATGTGTAAATAAAATTTTAAAATGGTAGTCTTGTTCGTAAATGTCACCTTTTCTCTCCATTTTTCAAAGAAATGTTCAGGCCTATCATTGATAATTGTTTCTTTATAAACATTTTTCTTGGACACGGTATGGATCACCTGAAGATCAGGGCCCCCAGGGCTTTTTAGTTAGCCTTATAAAACTAACTAAAGAAGGCTGTGGACCCTGATTTTCAGATGATCCCACGGTACAGTAGAAAGTATTTTCTCATAAAGCCATAGCAAAAACTTGCGTTTTCAGTAATTATTCCCATAAAAGTGGTTGAACCAACTTATTGAGAAAACTTGATAAGTGGTTGTAGCTCGGTTTTTTTATTTAGTTAAAGAAGTTGGTAATGGCTAAAGATGGTTGACTTGTATAGTTCAAAATGGTCCTTTGAACCATTATTTACTCTGAAGGTCGAAGTCGATACTTTTAATTGAGCGAATTAACCAGTTTTCCTTTTCAGTATTTCAGTGCACTGTAATTTACAAAAAAGGTTGGGAACCACTGGCCTATACAATGAAATATTTTGACACAAAATTTAGAGTTCTGCAGGGTTTTCCATAAGTACCTTTATACCTTAACCTTTTCCTGCTAGAATAGGGTGAGGGGTAAAGTGGGTAAAGGAACTTATGGGACACTGTATAACGCTACTTTTACAGCCGGTGTAGGTTAAGTAGGCAAAGAAATGTATCTAATATACTATTTCAGAAATGAAGCCTTATATATATATATATATATATTATATATATATATATATATATATGTGTAACAGTTTTTTTGCGCACACCTACAGGTCGCTACAATTGGTGTAGAACAATGCGGTTTTCACCATTCTATGCGTCTTTTTATTGTGCAGTGCCCATGCTAAAAAAAATTCCCTAACCTAATTCCTTTCCCCTTTTAGGGGTACAATTCTTCCATGCCTGTACACGCATTTTTTTATTTTTTATTTTTAATCATAATTTTGGCACAAAATAAGTCAATATTACTAAACATTTAATATCATTCGATTCACAAAAGATTTCTTTATCGATTCAATACAAAAAAATACATAATTAAAACGGGCAATTTAAATAAACACGAGTTTAAAGTTAAACGAGCCACACTCGAAATTATTTACCGTGACTTTTGTGCGTTTTATTACTGTGGCTTTTGTACAAATAATTTACGTATACACAAATAATTTGATAGGATATTGATTTATCATTCTATTTTTTTGTTGTCATAGAAATACGTTAATTAAGTTATCTGATTAGATGCGCTTTTACAGTTGAAGATCATTTTTAGAAAATTATTTATTTTCCCCACTTTAAAATATTACAACATTTCTATTAGGTATCCTAATATCATTATACCTGTCGCTGTAAGTAAGAAAATAGCAATTATTTTCCATTTCATGAAAATTTCGGACCCCCTAGGCCTACAAAACCAATTTTCCCCTTTTCTTTATAAAAATTGTTGATTTTCGGAAGTCTTTCGGTTATAAATTTGTACCAGTCTATTGTTTATATAATAATAATAATATAATATAATAAAAAGACGTGTGTGTGTGTGTGTGTGTGTGTGTGTGTTCCAGCCATCAGCCACTCCAAAATGGAAGCAGTTACAAACATGAAACTTCACACACATATTGATTAGGTCCCGAGGTTGTGCACGTGGGTGTTAATAATTAAATAATTAAATTTAAAACATTAAATGACGTCATCAAGATCATTACGAAACCTATGGTAAAATTATTGAACACCCGGTTAGGTTCATTGAATGCCAGGTTAGGTCATCTGTACGCCCTTGACGATTGGTTAGGTTAAGTCGTGATATTTTCGTTGGCTTCAACGAAAATATCATGACTTAACCTAACCAATCGTCAAGGGTGTACAATTAACCTAACCGGGCATTCAATTAACTATCCGGGCGTTCAATTAATCTATTTGGGCATTCAGTTGACCTAAACGACCGGCCATTTAATTAACCTAATCGGGCATTCAGTTGACCTAACTGGGCATTCAATTAACCTAACCGGGCATTCAGTGTACCTAACCGGGCAATATATATATATATATATATATATATATATATATAGCGTTCAACATCCAACCCAGCAACGCCGGGTCGCTCCGCTAGTGATATACCTATAACCGAGAGGTGCTTCCCGCAAGACGAATGGAGGAAGGCTGTTCAATACTTTAAATGGCAAATCCTGAGGACATTAGAGTTGAGGGATTTGGCTTGATAACTGTCGCCTTTATTCTCTGCTTTTATATGACTGGAACAGAAGAACTTTTAATGGCTTTTGGTCTGAAGGCTTTTGGAACTCGTCTATGGTGGCGTGTGGGAAAATTTTACGAGTCTGACATTTGATTCTGGACCACTACGAAATTAAGGTGGCGCTTGGTATCCGAAGAAACCATTTTCGTCGCCAGTCCAAATGTAACGTTCAATAAAGAAAATATCGTTTCTCGTTCTAACCTAACATTGATACCCGGAGAACTTTTTCAGTATAGATTTCTTCTGGTAACGAGGAACTGAAGACGTCTTCAGCAAAGTGACGAATTTATGTTTGCACCAAGGTCTCTAAGGAGATCTGGTCTTCATTGAAAATGACCTGTATCGGCAGGAATCGCCTTCGTAAGGGTGACCTTTTATGATGCCATTCGATTCGCACTTCAGAAGTGTATTACCATATCGAATCTACGAAGTTTCTGCAATAAAACTGTAGGACAGTGATGAAGTGTTTTACGACCATATATATATCTCTCTCTCTCTCTCTCTCTCTCTGTATATATATTAGTGGTTATCCGGATATCCGCATCATTTTTAACATCCGCATCCGCACTTCTGACTGCGGATGTTATGCGGATATTACCTCTAATAAATTATGCAATTTACAATTAAATTAGCTTATAAAGTAGCTTATAAGGCCCAGTCATGCACATTTCATGTAAAGTATTAATTATTAATGAACAAACAAATATATAAACGTCAAAATATAAATACCTGGTAACAGAAAATTGAATGAAACTTGTTTCATTGAATTTTCTATGGCTGAACTCTTGAGAAACTAGCGGAGCGACCCGGCGTTGCCGGGTTGGATGTTGAACGCTATATATATATATATATATATATATATATGCCTGGTTAGGTAAACTGAATGCCTGGTTAGGTTAATTGAATGCCCAGTCAGGTCAACTGAATGCCCCGATTAGGTTAATTAAATGGCCGGTTAGGTCAACTGAATGCCCTATTAGATTAATTGAATGCCCGGGTACGTTAATTGAATGCCCGGTTAGGTTAATTGTACACCCTTGACGATTGGTTAGGTTAAGTGATGATATTTTCGTTAAAGCCAACGAAAATATCACGACTTAACCTAACCAATCGTCAAGGGCGTACAGATGACCTAACCTGGCATTCAATGAACCTAACCGGGTATTCAATAAGTTTACCATAGGTTTCGTAATGATCTTGATGACGTCATTTAATGTTTTAAATTTAATTATTTAATTTATTAACACCCACGTGCACAACCTCGGGACCTAATCAATATGTGTGTGAAGTTTCATGTTTGTAACTGCTTCCATTTTGGAGTTATGGCTGATGGCTGGAACACACACACACACACACACACACACATACACACACACACACACGTCTTTTTATTGTTATTATTATTATAGATAAACAATAGACTGGTACAAATTTATAACCGAAAGACTTCCGAAAATCAACAATTTTTTATAAAGAAAAGGGGAAAATTGGTTTTGTAGGCCTAGGGGGTCCGAAATTTTCATGAAATGGAAAATAGTTGCTATTTTCTTACTTACAGCGACAGGTATAATGATATTAGGATACCTAATAGAAATTTTGTAATATTTTAAAGTGGGGAAAATAAATAATTTTCTAAAAATGATCTTCAACTATACAAGCGCATCTAATCAGATAACTTAATTAACGTATTTCTATGACAACAAAAAAATAGAATGATAAATCAATATCCTATCAAATTATTTGTGTATACGTAAAATTATTTGTACAAAAGCCACAGTAATAAAACGCACAAAAGTCACGGTAAATAATTTCGAGTGTGGCTCGTTTAACTTTAAACTCGTGTTTATTTAAATTGCCCGTTTTAATTATGTAATTTTTTTTATTGAATCGATAAAGAAATCTTTTGTGAATCGAAAAATGTTAAAATTATAACAAATATCAAAATAGTTTGTATAAAAATCATTGAATTTTAAAAATGCATGTTTGTTTTTTGTTTTTTGCAAAAAGTTCTTTACGAATTTTAAAAATATATACTTTTTTTAAATTGAATCGATAAATAAATCTTTTGTGAATCGAATGATATTAAATGTTTAGTAAATATTGACTTATTTTGTGCCAAAATTATGATTAAAAATGAAAAATTAAAAAAATGCGTGTCCAGGCATGAGAAGAACTGTACCCCTAAAAGGGGGGAAGGAATTAGGTTAGGGAATTTTTTTTAGCATGGGCACTGCACAATAAAAAGACGCATCGAATGGTGAAAACCGCATTGTTCTACACCAATTGTAGCGACCTGTAGGTGTGCGCAAAAAAACTGTTACGTATATATCTATCTATCTATATATATATATTTTTTTTTTTTTAATTGGGGTTGTTTAACCTCCTTCGCAACATCTAAGGTCATATGACGGAGAGGACCTACAGCTTTACGTGGGATCCGAACCACGGGTCGCTACATAATCTAGGCGCAGAGGACGGTCTCCCATCCAACTACTACCCAGACCCAATGTCGCTTAACTTCGCTGATCTCCGAGAAGCGGTGTTACAACATCGGCCACTACGTAGCCCTTATATATATATATATATATATATATATATATATATAAGGCTTCATTTCTGAAATAGTATATTATATACATTTCTTTGCCTACTTAACCTACACCGGCTGTAAAAGTAGCGTTATACAGTGTCCCATAAGTTCCTTTACCCACTTTACCCCTCACCCTATTCTAGCAGGAAAAGGTTAAGGTATAAAGGTACTTATGGAAAACCCTGCAGAACTCCAAATTTTGTCAAAATATTTCATTGTATAGGCCAGTGGTTCCCAACCTTTTTTGTATGGTTACCCAATTCTAATCCAGCTCTATTACCCAATCATTAGATATTATTTTTTATAACTTCTGGATCGCGTGTCATTACCCGACAAAATAGTTGTCATTATCCCAGTGGGTTAATTTACCCCTAGGTTGGGAACCACTGGTATCGGCAATGCACTTTACTTATTGCGTTAATTCTCTGTGTAATATAAGATTTTAAATGTACAATTAATTCAACTTTTTAATTGTTTGTTGTTTTCAATTATTGTTTAAGAAATCGCAAAATTCCTATATCACTCAATTCGGAGAGTATTTAATCATATACAAAACTAAAAACTCAGCCTAGTATTAGTTTATCATAAATAATTGTTTGACCATTGCTAAATGGCGCTATATAATTTTATATAATTTAAGGATAGGCTTTTAGAGAACCTTAACTTAACATTAGGTAAAAAGGAATACTGAAGCTCTCTTATTTTTTTCATACTTATTATTGCAAAGGTACTTCTAAAATGAATTATTATATCCCAAATGTAGTTATTACTGTATATTTCGGCATTTGAAATTTAAAAATGGCATATTAAAAAACATTTCAAATAAAATTTTGATTCTGGTCGCCACAAAATGTATTTCATATTGGATGGCAAATTACACCAACAAATAGATCTTCAACTATGAGTTCATCACTGACAAGTACCAAGCTAAAGTTTCTCCGCCATTGTGAAAATTGTTGGCTTCAACAATGTCAAAACATTCAAACCCACGCTATACAAAAGATACGAATGGTGTATTAGTCTAGATATAAAAGATACATGGAGGACACTTTTTGTTATTTACAAATAAAGTATATTCGGACAATTTCCAAAATTACTTTAACATCCAACGCAACACAAAATTCATCACAGAAGGGGACTTAGTAATTAATTATACCACGTTTAGACATACAGTAAAAGCCTTCAAATGAAATAATGCAGTTATCACTTTAGTTTATCGAAAATCCATTTACACAGCGACAACATACAGGGTGTGTATAAAGTAACGCAAGTAAAGAGATAAGTTCGATTTGAACTGGTTTAAAAGAGTTTCAGCTTGTTTTTTAAGTCGTAAAAATTTCAGCACCTCTTATAAATCTTACTACCGAAAATACAGTTGTTATAATGTACGTGTAATAAATATTACTTGTCCATGGTCACTCGCGTTAATATAATTCAAATCAGATTTGTCTCTTCACTCGCGTTACTTTATACACACCCTGAACCTACAGTATACATAATTAATACCATAAGACACATAATTCATTACTGCTTTATTCATGTTTTTATTCATTTTTATTCGTGTTCATCAAATTTCTATGAAAGATTCCCGAAAAAGGTTTCCCCAAACATTTCTTTTATCAACAAACCAAAAAATGTTTTAATAATTTCTCGTACTGTTCGAAATGAAACTAAGTTTAAGGATTTACACCTTTATTTTGCAGTTACTGTAATATTTAGCGAGCTCTCTCATGGCATCAATGATTGCTTTGAGCCTGTTGGGTATGAACATAAAAAAGTTTTGGCACAACTCCAGGGCCATTGCGGTCTACCAAACTGTTTTTGTGGCAAAACAAACATCTTCATGGAATCCTGGATTCTTTTTTTGGACTTTCACTTTCAAATTCACCGATTCTCAATCGGATTCGGATCAGTTGAAAAGGGGATGTCCTAAGAAAACCGGCATTTCAGGATGAATAAAATAATAAGATGGCGAGTACTTTTAACTACTGTAAACTACTTGTCATACCAGCATAACAAACAGGTTTGGAAGACCAAGCTCACGTCATCAATGGTTCAACAGTACATTAAAAAAGTATATAGTATTTTAGCGTTGACAATTCAGAACACAAGCAAAGGAATTCTAAAATTCGTATCTGTTTTGTGTCGCAGTGGTGTAATGTGACGTATTCCATTAGTACTAAAAATGATGACAGCGCTGATCATGAGAGAGAGAGAGAGAGAGAGAGAGAGAGAGAGAGAGAGAGAGAGAGAGAGAGTTACAAGGAAAAGAAAGAGAAGCCTCAAAGACCTCCCGGTCCACTCTGGGAGATTCCTGTTGTTAAACAAGTTTATTTTTCTTTCAACTATCCTAGCAGTAGTAGCAAACTGGATAGAAAAGTAGAAGGCTCTCTCCCCACCCTCTGCTCCCTCCCTGCCAGAGGCAGGTAGGAAAAAGGTTGAAGAAAATACCTTGACCCTGGAAAAGTAGCCAAGGAAATTTTACAGGAAAGTGGAGAATATATAAATAGCTCTATATTTAGCATGCTCACAGAGACACCATGCAAGCGAACTCCTGCAGAGTTATGTTATGTTTTAGTCTTAAACTATGAGAGTATTCAGTACTTTGTCTAGCCTATTTTTAAGCACATTTACACTGTGACTGGAAACAACCTCTGAGGGAAGTTGGTTCCAGATATTAACTATTTTATAGGAAAAGAAATTCCCGCAGACGGAGGTCCTAAATGTCTTTAGTTCCAGTTTAAACCCATTATTTCTTGTCGGATTGGCATTAAGTGAGAATAAGTTCCTGTAATCTACCCTGTCTATTCCATTGAGCATCTTGAAGACTTGAATAAGCTGACCCCGCAACCTCCTCGTCTCTAAGGTAAACAGATTTAGGCGCTCCAATCTCCGTTGGTAGCTTTGCATTCTCATTGAAGGGATCAATTTTGTAGCCCTTGCTTGTACTCTTTCTAACCTTTCTATGTCCTTCCTGAGGGATGGAGACCAAAAGTGCGTGCAGTATTCCAGTTAAGGTCTGACTAGTGAATTATAAAAAGATTACAGTCTCCTTGTTTCGAAAATGGAACTGTCTTTTAATATAACCTAATATTTTTAAGGCCCTCTTTTCGACTTCTGCACAGTGCTTCGACGGTTTCAGATCGTTGCTGATATAGACTCCTAAGTCTTTCTCTAGATCGGTCTCAGTCAAGTTCCTTCCCAAGAGAGAGTAATCGGTCTTCGGGTTTTTATAACCTATGTGCATTACCTTACATTTGTCCAAGTTGAATGGCATCTGCCAAGTAGCAGACCATTCGCCCAACCTGTCAAGATCGTTCTGAAGCGTTCTTACGCCCTCCTCAGTATCTACACTATTTCCTAATTTCGTATCGTCTGCAAATTTGGAGATTGTACTTAGAAGCCCGACGTCTATATCGTTAATATAGATGATAAAAAGTAAAGGACACAGAATGGAACCAAGTGGGATACCACTGGTGACGGGCGCCCACTCCGAAGCCACTCCATTTATTACCACTCTCTGCCTTCTATCTTTTAACCAATACTCAATCCAGTTGGAAACGAGCCTGGTGATTCCTAGTCCTTTGACTTTAGCCATCAATCTTGCTTGAGGGACTTTGTCAAAGGCTTTTTGAAAGTCGAGATACAATATATCTATTGCCCTACTTGCATCGTACAGTGTATGCATATTATGGAAAAACTCTAACAGGTTTGTCAGACAGGATCTATGTCGCCTAAATCCATGTTGAGAATAAAGAGAGAGAGAGAGAGAGAGAGAGAGAGAGAGAGAGAGAGAGTTACAAGGAGTTACAAGGAAAAGAAGTACCTCAAAAGGCCTTGCGGCCCATACCGAGGAGGTACCAATAGCAACGGGTGCCAGGGAAAATTCTGTAAAAGTTTATTTTTCTTTCAACTATCCTAGCAGTAGTAGAAAACTGGATACAAAAGTAGAAGGCTCTCTCCCCACCCTCCGCTCCCTCCCTGCCAGAGGCAGGTACGGAAAAAAGTTGAAGAAAATACCTTGACCCTGGAAAAGTAGCCAAGGAAATTTTACAGGAAAGTGGAGAATATATAAATAGCTCTATATTTAGTTTGCTCACATGAGAGTATTCAGTACTTTGTCTAGCCTATTTTTAAACACATTTACACTTTGACTGGAAACAACCTCTGAGGGAAGTTGGTTCCAGATATTAACTATTTTATAGGAAAAGAAATTTCCACAGACTGAGGTCCTAAATGTCTTTACACACTCAAATAGTGTGCAAGATTTCGTCTAACCTTTTCTTGAACTGATCCACAGAGGAACTGTTCACAACTTCCGAAGGTAACCTGTTCCATGTGTCACAGATCTTATACGTAACGTGAGAGAGAGAGAGAGAGAGAGAGAGAGAGAGAGAGAGAGAGAGAGAGAGAGAGAGAGAGAGAGAGAGAGAGAGAGAGAGAGAGAGAGAGGAACCGAGAAACCTCAAAGCATTTCCAGCCATACTTTTCGCCTTCCGAAAGAACCCATAAAATCACCAATAGGAACCCATTATAATACATCACAGTCGCTCCATTGATTGCGCCTCATTTAAAATTAACAATGTAATCAAAAACAGCCGAACAAAAGACTTTCGTATCAAAGAGAATCTTTACAGATCTTCAAAGAACAGTTCATCATTAGTTATACATATTAAAATAATTCATATACAATGCTTGAAAGATGACACAAATACGCTTTCCAAATAAACAGTAAAATTGAATTAAATTTCAGAAGGCACTGCACATTTTACAGAGGTTGTAAACCAACTGCTATGCCATAAGTTCAAAGAAATATTTTCACGGAAGGTGAAGTTACTTTGGTGAATTCTTTTGGATCGTTAAATTTATAACATCCAAAATTTCGTTTTTTTAGTTATTACCACGGTAAAACAATGGGGGTGCTATAAAAGAACACAGTAAAACAATGGTGGAGCTATAAAAGAAAAGATCTGTTCTTTTTCTTACAGCTTACTTTACGGTCAGACTTTTTAAGATTTAGGTTATTAGTTTATTGTTCAAAGTTGTTTTCATTTACGAGTACTGAAGTATGCTTTGATTTTTTTATCACTCACATGTTTAACTTGCATTGTGATAATTTCTAGAAGAGTCTGAGATCCCTTCATAAGTGTACATACAACCTTGGCTTTTTTTCCGCCCGAATTGGTCATTCTGACGAAGGTCAAAGTTCGTCACTCCACCTTAGACCTACAGCTTAAAGTGGAATCCGAACCACGCCCCACCAGCAGTCCCTAGGCTGCCCAGGGTACCCATTTATCTACCAACCAATTTTTATTGTATGGAAGGATGAACAGCTGGGTTTGGCTGCGCGCCGGATGCCGTCACCGGGTCTCGAACCCAGGGCCGATGGATTTATAATCAGCGACGCTAACCACTACACCACCGAGGCGATATATATATATATATATATATATATATATATATATATATATGATGAAAAAACCACGAAGGAAAGGAAACACAGAATGGTGCTCAAGCGCTTTCGTCTAATGACATCCTCAGGAACACTGAAGTAAATAAAGAGTTCGAGACTATATATAGGTCACCAAAAATATATACATATATATGAAAATTATTTCACGAAAGTAACACGTGAAAAATATTTATGATGAATAAAACCACGAAGGAAAGGAAACACAAAAAGGTGCTCAAGCGCTTTCGTCTAATGACATCCTCAGGAACACTGAAGTACATAAAAGCTTACGGCCTATATATAGGTTACAGAAAGAAAAAAAATAAATAAATAACATACATACACACAAACATACATATATATATATATATATATATATATATATATATATATATCTACACACACACACATATATTTATATATATATATATATATATATATATATATATATTATATATATGCAATAAACGGAGAAGTAAAAATAAAAATTAAAAATTAAAGATTAGAGGATTAACCAAGAGGCATACAGATTTGTAAGGAAAAATATCTGGCAACCCTATGCGCCCTATTATTAGCTCAGTGGGCTCTATTACTTATAAACTCTCCAAATGGCTTGTCAAAGTCTTGTCCCCCATTCTCGGAACTATCTCTGATTCACATGTAAAAAATTCCATGGATCTTACTGAAAAATTGAATAATGCACGTACTGAAACTAACGATAGATTGATCAGTTTTGACGTTTGTTCATTGTTTACAAAAGTGCCGATTGATGATATGCTTGACTTTCTCTCCCAAGAATTACATAAGTATGACCTGCCACTACCTTCACACATTGTTTTGGAACTTATTAAGCTTTGCATCAAAGACTGTAAATTCACTTTCAATAACGAGTATTATCAACAAGTGTTTGGGATGGCCATGGGCAACCCCTTATCGCCCCTCCTCTCCAATATTTATATGGAGTTTTTCGAAATTACTTACATTCCGAGAATCCTGGGGGTTGGCATCCCTTGGTTGCGGTACGTCGACGATATTTTGTGTATCTGGCCCATGAATCGTGACCTGGATAACTTCCTCCTTCAGTTAAATGATCAAGTCCCCTCCATTAAGTTTACTTTAGACGTGGAACAAGACAATTCAATCCCATTTTTGGATGTGCGGGTACATAGGGAAAGCCCAGGTTTTAAGTTTAGTATCTATCGGAAAACAACAAACAATTTGTCCTACGTACACTTTTACTCGGGACATGACACCCCGACTAAGAAGGCCATTTTTTCATCAATGTTTCTCCGCGCCCTTAGGATCGCCAGTCCGGAATACATCGATGCCGAATTGGAAAAAATCAACGGTATTGGAAGTGATCTGTGTTACCCATCTGCGTTTATGGAATCTTGTCTCAACAAGGCAAAACGAACTTTCTATCGTGTCAATAATAACACTCGTACTTTGTCAAAAAATATTTTAGTACTTCCATTTTTCCCGGGCTTTTTAGGCATTGCTAATGTACTTAAACTTTTGGATATTAATGTAGTATTTTCATATAACAATATTGTGAAAAATATTATAGTAAAAAATAGCCCTACCAATAATTCAGGCATTATCTATAAAATTGGGTGTAAACAATGTGATTCCTTTTACATAGGTCAGACGGGAAAGGATTTGCACACACGTATAAAACAGCATCAATATTCCGTTAGAACAGGACAGTTGTCCAGTGCTCTTTTTGTCCATTTGTCAGAGTTATCCCACTGTATTGATTGGAATAATGCTTCAGTTTTATTTCATTCTAGCAACATTGTCAATAGAAATATTCTTGAGTCTGCCATTATCCAACTTTCAAATAACTTCAACATAAGCAAAGGTCTTTTTCAACTCGATCCTGTTGTTTTGAATTCCTTCAAAACAAATTTAGATAAAAAGGGTAGGACGCTAAATCTTTGGTAAACTTGTACGCTACTTTATTAACTTTTAATCTTCATTTTATTTTTATATATATCGAATCTTGACTCTAAAAGGCAAAGTGTTAAAACCCGGGTAGATTTCCAGTATAAATTTGTATTTTTAATTCATTTGATCTTGTGCTAAAAATCGATATTTTTCCTTACAAATCTGTATGCCTCTTGGTTAATCCTCTAATCTTTAATTTTTAATTTTTAATTTTTATTTTTACTTCTCCGTTTATTGCATATATATATATATATATATATATATAATATATATATATATATATATGTGTGTAGATATGTATGTGTATATAGTATTATATATTATATATATATATATATATATATATATATATATATATGTATGTATGTTTGTGTGTATGTATGTTATTTTTTTTTTCTTTCTGTAACCTATATATAGGCCGTAACCTTTTATGTACTTCAGTGTTCCTGAGGATGTCATTAGACGAAAGCGCTTGAGCACCTTTTTGTGTTTCCTTTCCTTCGTGGTTTTATTCATCACATATATATATATATATATATATATATAATGAATATAGCAATAAAAATTGTGGGAGGAACATACAAATTTGTAAGGAGAAACTACCAATTTTAGCACTCTGCCCTTCTTGTCTAAATCCGTTCTGAACGAATTCGAAACAACAGGATCAAGTGGAAAAAGACCCTGGCTCATGTTAAAATTATTTGTAAGTTGAATAATAGCAGACTCAAGAATATTTCTATTAACAATGTTGCTAGAGTGAAACAAAACTGAAGCATTATTCCAATCAATAGTGGGATAACTCTGACAAATGGACAAAAAGGGCACTGGACGACTGTCCCGTTCTAACGGAATATTGATGCTGTTTTACACGCGTGTGCAAATCCTTTCTCGTCTCACCAATGTAAAAGGAATCACATTGTTTACGAGCAATTTTATAGATAATGCCTGAGTTATTGGTAGGGCTATTTTTAACTATGATATTTTTCACAATATTATTATATGAAAATACTACATTAATATTCAAAAGTTTAAGTACATTAGCAATGCCTAAAAAGTCTGGGAGAAATGGAAGTACTAAAATATTCTTTGACAAAGTGCGAGTGTTATTATTCACACGAAAGAAGGTTCGTTTTCCCTTGTTGAGACAAGATTCCATAAACGCAGGTGGGTAGCACAGATCACTTCCAATACCGTTGATTTTTTCCAATTCGGCATCGATGTATTCCGGACTGGCGATCCTAAGAGCGCGGAGAAATTGAAGAAAATATAGCCTTCTTAATGGGGGTGTCATGTCCAGAGTTTTTTGCATTTATTATGAAAACACTGTTACACAAACTTCTAACTATTTTTCACAGAAAATGGGGGTAGGGGTAATGGGAAGGGGGTGGGTAATGGGGAGGGGGTGGGGTAATGGGTAGAGGCTGGTAATGGGGAGGGGGAGGGGGCAATAGGGAAGAGGTGTTACGCAACATGGGGGTGGGGGTTACCCCAAGTTGCATAAAGGGCGGTTAGGGGGTTTTGGGGGGAGAGGGAGAATGACCTCCCCCCAAAGGGGTAACCCTAACGTGCCCTCGCCGTAGGCGAGTTTGCGAAGCACAAGCCCCACCCGTAAGGCAGGGAGCTGAAGGCTTCTTGTTATATTAAATAAATACAAAATATATACACAAAAAAATATACAAGTTTGTATACACACTAATGCAACATATATAAAGCCTAGCCTATTATAACTAAAGATTATTACTCAGCCTTCGGAGAGGAAATAATTAAACTCAAGCCTCGTAGGAACCCTTCGTTCTGTCAAGTGTGTCGGTCCCCAGAACCGAAGCCTGCAATTTATGAACATTTTCAAATTTATCTTTAGAATTTAGTTACAATTTACAAAAAATACACACTTATGATACATAAGACTATATTACAGTCATTAATGCATTATATGGTAATTCTTACGCGTATTATCGGGCTACAATATGTAAATCACTCCAATCAGATGCTGACACTCACGTTCAAAGACTACAGTATACATACGAGTATATAAACACCAGTAAATATTTATTTATTAATCATGTAGATCATTTGGAGCTATTGAAGAATAAGGACCCCAGCCTTCTTTAGTTAGCTTTATAAGGCTAACTAACGAAAATATCATGACCTAACCCAACCAATCGGGCGCTCTTAGCATCAGAATACCAGGATATCGTTGCTATCAACGAGTCCTGGATTCATACTGATCATAGGGACTACGTTGGGGAGTTCGAAATTCCCGGGTATAGAATGTTTCGCAAAGACCGCACCCGTTGGGAGGGGGGTGCGGTACTAATATACGTCAGAGACACGTTGAGTCCGGTTGACTGCCAGTTCCGGTCGGAACGGGAGCTGCTTGGCGTCGATCTGAATGTGGGAGGGACGAGCTATAGGTTAATCTTGGTGTACAGACCTCCGCATCTCCTCCTCGAGGAGGATACAGCCCTGTACACCGAACTCAGTAGCCTGCTAGGGGATAGGGTGTGTGTAGTTTTAGGAGACTTCGACTGTCGCGGCATAAAGTGGGAAAACAGGACTGCTGATGCTGAAGGGAGGAGGCTAGTTGACTTTGCTGATGAGAACTTCCTCACTCAGTGGGTCAACGAGCCTACACGAGGCGAAAGCGTTCTAGACTTAGTATTCACGACCGAAGACAACCTCGTCACTGGCCTCACCGTTGACGAATCGTTGGGCGGGATTGATCACGGTCTTATTAGGTTCCGTGTGCGCGTCCCTCGGGTGAAGCGTAGTAACTCGAGAGGCAGTAAGCTCGATCTCCGGCGGGCGAACTTTGTTAGCCTCAGGGATAGCGTAGGAGAGATGGAGTTAGAGGTCGGTGGCGATGTTGAGGGAGTGTGGAGTGCATTCCGGGACGAGTTTATGGTGCTGCAGTCTGCTGCCATACCCTCAAAACCGGCCACCCCTGCTTCAACGCAGCCTAAGTGGTTCAATCGTGACATCGCTTCGGCTATCCGAAATAGGAAAGTAGCGTATAGGAGGGCGAAGGCCAATCGTTCCCATGAGAACACTGAAGCGTATGTCCGCCTGTGTAGGGAAGTCAAGGCGAAGGTTAGGCTAGCGAAACGTAACGAAGAACTACGGGTGGCAAGCCTCTGCAAGGGGAACCCTAAGGAGTTCTTCAGTTATGTTAATAGTAGAAAGCCCATTAGAAGCATGATAGGTCCGTTAAAGGACCGAAGCTGCGTTCTGCGGACCTCCGACGCGGACATCGCCAATGTGCTTAATGAGTACTTTGCGGGAGTGTTCACCAGGGAGGATACCCGCGTCATCCCCGAGCCAGGCGTGAGGCACGAAGGTGCGGGCCTGGATAGTGTTCGATGTACCGCGACAGTCGTTGCGGATAGAATAGACAAACTGAGCGCGTTTAAGGCTCCTGGGCCAGACCAGTTTCTCCCCAGAGTGTTGCGAGAAGTGCGCGACCAGGTGGCTCCCCACCTGGCTACAGTCTTCAACAAATCGTTGGAGACGGGCCAGGTGCCTGGTGACTGGAGGGAAGCCAACGTGACCCCTATCTTTAAGAAAGGGGATCACGAAAGTCCAGGGAACTATCGTCCCATTAGTCTCACTTCAGTTGTAGGTAAATTAGCGGATAGGATCGTTGACCATTTGGATTCCTACAAGCTGCTTGGGGACTCCCAACATGGGTTTAGACGGCATAGGTCGTGTCTCACCAACTTGCTCGAGATTTTCCACGTCATGTTGAGTGAGTATGATAAGAGTAGGGTGATTGATATACTTTATCTCGACTTTCAGAGAGCCTTTGATAAGGTACCTCACCACCGGCTAATGGCGAAAGTGCGCGCGCTGGGTATCGGTGGGGAAATAGGTAGGTGGATTGAAAATTGGCTGAGGAATAGGCGGCAGAGGGTTGTAATTAAAGGGGCTAGTTCGGGTTGGGCCTCGGTCACTAGTGGGGTTCCTCAGGGTTCCGTTTTGGGGCCACTGTTGTTTATCATTTACATAAATGATATCGACGGTGGCATCGTCAGTCGGATCGCCAAATTCGCTGATGACACCAAGCTTGGGGCCAATGTTGGGACGCCCGAAGCGATCGAGGAACTGCGTGCGGACCTAGGTAGGATAGGAGAGTGGTCCGAAAAATGGCAAATGCCGTTTAACTTGGGTAAATGCAAAGTGATGCACATTGGCTACGCCAATCCCAAGTCGGACTACTCGATGTTGGGGAGTCATATCGAGGTGACTGATTTAGAAAAGGACTTGGGTGTGCTAATTAGCAGCGACCTTAAGTTTACGAAACAGTGCGTAGAGGTGGAAAAGAAAGCCCAGAAACTATTGGGTTATATCAGGAGGCAATTTCAGTTTCGGAACAAGGAGATTGTGCTCTCTCTCTACAATTCCTTGGTTCGGCCGCACCTGGAGTATGCTGTGCAGTTCTGGCCGCCCACCCTCAGGAAAGATATTGAGAGGCTGGAGCGAGTGCAGGCGAGGGCCACAAAGTTAATCCCTTCCGTTAGGCATATGGGCTACAATCGACGGTTACGCGCCCTGAACTTGTTTCGCTGGAAACTCGGAAGCTGCGCGGTCAACTCATCAAGGTTTTCAAGTTCTTACGTGGGTTGAACAATGTCGATTTTAGAAGCATGTTTACAGTAGTTTAAATGGATCTTTTCCGTTTGACTGCCGCCATTGAAACATAATTAAACTTTTTGTATTTTGTATTTTAACTGAAATGTCTTGATGATACAAAATAAGTTACTTTATAAAAAAAGCTTTTCTTAATTTCCCCTTCAAATTTTGTTTCTTATAAACAATTTTAATTACTTTCAAGATCCATGCTTAATTTTTAAGTTTTAATCGTGTACTCAGAAAAATAAGGGGATCACCTGAAGATCAGGCCTCCAGCCTTCTTTAGTTAGCTTTATAAGGCTAACTAACAAAAATATCACGACCTAACCTAACCAATCGTCAAGGTCGTACAGTTGACCTAACGATTGGTTAGGTTAGGTCGTGATATTTTCGTTAGTTAGCCTTATAAGGCTAAGTAAAGAAGGCTGGGGGCACTCACCTCTTATGTTTCAATGGCGGCAGTCAAACGGAAAAGATCCGTTTAAATGATAACCCAACTCGCAACAATGGTTGGAAGTTAGATTTGAAACGGTTTAGGACTAGTGTGTGTGGGATTTACTTTACGTATAAGATTTGTGACACGTGGAACAGGCTACCTTCAGAAGTTGTGAACAGTTCTTCTGTGGATCTGTTCAAGAAAAGGTTAGACCGAATCTTGCACACTATTTGAGGGTGGTAGAAGTTTTCCCTGGCACCCGTTGCCATTGGTACTTCCTTGGTATGGGCCGCAAGGCCTTTTGAGGTACTACTTTTCCTTGTAACTCCTTGTAACTCTCTCTCTCTCTCGCTCATGAATCATGATCAACGCTGTCATTATTTTTGGTACTAATGGAATACGTCACATTACACCACTGCGACACAAAACATACGAATTTTAGAGTTCCTTTGCTCGTGTTCTGAATTGTCAACGCTAAACTACTATATACTTTTTTAGTGTACTGTTGAACCATTGATGACGTGAGCTTGATCTTCCAAACCTGTTTGTTATGCTGTTATGACAAGTAGTTGACAGTAGTTAAAAGTACTCGCCATCTTATTATTTTATTCATCCTCAAATGCAGGTTTTCTTAGGACATCCCCTTTTCTCCTGATCCGAATCAGATTGAGAATCGGTGAATTTGAAAGTGAAAGTCAAAAAAAGAATCCAGGATTCCATGAAGATGTTTGTTTTGCAACAAAAACAGTTTGATAGACCGCAATGGCCCTGGAGTTGTGCCAAAACATTTTTATGTTCATACCCAACAGGCTCAAAGCAATCACTGATGCCATGTGAGAGCTCACTAAATATTACAGTAACTGCGAAATAAAGGTGTAAATCCTTAAACTTAGTTTCATTTCGAACAGTACGAGAAATTTAAAAAATTTCTGGTTTGTTGATAAAAGAAATGTTTGGGGAAACCTTTTTTGGGAATCTTTCATAGAAAATTGATGAACACGAATAAAAATGAATAAAAACATGAATAAAGCAGTAATGAATTATGTGTCTTATGTATTAATTATGTATACTGTAGGTTCAGGGTGTGTATAAAGTAACGCGAGTGAAGAGACAAATCTGATTTGAATTATATTAACGCGAGTGACCATGGACAAGTAATATTTATTACACGTACATTATAACAACTGTATATTCGGTAGTAAGATTTATAAGAGTTGCTAAAAATGTTTTCACGACTTAAAAAACAAGCTGAACTCGTTTAAACCAGTTCAAATCGGATTTATCTCTTTACTTGCGTTACTTTATGCACACCCTGTATGTTGTCACTGTGTAAATGGATTTTCGATAACCTAAAGTGATAACTGCATTATTTCATTTGGTGACTTTTACTGTATGTCTAAACGTGGTATAATTAATTACTAAGTCCCCTTTTGTGATGAATTTTGTGTTGTGTTGGATGTTAAAGTAATTTTGGAAATTGTCCGAATATACTTTATTTGTAAATAACAAAAAGTGTCCTCCATGTATCTTTTATATCTAATACACACCATTCGTATCTTTTGTATAGCGTGGGTTTGAATGTTTTGACATGTTGAAGCCAACAATTTTCACAATGGCGGAGAAACTTTTAGCTTGGTACCTGTCAGTGATGAACTCATAGTTGGAGATCTATTTGTTGGTGTAATTTGCATCCAATATGAAATACATTTATATGGCGACCAGAATCAAAATTTTATTTGAAATGTTTTTTTATTATGCCATTTTTAAATTTCAAATGCCAAAATATAATAACTACATTTTGGATATAATAATTCACTTTAGAAATACCTTTGCAATAATACGTATGAAAAAATAAGAGCTTCAGTATTCCTTTTTACCTAATGTTAAGTTAAGGTTCTCTAAAAGCTATCCTTAAATTATATAAAATTATATAGCGCCATTTAGCAATGGTCAAACAATTATATGATAAACTAATACTAGGCTGAGTTTTTAGTTTTGTATATGATTAAATACTCTCCGAATTGAGTGATATAGGAAATTTTGCGATTTCTTAAACAATAATTGAAAACAACAAACAATTAAAAAGTTGAATTAATTGTACATTTAAAATCTTATATTACACAGAATTAACGCAATAAGTAAAGTGCATTGCCTATACCAGTGGTTCCCAATCTTGGGTAAATTAACCCACTGGGATAATGACAACTATTTTGTCGGGTAATGACACGCGATCCAGAAGTTATAAAAATAATATCTAATGATTCGGGTAATAGAGCTTGACTAGCAAAAGGTCGGCGCTACGCGCCGATTTTGCTAGATCTGCGGTGCTTCGGCTGAATTTTGGGCCTACGGCGTATTTTATTTTGAACATCAGTAGCCCTTTATCTGGATATCATTCCTATTCCTCTCACCTTGGGCCTCAGTAATTGGGGTGCCTTCGGCCTTCCAGTTACTGGCAAACCAATTATTCATTCAATAAAACTACAGAAAAGAACGCAGCCATGAAAATCTAAAGCTTCACAAATCTTAATACAATGAGCTCGGATTTGAAGCCTAAGATTTTCATGACTGCGTTCATTTCTATAGTTTTATGGCCCGCCAAATCATAGTTTTCATTGTTTCGAGTGCATCAATAATATTGTTATAGTGTTCCATTAGTTGTGATAAGCATGATCTTCCTGACCGGAATCGATGTTGGTTATCATTTTTTTTCTGAGTTTCCCCATTAACCCCACCCCTCCCCCATTACCCCACCCCTCTCCCCAATACTCCCTCCCCCACCCCTCTCCCCCATTTACCCCACCCTTCCCCCATTACCCCAAGGGGGAAGGGGGCTGGCACCTTGCAAAGGATAATTTTTTTTGGTTACATATATATATCGCATCTATTTTTCTGAGTTTCCCCATTAACCCCACCCCTCCCCCATTACCCCACCCCTCCCCCATTTTGTGCCAAAATTATGATTAAAAATGAAGAAATGGAAGAACTGTACCCCTAAAAGGGGGGGCAGGATTTATGTTAGGGAATTTTTTTTTAGCATGGCACTGCACAATAAAAAGACGCATCGAATGGTGAAAACCGCATTGTTCTACACCAATTGTAGCGACCTGTAGGTGTGCGCAAAAAACTGTTATATATATATAATATATATATATATATATATATATATATATATATAAGGCTTCATTTCTGAAATAGTATATTAGATTAGAATTGGGTAACCATACAAAAAAGGTTGGGAACCACTGGCCTATACAATGAAATATTTTGACACAAAATTTAGAGTTCTGCAGGGTTTTCCATAAGTACCTTTATCCCTTAACCTTTTCCTGCTAGAATAGGGTGAGGGGTAAAGTGGTAAAGGAACTTATGGGACACTGTATAACGCTACTTTTACAGCCGGTGTGGGTTAAGTAGGCAAAGAAATGTATCTAATATACTATTTCAGAAATGAAGCCTATATATATATATATAACAACATAAAATAAACATCATTATGGCAAACAGATTTCATTAGGATACAGAATTAGAATTATTATAAGTAGGAATTATTATATTACAAACTAGTACAGGGTGGGCCGTAAGTTTCCATACATAGGAAAAATAAACATTTTTTTATGGACAACCATTTTTATTTATATAATATGCTCTACATGGTTGCCATTGTTTTGAAAACACATTTCAATACGTGTTCCCCACTGTTGATGAACACGCATTAGCACAGTTGACGTTATGCTTGTAATGGCGTTGGTGACACGTTCCTTTAGATGATTTATGTCTCGTATCTTTTCCTGATACACCATGGCCTTCAAGTGCCCCCAAAGATAGAAATCAAGGGGGGTGAGATCTGGGGATCTGGGAGGCCACTCCACAGGACCACGCCGACCAATCCAAGCATCCGGAAACTGCTGATCCAAATACCGACGCACGTGAAGACCATAATGAGGTGGAGCTCCATCTTGCTGGAAGTAAACTGGGAAGTTACCTTCCTCGTTTAGCAGGATGGGAAAATCTCTTCTTGCAACATGTTAAGATACCTTTCGGCATTAAGATTTCCACTGACAAAAATTGGTCCAATAATTCTGTCACCCCATATCCCGGCCCACACCATCACTTTACCGGCACCTTGCATCTTCGTCGGACTCAGCCAGTTAGGGTTAGCATTACTCCAATGACGTATGTTTTGCCGATTAACCTCTCCATTGACGTAAAAATTTGCTTCATCAGTAAACAAGATCTTACGTCAAAAGCATATTCTTAGGGTATCTGAAACATAAAAACAAACGTTTAATTTTTCCTATGTATGGAAACTTACGGCCCACCCTGTGTAATTTATTATCGAATAATTTATTATAATAAGTTTTAGGGATGTACCGATATCGCTTTTTAGTCGATAACCGATACCGATAATTAAAAACAGTATCGGCCGATACACGACACCGATATCCAGCTAGGGTTTATTAGTTTGTCATATTTTTGTAAGTCATAATTTATTTTCTGTGTTAAAAATTTGGCAACAAAGCAATAATCCTTTTCATTAAAGATGGCAACACTGCATTAGATGTCATAGTTTTGTTTGTTATACATTTGGACTGTGGGCCTATGTTGGGCTTAGTAAATGTGTTTTTTGGGAGCACCATCAACAACAGTTGCATGTGAATGCATGTTTAGTATTGGAGGAAACATTGCCAGTGCTGCTAGAAATTGGCTCTCTCCTGAACATACAGAGGAGCTGCTATTTTTACACGAGAACTTAACCCTTGTGAAAAAATAACAAGTTATGTGAAGTGATAAAACAATAAAATATTGGAAATGTCATCCTCTAAATAGTCTTATTTACAATTTTGGAAAAATCGTACTTTTGAAGTATCGGCCGATATTTTTTTAAATCAGCTGACACCAATATTTTTAAAAATCTACCGATATCACCAATACAGATACCGATATATCAGTACATCCCTAATAAGTATGCATTATATACAAAATTTCTCATTTCCAGAATTTGTTTACCAATTTTGAATGAAATTGTCAAGCATACAACCATTTTGTTACTTTGTACTTTTACATTTTCACAACATTGTACAGTACTTAAGTTAAAGTACAAAATTTTTCCCAAGATTGTATACTTAAGTTAGAGTAAAAGTATTACAAAAAAAAAGTACTTTCTAGAAAGTACATTCTTGAAAAAGCTACTTAAGTATATATCTACTTCACTTCTACCCACCTCCTCTAGTTTTAACTGAAGAAAATATGAATAACTTGGTTTTTAATTCTTTACATTCTGTAAACTCTGGCTTTCTCGATAAGATTCATATAAGAAAGGATAATATTAGGTAAGTGATTAATACAATGAAGTTAAATAAAGCTGCTGTACCTCATAATATTACACTGGGATTCTCAGTGAATAAAAAAAATAAAAAAATATAATAATTGTGTTTCATTGTGCAGTGTCTTTGGCAAAACGGACGAGGAGCTGCCTGAGGAGGTCCAGGAAGAGGAGGAAGAAGGTGTGGGGCGGCCCGATGATGAGGACGTCGTTCAGGTTGAGGATCTGGCATCGCTTTTGGAAGGTAAATTATGGATTATTTATTATTTCTTGATTTTTTTTTCACTTTTTACAAGTCTTGTAAGGTATTTTCTTTTCACTCAAATATATTATTGAATAAATTGAACATTTCTTTTTAGCCGGTGCCACGGAGGATCCTGAATACGTCCTGCCGAAGCACACAAGGTGCGCCGCCCACACCCTGAACCTAGTGGCCACCTCCGACGCTGACAAGGCCCTGAAGAACTCACCATCCTACAGGAAGGCGTACCGGACCGCCTTTGGTAAAGCTACGGAGCTGTGGAACAAGCAGTCAAGAAGTTCACAAGCCTCAGACACCATCAAGGCCGAGATAGGGATGCAGCTGACTGTCCCCACCGTTACGAGATGGAACTCCGTCTACGACGGGGTGTCCCGCCTGGTCGACATCTTCGGAGACAGGGAGAAGCTTCATGGACTACACCAGACGTGCAACATTCTTGGGGTGCCTTCGTTCTCGTCTGGTGAGCAATATACATATTTGATTTTTTTTACTTTTCTTTTTGAAAAGGTAAAAAGTAAAAAGTAAAAAGTACAATATAAAAAGTTTAAGTACAGGACTAAAATATTAACTTTTTTCAGCTGATATCAACTTCTTCAAAGAGTATCTTGAGGTGATGAAGCCGGTCTGTAAGGCCTTGGACATCCTGCAAGGGGAGGACAAGGCGTACATGGGGGCACTCCTGCCCATCCTGGCCATCTCTCTCAAAATGTTGAAGGAGCAGATGGAAAGCAGCGATGTCAAGCTGTGTCAGCCACTGGTATTAGCTGTCAGGGATGGGATCAAACGTCGGTTTGGTCCCCATTTTGAGGATGTGGACTTCCTCCTGGCAGCTGCGCTACACCCCAAGTTCAAATTGGGCTGGGTGAGGCTGGTGGAGGACGACGTCATGTATGACGTCGAGGAGATCAAGGCCAAGGTGAAGAAGCAGATGATGTCTATGGTGGAGAGGATTCTGGCAAGAGCGGACTCAGGCAAGGACACCAGCAGCAGCGAGGGTGAGAATGACCAGGACAATGACGACTTCTTTGAGGCTCTCTACGAGGGCGGGGAGAAGACGAAGGAGACCGGGACCAAGTTGGTGGAGACATTTCTCAGCGAGAGGCCTGTGAAACTCTTCATCTTCAACAAGGACTCGTTCCCCAGCCCGGCGTTGAAGGACTTGTTCATCAAGTTTAACACGCCTATCCCATCCAGTGCCGCCGTGGAGAGGCTCTTCTCTTTGGGGAAGGACGTCCTCAAGCCGAAAAGGTCAGGGCTCAGTGACAGCTATTTTGAAATGCTAGTCTTCTTGAAGGGAAACTCAAGCATTTAACTTAACTTTTTTTCATCATTTATGTATTGTATTAATTATAATTTACGTTAATAAAATTAAAGATTTCCGGTGTCTTTAATTTCATTTTTCATTTTAATCAAATTTTTCACTTATATTATATATTATAAGGACCGAGGACCGAGTCGTTCCTAGGTCCTATCTTCAGAAAGGACCGTGACCGGGACCGTCGGTCCAGTTTGAGGCAAGGACAGGGACCGGGACCGTTGGTCCTTTTTGAGGCCCGGGTGCCCACCTTTGATTAATTATAGTTAGTAGTGATCTATAATTTTGTAAGCAGTGTATAGAGGCTAAAATTAAGGCGAATAAAATGCTAGGTATTATTAAGAGGAATATTCATTACGAAAGTAAGGAAGTTGGTTAATCTCTATTCTCAATCTTTCATCCACTCAACCAATCAACTCTGAAACAACCTTCTTAATCCATCTTTCCCTCTGTCTATGTCTATGACCTCCAATCCTCTAATTCAATCCTTCAAATGCAGTGATTTTGGCTCTCTCCTTTTCTAAGGAGGGGGGTGGCATTTATTGTGGGCATTCGCCCTTGGCCATCCTTCCTGCATAAAAAAATTATATAATTCTTGTTAGGCCTCACTTAGAATACTGCATTCACTGGTCTCCTTTACTATAGGCATGATATAGATATATTTGAAGGTGTGCAATGTAGAGCAACCAAACTCATCCCTAGCTTAAAAAGACTGGAATAGGGAAAAATTAAAGGAATTGGGTATGGTATGTTTAGGTTCGAGAGACATTGTTTGAGGGAAGATATGATAGCCTACAGATGTTCAAAATGTTTTCAGGTTTAAATAGTTCAGATTTAACTTTTACTTATTGGAGTCTGAAGGAAGAATTCGAAGGCATAATAAGAAAATTAGAAAACAGGCTTGTAGATTGGCTCTACAAAATACTTTCTTCATCATAGATTAGTACACTTCTGGAATAACTTGCCCCATGTGATGTGGGAAATAGTAGCTCCTTAGTTTTAATAATAAAAAATGGACACCATCACGAATGACATTGTGCACATTGTAGTTTAAGTTATGTAGTCTATTTCGGTAGCTCTGTAAACAGTTTTGTTTATTGTCTGAATGAAATTAATGATTTGCAAAATTTGATTAGAAAATGTAACTTACGACTTGGATATAACCTTCAAAGGCCCAATTGGCTTCATGCTTTCCAAATTTAATGTAATGGTGTCAGCAGTATATATACAGTATATGGCTAATAAATTTGGCTTAAGGTTAAGCAAACTAACAATAGGCAATGCCTGGCTTAACTTAACAAACCTTATGTACAGCCAGCCCCAGCAAGAGCCCTGAACTGAACTAACCAGACATGGGGTCATTACAAGGTTTATCATTATCAGAAATTTTCATTATCATTACAGCATTTTTGTTTCATTATCATTACAAGGCCCTTCATTATCATTGTAATGATCATTTCAATACTGAATAAGCGCTCCACCAGTGCAATGGAGGCAGGGATGCAAAGATGCTTGGCAGCAAGAACAGATACATCAGGATACAGATGTGCATTGTGCATTGTCCCTCCACCATGTCAGAGGATTGCAGTCCTCATCAATGTAGGGCTGGTCAAGGTAGCTGTGCACCTGGCTGACAACAGGGTTCTGAGAAGCTGTAGAGGGAGCTGGAGCCAGTGGCGGACTGGCTCGTAAAATTTTGTCTGCCAAAGGGGTCAGGGGGCCCATAACCCCATTACATAATTCAATTCCAGTCCTATCCTAATAGGCCTATTTATGAGTTAAGTTTGTTTAAATAAAAAAAGTTAATATTTTTTTATAAATTATTTTACCAATAAGTACAAATATTTTACAAGTACTGCCTGCATGCATATACATACATACATACATGCTATACTAAAAGTAGTTTTTTAAGTTCATTACTCGAGTTTGCAAATCGGTCTATTATAGTTTCCATGTCTAACTCATCCAACATGACCTTTTCTATAGACATCAACATGTATGCTTCCAGATTCTCCTCCGACAAAGAATTTCGTAATCTTGTTTTTATTATTTTAAGCTTAGAAAATGCCCGTTCACACTGAACTTAAGTCACAGTCTGTTTGATGCAAGAATATACAGAACACATGATGGACAACTGCCACAATTTTTAGAGCATGAATTCATTCATCATTCAGCAAAAGCTTAAATATTTCAAAGTTCAATGCAAAAGACTGCAATTCTAATTTTACTTCACCTCTATTTATCCCTGGAGCAAGCTCAAGAATACCTTCCAATGCTTCTTCTTCAAGACCATTTTTAGTAATATATCATAATTTGATGGATCGAGGCATGATATATCCTTATATAGTTGTCTATGGTCAATGAAACGAGATTCCAGTGATTGTACAACACGATCCATTATCAAGTTGAACACATGTACACGATAGTCTGACAAAGAATCAGATGTGTTTTTATCATCAGCAGCTAGTTCATCTGTCATTCTTTGTTTTATGTTTCCTCTTGATTGGTAACTCAGTTTTTACAAAATCAATTTTCACCGTTTGATTTTCATCATTATTGAATTGTGCAATGTGCTCATTGGATTTGTTGGCAAATTTCAAAACCTGACTATATACTTTATCAAATTCTCTTGATCTTTTCTTCAAATCTGTAATGGATTTTTCTACCATATTCCATGCAGTAAACATATTTAAGCCACTTGTCTGTAGATAGCTTGACAAAGGGGCTGTAATTTGAAAAATATATAAGTATGTGAATGCTGTCAATATTGTTTGAAATTCTAGAAGGCTAGACAGTAAAACATTTGCCTCCTGTTTTGTTTTTGCATCAAAATTGTTAGAGCTTTGAATAATGGATAAACATGTCAGAAGATCCACAAAATTACTGATACGTATCTCGTCAAAATTTCAAAATATAGTAGTTGCTGCATTGGACTTCCCCGACCATCTGGTTTCACCAGTTAGCTTTAATCGTTTCATCTTTTCTTTCTCCAGATGATGTCCAACAACTTCAATCCAGATGGCCATTCGCTTATATGATACCTTCACAAATTTTGCTAAATTCTGGAGTAAATTGAAGAAGGAAACTGCTGGTACACAACACTTTGTGGTTTCAGTAACTACTAAATTGAGTACATGGGCATAGCACCATACATGAACATGCTGATCAGCTACATCAGCAATTTTACTCTAAGCCATTATATTGTCCATGGTAGCTTGCAGCGCCATCTGTGCTATCTGATAAGCGGTTTTTCGGATCTATTTCAACACGTTGTAATGTTTCATTTAATAGGTCAAAAAGTCCCTGCCCTGTACCATCATTGCTTGGAACAATTGCAAGTAGTCGTTCATGGATAGTACCATTTAGTAAATATCGAATAACAATACTAAATTGATCAATTGATGAAATATCCTGGGTTGAATCTACTTGTATGGAATAATACTTGGCCTCAGCAACTTCTTGAGTAATTTTTTCTTGTATCATATTCTTTATAACTTGGGGGTCAAAGAAGAATTGGTTGTTTTACTCAAGAATGTGACAAGACTACCACGACCTTTACTTTGTGCCTTTCTTTGTTTTTCTAATCTTTCACGTCGTTGTTCAGACTTTTCCTTCACCATGGAAACATGAGAAGCCATAATAGGATCATATTTTGCCATCAACTGCACAGTAGCCAAGAAATTTCCATGATTTTCTGTTTCATCAAGAAGAGAATATGCTGACTCATTTCTGTGTCCACGAAAAGGAAGAGCTTGTTTTACCTAACATCTTTATTACTATATCTACAACTCTGGCAACAATATTTCTGTGCTTTAGTACTTCATCTTTTCGCTTCTGCAATAATGCAGCGAAAAAACGAGCTAAACCACCATCATTTACTACACTGATATATTCCTGAGCATGCTTGCTATGTATACCAGTTGATTCATACTCTGATAAGCACTGGCTAATGCGTCTGCAATCATTAAATCCTCGCACAAAAGCAGATGGGTTAGAAGAGGTTGGTGACTCAAATGTCAAGCAAAATGAACAATATAGTGATCTATTCCTTATTATATGTTAACCAGTGTCACCCATAATTTTTCGCTTATATAACTACATTAAATGGCAGATCATGATCATGTGGCTGACTTGGATGCTCTTTGAAAAAAGATTTCAAATCTGTTCGTGCAGGATATTGAAAGAGCTTATCCTGTCTAAATGTTGGTTGATTCTCATCATTATTTAAATCAGCTACTAGATCTTTTTGATTATGTACATGTACAGGCCCAGGTTCAGTTACTGTTATTCCACCAGCTAATTCAGAATCATAAAAATCAGCATCTACAGTCTCAAAAACGTTTGGCATACCTTCATCTTTATGTCCTAGATCTACAGTATCAGCATGAACAGTTGTAGTTGAATTTCTCTGTAAGTCGCTTTCCTCTTTCTGACATGTAGATATAGGTGTTGATATCATAAATGCTGTTATACGCCTGCACTTTTTTGCTGAATCATTTCTTTCTGCTTCTGTTTATCTTTCCGTTTCTGTGCTCCAGATTTCCGTTTCATGTGTTCCATTTCCTTACCTGAAATATAAAAAAAATAAATAAAATTAATAAAGTAATCTGACTTACTAATTGCATTTAATATAGTCAAGATCAACAAATTTCAAAACAAATAACAATGCTTGAATTATACTATAATGAATGAATATATGTATTCTGTAACTGTATTGTAATGTAATGTATTGTAATCTTTTCTCAATACTATTACATGTATTTTCTTATTTATTTTTATATCTTTATATATAGCAGCTTTATATAAAATATATACATAACTTTATACATTTTATATATAGACATAGAAATGGGTAAAATATAATTATACATATATAACAGCAATAACAAAAATAAGAGACTTACTTTGATAAATTGGAATTGATTTTAATGAAGCATGTAGGCAACTATTAAATAAACTAATGAAGTTAAAAATGTCGCACTGACAGGCAGGTTGGCAAAACTGTATTTTAGGCACGTAAATTTATTAATCTTTGCTACTTTCTAAAAGTTTAAAACCTGCAATAATTTTAACAAATTAACGAAGTTATTAATACATTTGCCTTTTTATATACTATTAATAAATACAAAATAAAAAAAATACAAAAAAATTACTATCAATAAATACAAAATAAAAAACAAAAAACAGATAATTACAAAAATCTAAATAAATTATATCTGTTTCATGTGTAATAGAAATACTGTCAACACCCTCAATTAAGATTCTAGGATATATCTCATCAGGCCCAACTGACTTATGTTTATTTGAACTTTATATACGAGTATAGTAGATTGGCTGCCAATTTTTTTTACCTCAGGTCTAGGGGGCCAACTTCCCTTTTTTCTAGGGGGGCCCATCTGCCACATGGCAGACTGACAGCCTAGCCAGTCCGCCACTGGCTGGAGCAGCCATAAAATTAAACAACTTGCACCGCTTTCGTGCTGGCTGGGACTGGGAGGAATCAGAAGCCGCATATATATATATATATATATATATATATGATGAATAAAACCACGAAGGAAAGGAAACACAAAACGGTGCTCAAGCGCTTTCGTCTAATGACATCCTCAGGAACACTGAAATACATAAAAGGTTCCGGCCTATATATAGGTTACAGAAATATAAATAAATAACATACATACACACAAACACATATACATATATATATATATATATATACATATACATATCTACACACATACATATATATATATACATATATATGCGATAAACGGAGAAGTAAAAGTAAAACTTAAAAATTAAGGATTAGAGGATTAACAAAGAGGCAAATCGATTTTTAGCACAAGATCAAATGAGTTATAAAAATAATACAAATTTATACTGGAGATACGCCCGGGTTTAACACTTGCCTTCTTAGAGTCAAGTTTCGATATATATAAAAATAAATTGAAGATTAAAAGTAAATAAAGTAGCTTACAAGTTTACCAAAGATTGAGTGTCCTACCCTTTTATCTAGGTTTGTTTTAAAGGAATTCAAAACAACAGGATCGAGTTGAAAAAGACCTTTGCTTATGTTGAAGTTATTTGAAAGTTGAATAATGGCAGACTCAAGAATATTTCTATTGACAATATTGCTCGAATGAAATAAAACTGAAGCATTATTCCAATCAATACAGTGGGATAACTCTGACAAATGGACAAAAAGAGCACTGGACAACTGTCCTGTTCTGACGGAATATTGATGCTGTTTTATACGTGTGTGCAAATCCTTTCCCGTCTGACATTATTCAACTTTCAAATAACTTCAACATAAGCAAAGGTCTTTTTCAACTCGATCCTGTTGTTTTGAATTCCTTTAAAACAAACCTAGATAAAAAGGGTAGGACACTCAATCTTTGGTAAACTTGTAAGCTACTTTATTTACTTTTAATCTTCAATTTATTTTTATATATATCGAAACTTGACTCTAAGAAGCAAGTGTTAAACCCGGGCGTATCTCCAGTATAAATTTGTATTATTTTTATAACTCATTTGATCTTGTGCTAAAAATCGATTTGCCTCTTTGTTAATCCTCTAATCCTTAATTTTTAAGTTTTATTTTACTTCTCCGTTTATCGCATATATATGTATATATATGTGTGTATGTGTAGAGATATGTATGTATATATATATATATGTATAATGTGTTTGTGTGTATGTATGTTATTTATTTATATTTCTGTAACCTATATATAGAGGCCGGAACCTTTTATGTATTTCAGTGTTCCTGAGGATGTCATTAGACGAAAGCGCTTGAGCACCGTTTTGTGTTTCCTTTCCTTCGTGGTTTTATTCATCATAAATATTTTTCACGTGTTACTTTCGTGAAATAATTTTCATATATATATATATATATATATATATATATATATATATATATATATAAGGCTGGGTCGAAAAGGGGGTCAAGGTCAAGATTTGGTTAGGTACATATTGTGAGGTTGATGATTTTGTAATAGTAGTATCCACACCAAAAATCAAGGCTGTGGGACCTTCGCTACCCCCCCCCCCCGCCTACCGATACTCACTTTTTTCCATATGAATTTGTATGGGAAATAGGCCAAAAATCGTAAAAATCGACCCTAAATATTAATTTTTTTGCTTTCGGATGGCCAAAATCGAGTTCCCCGGCACGAATTACATCAGAATAGACCATTCACCAACTTTCCAGTGCTGACTCAAAGCACCGGATATAAGACCTTATATTACATTATTTTTGTTTTTTCTCTCCAGATTCCTATTTAGGTACCTAGAATGTTAAAAGTTTGTATTAAAATATGTTATTTAATTTTAAAATATCAGTAATAAATAAAATATAGTTAAAATCTTATTAAATTAAATTATGGCTACTAGAAAAAGAAGCCACAATGCAGCCTTCGGATATCCAGCAAAATTTTCATCTGCCATGATGCCATAAAAGCTGATATTGTAAGGCACTTCCATTTTATTGTTAGAGAGGAAGAATCTAAAGCACAGGGTAAAATAAGTAAAAATGATTGCTATAACGTAGTTGTTCAAGATACAAAAGAAATTTGGCAAAAATTTTCTTTCCAACAATTGATACAAAGGTAATTTATGTTAGAGTTACTAGACTTATAGAAGATGCTGATAACACTAGGCAACAAAGATTTTTGTTACAGAAGACAAATAGGTGCTCCTAGCTAATTTCGGTATGCTGATTTCAAATCTATAATTAGATTTTTTCTATCACGTCTAGATTTTGTGTAAAATGCAAATCACTTTTAGTAAAATTTTCTACCACGTCCAGATTTTGGTTTAATCGGCTTAATGCCAGTAATATGAAACTTGCTTTTCAAGGTTAAAGCAATTTTTTTTGCCAACTATATACAAATTCGAACAATTTTGATAAATAAAATTTATCCCGAGTTGGCAACACTGAGTCAAGAGCATAGTAACGGGCAACGGCCCAACTGTCAGTCGCTACGTGACAGTCAGCAGAACGGTTGTTGAAGCTCTCTGCTGATGAGCAAGTGACAGGTTGTGGTGACTTGTGTGTTTTTATAGCATTTGTTTTGTACTACGGTGTGTATTTCTTTTATTTTGCACATCGTAATAATTACTTTCTACGTTTTTTCAGATATTGTATGGTAATTCAAAATGGCATCAAATAGACGTGCTTGTGTAAATCACCCAGACAACTTCTGCTTTGTCTGTGGACAATATACACCTAAGCCACAACGTAGAAACATAACAACAAAGATTAAACTTGCCTACAAGTGTTATTTTGACTAAGTTAGGAGACCAACAGAGGGACTGGGCCACCACATATTTGCTGTGCACAGTGCAATGCAATGTTAATAGCTTGGATGAATGGTAAAAGAAAAGCTATGCCGTCTCAGTCACCATGGTTTGGCGTGAGCCGAAAAATCACTTCAATGATTGTTATTTTTGTTTGACAAAAGATTGCTGGTTTCACAAAGAAAAAACAAATCAAAGATCACGTACCCAAACTGCGAATCAGCAATGAAACCAGTACCACATGATGAAACAAATCCACCACCATTCCACCAGCAACGATAACAGACAGCAGTTCATCTGAAGATTCTGCTAGTGATATAGAAACAGGGAAAGATGGCATATATGTTCCAGATGCAAATATTTCCCCACATTTGTTAAGTCAAGCGGAGTTAAATGACTTAGTGCGCGATTTGGAATTACCAAAAGAAAAGGCAGAGTTGCTTGGTTCAAGACTTCAAGAATTTAATCTTCTCCAACCAAACACCAAAGTTTCCCATTTCCGCCATCGCCATTTGCAGTTTTCATCATTTTACTTACAGGAAGAAAACGTTTGTTTCTGCCACGATATCAGTGGTCTGATGCAAGGGATTGGCTGTCGCTATGATCCAAACGAATGGAGACTGTTCATTGACTCTAGTAAAGCTAGCCTTAAAGCTGTATTACTGCACAACGGCAATGAAAAACCTTCAATACCTGTAGCACATGCCACTGGCCTTAATGAGACTTATGAATCGATGAAACTGCTGCTAAGACTCATCAAATATAAGGACCACACATGGAATATTTGTGGCGACCTTAAAGTTGTATCATTACTTCTTGGGTTACAGTTGGGCTACACAAAGCATATGTGCTTTTTGTGTCTATGGAACAGCAGAGATGACAAGAACCACTACAAAAAACATGATTGGCCATCTAGAACTGAACATGTTGTTGGTAAATACAATGTGAAACACCCAGCACTTATTGACCCTCAGAAAGTACATCTTCCACCACTTCACATTAAACTTGGCCTTATGAAAAATTTCGTGAAGGGTATGGATCATCAAGGTAGTGGTTTCCAATATTTAAAGGATAAATTCAAAGGAATATTGACAGATGCTAAGCTAGAAGCTGGAGTTTTCACTGGACCACAGATCCGCAGTGTCATCCACGACTCATCGTTTCCATCTAACCTAAATGAGAATGAACTAGGAGCATGGACATCTTTCGTTGAAGTTGTCAAAAATTTTCTTGGAAACCACAAAGCTGAAAACCACCGTAAACTCGTAGAAAACATGCTTAAATCTTATGAAATAATGGGATGCAGAATGTCTTTGAAAATTCATTTTTTACATTCTCATCTTGACTTCTTCCCGGCCAACCTTGGGGCTGTAAGTGACGAGCATGGTGAGCGCTTCCACCAACAGATCTCAGTTATGGAAAACAGATACCAAGGTAATTTCAACCCAAATATGATGGGAGATTATTGTTGGTTCCTGCAGAAGGAGAGCTCGTCATCCTACAAGCGACAAAGGAAGAGGACACACACCAAAGTTTCACTTAAGAACAGGAATTTGCCTTTCAGTAGTAACAACAAAATACTAACGCGCTTTGGGTGGATGGTTGGGCGCAGGGGTGGTAACTCCGCCAGCGGAATTCTGCTGTCTGTCTTAAGCCAGAATAAAGGAGGAAAGACATCCCTGTTCACTAATTATTTAAGTATGCTTAACATAAAACGTGGCACGGAAAAGTAGCTTAGACGGCTTTCGTAATAGAAGCGGGTGAGAAAAAAATGAAAAATAGGGGTTTTCGGTTACACAAAATCTGGACGTGATAGAGAAATTTTGATATCAGATCTGAAATCAGCATCAGCGCTTTAGTAGGAATCAGTAGTTCACGTGTCTGTAACAAAAAAAAAGTTGAAATTTGTTGCCTAGTGTAAGTTAACTAAATGCCCTATGATAAAAAGAAATTAAAAATATTATGAAAAATTAAAGAAATATGACGAGATGTTTGACATATCTCCATGCCACTGTTATGATAAAGGCATAAGGGATAGAAAACTTTGTAGGTGTGAACATAAAATACCTATTATAGAATGGGAAGTTTTTATTGGTCAAAAAGAAAGGAAAAAAACCAGTTAGGAAAAATTGATAAAAAAAAACAAGTAATTTGAGAAAGTTGGGCAAAATCCAAAAAGCACAAGGGAAAAGAAATCAAAAGAAAAATTAAGAGAAGCAAGGGAATTTGATCATCAGAAGTGATAGAAGATGATAATGAAAATGAAGATGTCGATTTTCAAGACAGAAGGACTTAGATTATGAAGAAGACTTAGAATTAATAGAAAATTTTCAAAATACATATACCTATGAAAATTTAGCCAAAACTTCAGAATGAGCAATTGCTTCAGATTAGAACTAAACCTCTAGAAGTACTAAATTTTCCATGTCACAGCCAAAGCGTTGAACGGGGTGTGAACTTAGTAATTAAATCTAGCCAGGAAAGAATTGGTTATATTAATCGGCCTAAATTTATTTTAAATACTTTAGTCTAGAAAAGAACTGTCTACTTTTGTGGAAAGGTCAATGGAAGGAATGAAAAAAAACATTAGTTTTAGGTCAAAAATTTTATTGAATTTCTCTTAATTTCTAAATTTCTACCAATAATAGCTAAAAATTTATGTATTAAATTTTTTTTCATGCATTTTTGTAATTTTAAAATTTTCATTAAAAAATAAATATAACTGTTTTATAAGCGAACTTTGGTAATAATAAAAATTTCGAAGTAAATCACAAATTATCTCGAATTTTATGAATTTTATGAAAAAACTGAAACCAGTAGGGGGGTAGGGGTTCTCAGAATTCAAAAATATTTTACCAGGGTGTTACTATGATTGATTGAACCACCTCACACTATGTACCTAAGAAATAAAAAATTTCGACCCGGCCTAAATATATATAGGGTGTCCCAGGAGGAAATGTCAAGAATGGACCATTTGACTCTTTGGGTATTTCTAAGTAGAAAGTATTATATCGACATGTGCCTGATTCCCAACCGTTACCGAGATACAGGCCTCTACATTTGGGCACCACCTCACTACGCAGGGAGGTTACTACATACTTAAATCAACGGTTTCCGGGAAGGTGGATTGGACGTGGAGGACCTGTGGCATGGCCCCCTCGTTCGCCTGACTTATCTCCGCTAGATTTTTTTGTCTAGGGGTTCTCGAAGAGTAACGTTTATCAGCGGGGTAAGCCCGAAACTAGGGAGCAGTTGGTTGCACGTATACAGGATGCGTTCATAAACCTCAGAAAAGAACTTCCGCGTTTTCCTTGGCAAGACTCGATGGATCGGAGGCTCGCCGCGTGCATTGAAGAAGGAGGGGGTCACTTTGAAACCATTCTGCAATAAGTGCAATAGCGTATTGTATGTTTGTACTTTTTGTAAACGACAAGTCATTAAATAGTATCTAAGATCGCCTTTTTATTATGTTTTAATTACCCAAATGTAGAGGTCTGTATCTCGGTAACGGTTGGGAATCAGACCCATATCGATATAATACTTTCTACTTAGAAATACCCAAAGAGTGAAATGGTGCATTCTTGACATTTCCTCCTGGGACACCCTGTTATAATTTAAACATCTGTAACGTTTTTGTTTTTCAATTTTTAATAAAAATAATTACATTTAGATTCAGGAGAAAATTCTTTATTAAAAAACATATAAAAAGTAATATATTTATTATCCTCATAGCTGGTATGATCGAACAAAGTGGGTATACATTTCTTTGGGACACGCTGTATATATTATATATATATATATATATATATATATATATATATATATATATATATGCTGCAAACCCACAAGGAAAAAGAAAAAAGATTCCAAGGCCTTTCGTGTATTCAGAGCTACACCTCATTGGGGTGTAGCTCTAAATACACAAAAGGCCTTGGAATCGTTTTTCTTTTTCCTTGTGGGTTTGCAGCATTCATTCATTTCACGTGTTTTATTGTGAAATTCATCCCATATATATATATATATATATATATATATATAACGTAAAGAACGACGCTTGTATAGGAGATATTCCGCGCAAGACGAGAGAGAGAACGAAACAAATGAAAAAATGAGGTAACCACCCGGGAATCGAACCCGGGATCTTCCGATTGCCGGTCAGATTCCCGGGTGGTTACCTCATTTTTTCATTTGTTTCGTTCTCTCTCTCTCGTCTTGCGCGGAATATCTCCTATACAAGCGTCGTTCTTTACGTTATTTATACTGCGTGTTCTTTGCAGTATATATATATATATATATATATATATATATATATATATATATATATATATATATATATATAGGGTGTCCGAGAATTATCTGTACAATTTTTGGTTGTTATTAAAAGTCAACCATGAAGTGTAGAAATTCCAGTGTTGTCCCATTTTACAGAGAAACTCATTAAGTTTTTGCTGATAACAAGTTTTGACAAGTTTTTTCTTTTTGTACGCGGGTGACAGACATTGATGATTTAAAAGCAAGAATCACAGCTGCTATTGAGCGAATTGATGTGGATATGCTGCAGCGTACATGGCAACATTTGGATTATCGATTGGATGTTTTGCGAATCACTGATGGTGCACATATCGAATGTTTGTAACAACGTTACTTTAATAAAAGAAATGTTTGAAAATACAGATTCTAAATAATCTTGTTTAAGAATTTTACGTGTGTTATCAAGAATTTTATTAAAAGATGAAATTGTACAGATAATTTTCGGACACTGGAATTTCTAAAAAACTTGTCAAAACTTGTATCAGAAAAAACTTAATGAGATTCTCTGTAAAATGGACAACACTGGAATTTCTACACTTCATGGTTGACTTTTAATAACAGCCAAAATTGTACAGATAATTCTCGGACACCCTGTATGTATATATATATAGTTACGATAGAAGTGTTGTTCGGGAACCTTATCCTCAATATAATATGAATATGAAAACAAGAGATATGACTCAACATTTATCGGCCAAACGTTTCGGTCCACTCAGGGGCCATCTTCAGTGACTAAATAGAAGCATCTAAAAAAATAATCATAAAACTAAAGTAAATACAAATGTCAACTGTACAATAATAAAATCTAATGCAAAAAAAAAAGTTGTTAAAAATAACTGGATTATAAAACAAAAAAGTAAAAATAAAACTAACAAATTTCAAAAATTGAAAGTTTAAAAATGTTAAGTTTAAAATTTAAAAAATTTAAAATTTTTTTTAAAAAGGACTGACCTGGATGGTAAAAGTTACAAATGACAAGTGGAGAGAAAGGAAAAAACTTTTACCATCCAGGTCAGTCCTTTTTAAAAAAAATTACATTTTTTGAATTTTAAACAACATTTTTAAACTTTCAATTTTTGAAATTTGTTAGTTTTATTTTTACTTTTTTGTTTTATAATCCAGTTGTTTTTTTTTAACAACTTTTTAACTTTTTTTTGCATTAGATTTTATTATTGTATAGTTTGACATTTGTATTTACTTTAGTTTTATGATTATTTTTTTAGATGCTTCTACAGGGTGTCCGAGAATTATCTGTACAATTTTTGGCTGTTATTAAAAGTCAACCATGAAGTGTAGAAATTCCAGTCTTGTCCCATTTTACAGAGAATCTCATTAAGTTTTTTCTGATACCAAGTTTTGACAAGTTTTTTAGAAATTCCAGTGTGTCCGAAAATTATCTGTACAATTTCATCTTTTAATAAAATTCTTGATAACACGTAAAATTCTTAAACAAGATTATTTAGAATCTGTATTTTCAAAAGTTTCTTTTATTAAAGTAACGTTGTTACAAACATTCGATATGTGCACCATCAGCGATTCGCAAAACATCCAATCGATAATCCAAATGTTGCCATGTACGCTGCAGCATATCCACATCAATTCGCTCAATAGCAGCTGTGATTTGCTTTTAAATCATCAATGTCTGTCACCCGCGTATGTAAAGAAACAATTTGTCAAAACTTGTTATCAGAAAAAATAATGAGTTTCTCTGTAAAATGGGACAACACTGGAATTTACTACTTCATGGTTGACTTTTAATAACAGCCAAAAATTGTACAGATAATTCTCGGACACCCTGTATTTAGTCACTGAAGATGGCCCCTGAGTGGACCGAAAACGTTTGGCCGATAAATGTTGAGTCGTATCTCTTGTTTTCATATGCCTATGAGGATAAGGTTCCGAAAGAACATATATATATATATATATAGTGTTCTTCGGGAACCTTATCCTCAATAGGAATATGAAAACAAGAGATACGACTCTCAACATTTATGGCCAAACGTTTCGGTCCACTCAGGGGCCATCTTCAGTGACTAAATAGAAGCATCTAAAAACACAATCATATAACTAAACTAAATACAAATGTCATAATATACTGTACAATAATAAAATCTAATAGAAAAAGTTTAAAAAAAAACTATCTGGATTACAAAAAAAAAAAAAAAAAAAAAAAAAATTACTGACTGGATGGTAAAAGTACAAATGACAAGTGGAGAGAAAGGAAAAAAAAAAACTTAAGTTAGTCGTTAGTTGCGTAAAAAGGTGGGGTTGGTTAGGAAGTATGTAATTTTATCGAGGAAAGGCTATCGTTTAGTCTGGATTTTAATTTCCTGATAAAAAGGGATTCTAAAATTTTAAGATCAAGCGAATTAGAAGCAGACGACAAAATCGCAAAGGAGTCCTGGGGGCACGGGTGGTCAATCACTGGTCATGGGTCTCTGAATGATGCCGAATAGCAGAGGATTCAGGAGTGGAAAGAGGGCGAGAAGTTCGATAAGAAAAACCCAAATGCTTCGAAATCCTAAGTTTAACTGTAGGGCAGTCTGCCCCACATAACGACTTTGGCAGGTCGCACATGTATATAAATAACAAAGGATCTCAAAAGCACGGGGAGGTGATCTTTATGGCGAAAAAAGGGTGCAGAGAACTAGAATTAGAATTAATAATTATAAAGTCGCATTGAGGGAAGTGTCTGTCGAAAATAGAGTGGACATCTTTATTAAGTTGAAAAGTTAGTTGGTCTAAAAATGGAAGCTTAAGATAAACCTTCTGTTTCGGAACCGTGGACTGAATTATTTTGGGTGAATATAGGTTATTTAAAATTTAGAAATTAAAGTCTCAAAAGTCAAAGTACAATAAAAATTATAGTTAAAAAATTCTCTTAAGATACTGAATTTCTAAGTCAAATAAAGACCAACTTCAACAAAGGTGATAGGCTCTAAAAATACGACTTTTAATACTAGCCAGCTTAAAACTAAGTGGAATATTGCTAAAAAAATGAGTACCGAGTTGGGTAGTAGTTGGTTTTCTATATACTTGTGTTGAAAAGCCTGTACTATGTTTATTTATGGTAACATCAAGAAACGAAATTTTATTGTGTCGTTCTACTTCCATAGAGAATTTAATATTAAGATGCCTAGTATTAATGTAATTTAAAAATAAAGGGGCATGATCTTTGTGCTTAAAAAATAAAAAAACAATCATCTTCATAACGTTTAAATAAAATAGGTTTAAAATCAAGCGGGCAATCCCTCAGCCACTTTTCCTCGTGAAAACAAAGAAAACTGTTAGCAAAGGACGGACCAATGGGCGAACCCATTGCCATTCCCTCGTGCTGGTGGAAAAGTTCCTTATTAAAAAAGAATATGGTATCCTGGACAGATAACTTTAAAAGTTTTGAAAACAATTGTCTGCTTAATCCCAAAATGTCATTAGTAGAACCAAACAAAGAATTTATAATACTATCACAAGTTTCTAAAACAGGTACATTGGTAAACAAAGACTGAACATGAAAGGAAGCCATGAAACAATCCTTAAACTTCAACTTGGTGACATAATCAACAAATTCAAATGAATCTTGCAAAGTGAAATGACTACGTGTGAGAGGGTCTATGATTGGGACCAAAAATTTTGCGAGGGTATAACTTGGGAGTGTTTATGGCTGCTAGAATGGGACGAAGCGGAACTCCAAGTTTATGGGTCTTAGGTAGGCCATAAACAACCCCTGGGCTAGTACCTGAAGCAAAAAGCTTATCGTAATAGTTAATCAAAAGCCCACGACTTTTGAGAGAACGTAAAAAGTTGTTGATTTTGTCCTCCAGTTTCACAATATTTAAATGGATCAGTCTGCAGTTTCAAAAACTTGGTAGAATCAGAAAGTAAATTATACATTTTATTTAAATAGTCTTGTCTGTCTAAGACAATAACACCTTTACCGTTATCAGGCTTACAAATAATTACATTCTTATCCCTCCCCAAGTTCGTGAGAACTTTAAAATCACTAAAACTAAAAACTAGACAAAAAACCTTAAACCCATCAAACTTATAGTAGAACAAACACTTCCCTCAATGCGACTTTATAATTATTAATTCTAATTCTAGTTCTCTGCAATCCTTTTTTCGCCATAAACATCACCTCCCCGTGCTTTTGAGATCCTTTGTTATTTATTTATATACATGCGCGACCTGCCAAAGTCGTTATGTGGGGCAGACTGCCCTACAGTTAAAACTTAGGATTTCGAAGCATTTGGGTTTTTCTTATCGAACTTCTCGCCCTCTTTCCACTCCTGAATCCTCTGCTATTCGGCATCATTCAGAGACCCATGACCACCCATTCCCCCAGGACTCCTTTGCGATTTTGTCGTCTGCTTCTAATTTGCTCGATCTTAAAATTTTAGAATCCCTTTTTATCAAGAAATTAAATCCAGAATTAAACGACAGCCTTTCCTCGATAAAATTACATACTTCCTAACCAGCCACCACCTTTTTAACGCAACTAACGCACTAACTCAAGTTGTTTTTTCTTTCCTTTCTCTCCACTTGTCATTTGTAACTTTTACCATCCAGGTCAGTCCTTTTAAATTTTTTTTTTTTAACTTCCTTTTATTTTGTCTTATAATCCAGATAGTTTTTTTAACTTTTTTGTATTAGATTTTATTATTGTACAGTATATTTATGACATTTGTATTTAGTTTTATGATTGTTTTTTAGATGCTTCTATTTAGTCACTGAAGATGGCCCCTGAGTGGACCGAAACGTTTGGCCAATAAATGTTGAGAGTTGTATCTCTTGTTTTCATATTCCTATTGATTATATATATATATATATATATATATATATATATATATATATAATCATGCGGGTTGCTTCTACAGAGCTTCAATTTAATATTTAGGAGAAATCCAATGACAAGGAGAAATGTAAATGCCATGAAAAGTCTTCTTTGATGCGCAACGTTTCGAGCAAATACGCTCATCTTCAGGCTGTATGATAACAATGTGAAATTAAAATCAATAATTGAATGAAAAACAAGACAAAGAAAATTTCTATAACCTATTCATAAAGGCAAACTTTAAAAGACTGAAAAAGAGGGTTAAATTCTAAGTTATACAGATTTACATTTAAAATTAAGAAGCTATTTTTAAATACATATAGTAAATGTGAAATTAATACACTGGAAAAATTAACAATAGTACACTGGAATAATGAAACTAACTAACCTTTCACTGCAATTTCCGAGGCTAGACTGATTTAAGCAAAGGCAAAACGAGAAAACATAAGATAAGATAAGATGGTGAGGGCGATTGGGGAAGGGGGGATTATAAGGAATTGGGGAAGGAGGAGGGATTATAAAAAGTTTAAAGGGACAGCTGATGAGTCAACATTTAGCGTAGGGGTCAAAGTTTTAATGTAAAGCTATTCCAGAATTCTAAGTGAGTTGGGACAAGTATTACAACCAAGAATTTTAAAATTGTCTAAAGTGACATCAGTTTTACATTTTATACTGTGTTCCCGAATACTAGAAACTTCTTTAGTTTTTAAAATTTTACCTGTTCGGCCACTTATTCCCATATGTGAATAAAATCTAGCCCTGAGAGAGCGAACAGTGCTGCCAATGTAATTCCCAAGGAGACACCTAGGGCAGGTAAATAAATATACAACACCGCTACGCAACGAGTCAGGGGTTCGATCCTTCGCTGAGAAAAAGCTACCTAAAGACGTTTTATTAATATTGATGCGGAAATCAGTATGATAAAAAATTTCCTTAACAACTTTGTAAATTTAAGCTTAAATTCCTTATTCAATGGACCCATTTCAGGTACCAAGAAATATTTTATATCCTTCGGCACTGTAATACAAGGAAGTTGAGGGCTATAAACATTATTTAAGAAGGATCTAATTAGTTTATCTACATATTGAACAGGAAAACTATTATTGGTAAAGTATGATCTTAGATTATTAAATTCATCATTAAGTAAGGTAAAACTAGAGGTCAAATTATATCCTCTGAACAGGAGAGTTTTAATACAAGACATCTTATAGTTGAAATCAGTAAAACTAAAAAAATTCATGCCCAAACCAGTGAAAGTGGGTTTCCTGTAAACTGATGTAGTAATAGAATCACCGTTTTTCGAAATTAAAAGATCTAAAAAGGGAAGGGAGCCATTTTTCTCAGTTTCCATTGTATACGTTATATTGGGGTGCAAAGAATTTAGGAAGTTAAAGAATTGTTGCGCTTGTACCGCATTATCAAAGACAGCTATCGAATCATCAACGAAGCGTCGATAGAAAATTGGCTTGAGATGAGTGGGAGATTGACTAAAAATTACACTTTCTAAATGAGTCATAAAAAAATCAGCTGCTAACGGTCCGACAGGTGATCCCATCCCTACACCATCAATTTGTTGGTAAACCTTATTGTTGAAAGTAAAATAGCATTGTTTGAAGACCAATTCTAAAAGTTCCTTAAAATGAGACAATGAAAAACCATGAAAAATATCAACCGAGCTAAAAACCCATGTTTGGAAGACTTCACGAAAGTTTCTCAAGTCAAAACTGGACTGTTATTTTCTTGAAATGTGTCGGACCTGCAGGGTTTTCCCGAAATTTGTTTACTTCAAACTCTACCGTGACAATCTATATGACTCTGAATTTTATCAATCGTCCCTGGAATATTTATTAAATAATGAAATTAATTATAAAATCAAAATTTCAGACTCGCATAATAAGTCTCTTGGGCATTATATAACTACTCTTAAAAATACCTTTTCGTTGTTGGACTATTTATTAATAATTTCTCTTGTACAACGTGAACTAGAAAAATTTCACTCTACCATCTGGGAAACACATGAACGTAAGTTAAAGGCTTTGGGAATGAATTCACCAAATTTTTTCAATTCAGATAAGGTAATTTCGAATCTTTCTAGTTACACACTCTCCCCTCGGGAAAAGTTTTTACTGTCACTTGGTTTGCAATTTAAGCTTCCGTTGTTCCAAATATATAAGCCTTCGTTTTTTCTTTACTTTGAAAATTTTTTTAATGGCTTGAAAAATGTTCCCCATGTGGGTGAATTCAATAATTTCAAATGTCAGTTCTCAAATTTAACTCAAGAATTTTTTCATAAACTTAGAAATCTTAAATTTCAATCTTTCATATTTAGGAAGAGTGATTTGCAGTGTATTAAGAATTTGGCAAAGAACCAGGAGATTGTCGTGACTAGACCGGACAAGGGTAACGGAGTGGTTATTTTGAATAAATCGGACTACATAAACAAAACTAATGAAATCCTAAGTGATCTTACTAAATTCAAACAAATTCTTGAACCTGTCAATAAAGTCATTGTAAGGTTAGAAGACCAGGTTAATAGATTTCTGTCACGACTAAAGTCCTTAAAGATAATAAAAAACGATACTTACTCTCAGTTGTTCGCATCTGGTGCTAATCTTGCTCAATTATACTGTTTGCCTAAAATCCATAAAGTTGGAACACCTCTCCGTCCTATTTTAGCTTCGTATAACTTACCCACCTTTCAATTGGCAAAATTTGTTGTTCGTCTCCTGTCACCCTTTGCAAAAAATGCTTACACTATAAATAACTCGTTTGAATTCCAAAAAGACCTTCTTGGTGAGAACTTCGATTCAAAAAAGTTTTTTGTCAGCTTTGATGTAAAGTCGCTTTTCACAAATGTACCTGTATCTGAAACTATTGCCATTATTTTAGATAGGGTTTTTAGCTAGGTTGATATTTTTCATGGTTTTTCATTGTCTCATTTTAAGGAACTTTTAGAATTGGTCTTCAAACAATGCTATTTTACTTTCAACAATAAGGTTTACCAACAAATTGATGGTGTAGGGATGGGATCACCTGTCGGACCGTTAGCAGCTGATTTTTTATGACTCATTTAGAAAGTGTAATTTTTAGTCAATCTCCCACTCATCTCAAGCCAATTTTCTATCGACGCTTCGTTGATGATTCGATAGCTGTCTTTGATAATGCGGTACAAGCGCAACAATTCTTTAACTTCCTAAATTCTTTGCACCCCAATATAACGTATACAATGGAAACTGAGAAAAATGGCTCCCTTCCCTTTTTAGATCTTTTAATTTCGAAAAACGGTGATTCTATTACTACATCAGTTTACAGGAAACCCACTTTCACTGGTTTGGGCATGAATTTTTTTAGTTTTACTGATTTCAACTATAAGATGTCTTGTATTAAAACTCTCCTGTTCAGAGGATATAATTTGACCTCTAGTTTTACCTTACTTAATGATGAATTTAATAATCTAAGATCATACTTTACCAATAATAGTTTTCCTGTTCAATATGTAGATAAACTAATTAGATCCTTCTTAAATAATGTTTATAGCCCTCAACTTCCTTGTATTACAGTGCCGAAGGATATAAAATATTTCTTGGTACCTGAAATGGGTCCTTTGAATAAGGAATTTAAGCTTAAATTTACAAAGTTGTTAAAGAAATTTTTTTATCATACTGATTTCCGCATCATATTTATTAATAAACGTCTTTAGGTAGCTTTTTCTCAGCGAAGGATCGAACCCCTGACTCGTTGCGTAGCGGTGTTGTATATTTATTTACCTGCCCTAGGTGTCTCCTTGGGAATTACATTGGCAGCACTGTTCGCTCTCTCAGGGCTAGATTTATTCGCATATGGGAATAAGTGGCCGAACAGGTAAAATTTTAAAAACTAAAGAAGTTTCTAGTATTCGGGAACACAGTATAAAATGTAAAACTGATGTCACTTTAGACAATTTTAAAATTCTTGGTTGTAATACTTGTCCCAACTCACTTAGAATTTTGGAATCGCTTTACATTAAAACTTTGACCCCTACGCTAAATGTTGACTCATCAGCGGTCCCTTTAAACTTTTTATAATCCCTCCTCCTTCCCCAATTCCTTATAATCCCCCCTTCCCCAATCGCCCTCACCATCTTATCTTATCTTATCTTATCTTATGTTTTCTCGTTTTGCCTTTGCTTAAATCAGTCTAGCCTCGGAAATTGCAGTGAAAGGTTAGTTAGTTTCATTATTCCAGTGTACTATTGTTAATTTTTCCAGTGTATTAATTTCACATTTACTATATGTATTTAAAAATAGCTTCTTAATTTTAAATGTAAATCTGTATAACTTAGAATTTAACCCTCTTTTTTCAGTCTTTTAAAGTTTGCCTTTATGAATAGGTTATAGAAATTTTCTTTGTCTTGTTTTTCATTCAATTATTGATTTTAATTTCACATTGTTATCATACAGCCTGAAGATGAGCGTATTTGCTCGAAACGTTGCGCATTAAAGAAGACTTTTCATGGCATTTACATTTCTCCTTGTCATTGGATTTCTCCTAAATATATATATTATATTATATATATATATATATATATATATATATATATATGGGAATGAACTCAGAATGGTTCCCTGAGGTTTTTTATGATACACAGACCATGCATGGAACAAGGAACTCTTCTAGGAAAATTAAATCCACTATCGTCGGAATAAGTAATAGTAAATGACAAATACTATAGTTTTTTCTTTTTCATGATGCTAGCCCGACGTGGGCAACGGGGCACTCGCAAAGAGGTCCCAAAAATATAGCTTCCCTCACCAGCTATCTGCAAAGCAGATAGGATCCAGCTTTGGGACGAGTCTTTTGCTTATATTGAGGTTGTAAATGTAGCTGGGCTAGGCTCCTTTATCCCCACGATCCTGTCCCAAAGCTGGATCCTATCTGCTTTGCAGATAGCTGGTGAGGGAAGCTATATTTTTGGGACCTCTTTGCGAGTGACCCGTTGCCCACGTCGGGCTAGCATCATGAAAAAGAAAAAACTATAGTATTTGTCATTTACCATTACTTATTCAGATGATAGTGGATTTAATTTTCCTAGAAGAGTTCCTTGTTCCATGCACGGTCTGTATATATATATATATATATATACATATATATATATTATATATATATATATATATATATATTATATATAATAATTTATACAGTATATACCTTTGGTATACACCTTTGGTTAGCTTCCGCCCGAATTGTTCATTCTGACGAAGGTCAAGTTTTTCACTCCACCTTAGACCTACAATTTAACGTGGAATCCGAACGACGCCCCATCAGCAGCCCAGCGTCTTAACCACTAGGCCACCTAGGGTACCCATTTATCTACCAACCACTTTCTTTATTGTGTGGAAGGATGAACAGCTCGGTTTTGCTGCGCGCCGGCTGCCGTCGGGTCTTGAACCCGGGGCCGATGGATTTGTAGTCAGCGACGCTAACCACTACACCACCGAGGTGTATATATATATATAATATATATATATATATATATATATATGGTGTCCCATAAGTCCGGCATTATAGGAGAAATTCATATTTTTCTATTTCTACAAACCATAATTCATATTTTTCTCTTTCTACAGACCATAATGTCTGTGAGCAAGGAAGAACGAATCCAGATAATTCTACTCATAGGAAATCCAGACGGCGAGCCAATAACACAGAGTTGTGTTAGCAGACTTGTTGCAAAGTCTCTTTGACTCCGATTTCCTATGAGTAGAATTATCTGGATTCGTTCTTCCTTGCTCACAGACATTATGGCCTGTAGAAAGAGAAAAATATGAATTATGGTTTGTAGAAATAGAAAAATATGAATTTCTCCTATGATGCCGGACTTATGGGACACCCTGTGTATATATATATATATATATTATATATATATATATATATATATATATATATATATTGAAATTACAAATATCCTGATCATCCTATAATCATGTTCTATTGGGCCAATCCTATCATGCTTTTTATTATTATATTTATAAAAACTAAAGAATTTCTTTGGATCTTTATTGCTATTTCTAGCTAGAATTATTTCACCATGCTTTTTGCTCTTCCTAATCAAACTATTTAATGTATTTCTTAACTGCACCTATAATTATCCAAGTCCCCAAGGCTATTAGCTACTGCTTTTAAATTCCCTGAATACCCTTTTCTTATCTTTAATCATTTTAGCTATTTATGTATTCCACCACAGAGGTTTTACTGATCCTGTTATTCCTAACATTTCTGAAAGGAATACACCTACATTGTATGTTCTCTAAAATTTCTTTGAATCTAGACCACATCTCGATAGCATTTTTATCAGGGTTGGCACCAAAGTGGGTGACACAGTTTTCCCCACTTGTTGTTTTCCCACTTGAAAAACCCACTATTTTGCCCACTTAACTGGGTTTTTCAAATATTACTTTTAATCAGAAATATTCTGGTTAATTTGAGCTTAACCATACATAAAACATTTAGTTACTTATAGATAATTACCAATAAATTAAAATAATTCATGTATTCATACATTGTGCATTGGAATATTTTAATATAATGCTTTAATGGATAAAAACTAAAGAATTGAACGTATCAGTTTGCTGAAAATGAACTGGCTTTAGTGAATTATAGATACTCATCTCCTGCACTCTGCTTGGTTTTAAAAAAAAAACTATTATACATTACCAAAGATAATTTTATTTTCATAAGACGTTTTAGTTCATTTTAAGCCATTCAATCACTCATTTTTTACAAAATAATTGTTCTTTCATTAAACACTTTTTAATCTTATATTTTAAGGTACTTTAAGGTAGCTACTTTACTTTTACTTTATAATAATTTGTACATCCCAGAACTACACCCTTGAGTATGCACACAACGGTTCTTTCTCCCCAGATTCTCTATAATTTTATATACTGTACGTACATATATATACAGTATATATATTGAGTTTCTAATTTATAGTGTAATTGTAGGCTGCTTTAAAATGTACCTTGAAACATAATACAAGATAATGCTCTAAAATTAATTCAAAACGTTGTAATTCATCTGAAAAAATTCAAAATAAGAAAACTCTTTCCTCATAGACATACGTAAGTATTGTAAAAAATACTGACAATCAACTGACATGTTGAAAGAGGTCCAACAGTGTAACAAGTTTGAACAGGTCCAATACTGTAACAGCCCAATGGCTGATGTCTATTCTTCTTGTTGAATATAGTTAGTAAAAAACAATCATCATGCACATTATAAGCATATATAATCTTATATTAAGAAGCTATTGTAATATTTTATTTGGTAAAACCCAGTTTAAGTTTAATAATCTGTAAAAATAATGACTGATACACACACTGTTGATTATAGTAAGTGAAAATCAATCATTAACATGTATAGAGAATATAATTTTATTATTATTTGCTTTTATACTATTATATGATACAATTGTGAAAAAACCCAGTTTTGTCCAGGTTTTTTGTGAAAAAACCCAAAAAATCCCAGGTGGGTTGGGCTTCTTCAAAGAGTGGTTTTTTTGCCAACCCTAATTTTTATTGCCAAATTCATTATCCCACTTTACTGAGCCTCACAACTCCCTAAATTTACTATAATACTCTCCTACTGTAAGTTCCCTTATAAGCTCATGTTCATTGGAAAGAACCAGATCTAAGTGAGAAAAACTATATAGGGCTATGGTTTCATTGCCTGATACCCTCATCAGTTGGAAATTTCCAGCAGATTTCAGTGGAGAGATAACAACAAAAGCCCTATGTGTTCTCGTTAAGGAGTTATGTCTATGTAGGTCTTCAAAGGATCTCTTTGTATTTAATTGTTTTCGGGACTTGGACTACATAAGAACATAAGAAATTTTTATAGTGGGCACACTAGGGGCCACTTCGGCCCATCGAGGTGGCTCCACTATGTAAAAACTGCCTGTACATTGGCAATAACCAATTTTTACAAAACTAATTAATTATCAATTTAAAACTAATTAATTATCAATTTAAAACTAAAGATAGAATCTCTGGATCCAGAGGATCAGTCATAATAGGCTACTATCCACAAATATGTTACACACTATATCTATTTATAACTGACATGCAAATATATCAGATCCAAAGAATCCAGTCAATTTTATTATGGTACCCATCAATACCAGTACCATGCCAACCAAAAATAAGTCACGGTCCATATCAATTGCGGACCAAGTCACAATTTACATCCATATACATTACAATATATGACGCGTTCGGTGGAGAAGGGGCGAACGCCACAAAATTCGAAAAATGAGTTTTTTGTCGTATAATTATCCTTTAAAACCTTTGCTTTACCTATGCAAAAAATTAGATGTTTGTCTGCACTCTTTCACGGTAAAATTTAGGTTTTAATGTATCTCAGAGAAATTCACTCCGCATCATTGCTTCACATTGAACACATCTATCTACTTTCTGGTCACTCGACAATGCCCTGTGATGCTCAATTTGGCCAAATTGAACAAAATATAAAATAATTACAGCAATATTATTTACACCAAAAAAGATTATGTTACGGCCATAACTACAGCCGTTTCGCAGGGCTTCCTAGTTGTAGAAATGAAACAGGCTGATTTTCTCGATTTTGACGTCCTAAAAACGTGCATTGTGATTAGGAAATCAACAACTACTAAATTTACAGATGCAAGAAAGTTAATATTTGACTTTCAACACAAAGAAGGCTACGTAATATCTACTGCATACCGCACAACCCCAGATAATAGCCATCCCGTCAGACTGCAGAAAGGGAAAAAATCCTACAGTGTCAGTTTATTCAATCTAGCCCAGCAGACACTGCAACCAAAGTATTCCCAATTGCTGCCAATAACTAAGGAAAAAATAAAAGATCTCAAAGAATTATCAGACCTAATGCCTGCAACTGCAGTGAACTATTATACAAGATTGTTAAAGGAACTGGAAGAAACCGAAACAGTTGAAGCAGGTAATACTACAACATTCGACGAAGAGGACCAAATAATGGATTACACCAGTTAACATCAGAAGCTATCAATAAATAATATTGTAAAATTTCTTGGCGTTTTATTATATCGACATATTACACAACAATATTTTACTCAAATGTGTTCAAATTCATACAACATTTCAATAAACCGGAAAAATACAAAGGTTTAAAGTTTACAAACTTTAACTGCATTTTGTGGCATAATTCGAAAATGTTGCGTTCGCCCCTTCTCCACCGAACGCGTCATATATACTTAAGAGGAAAAGTGTAGGTGTGGCTATAAAGACTGTACAGTAATGTAGAAATGTGTGTGCACCCATTTTGGGTCTCCCATTTAAAGGTGTTTGCGGGGCAAGTGAAGATCATGAGTTTTTCAATACCTCACAGTACTATGGGGGGCACTGCTCGGCAGAGGAATCTCTTTAAATAGGGTGTGTAAGGACAGAGAGTATCCCCTAACCCAAGATGCTGCCTCCCTATATCCCACACCTGTGTTGAGCTGTGGGATCTATCACCCAAATGCACATAATATATATGAAATAAACTAGTACCATTCATGCAATAAAAATGGGCTTAAACACCATCACCAGATGGCCCTTGCAGACATCAAACTATCCAACCTTCTTTTGAAAGAATCAAGCGTATCTGAAGTCACCACTTCTTCTGTCAGACTGTTCCAAAACTTAATTACTCTGTTTGTAAAACTATGTTTTCTTAAATTTGTTCTACATCTTGGCTTAAATAATTTCATACTATGACCTCTAGTCTGATTATTGTGATCTTTAATGAAAAGAGACTCAAAATCTATCTTATCCAACCCTTTTATCATTTTATACACCTCTATCATATCACCCCTTAACCTCCTCCTTTTTAATGAGAACATGCTTAGATACGCCAGTCTTTCCTTATATGTCAATTGTCTTAGAGATGGGATCATTCTTGTTGCTCGTTTCTGTACTTTTTTCATTTTTTCAATATCTTGTATCAAATGGGGACTATTAAATTGAATGCAGTATTCAAGGAGGGGTCTCACACATGAAATGTATAGTTGCTTTATAATATTGGGTGATTTGTATTCAATGTGTGTCTGCATGAGATTGAGTCTAGCATTTGCTTTATTTCTGATTATCATACAGTGATTTGAGGGTTTAAGTTCATTTCTCACAGTGACACCCAAGTCTTTCTCTTTATCATCATTTTTAATCCAAATTCCATTCATATTGTATTCAAATTCTGGATTTTTTGGCCCAATATGTATAACCTTGCACTTATCAACATTAAATTTCATCTCCCACTTATCTGCCCAGGCTGTTACTCTGTCTAAGTCTTTTTGTATTGTCATTGCTCCTGCTACTGACTTAACATTATGGCCTAATTTTGTATCATCAACAAATTTTGAGGTTTTACATGATAGGCCCTTCTCTAGATCATTTATATAGACAACAAAAAGCAGAGATCCCAGAACAGACCCCTGTGGGACTCCGCTCAATACGGGTCTCCAAGTAGACTTATTTCCATTTAGATGAACTCTCTGTTTTCTATTTCTCAGCCATTCTTCTATCCAATCAGCTATATGACCTCTTATACCATGGGCTCTAACTTTTACCAACAATCTTGCATGAGGAACAGTATCAAATGCCTTTGCAAAATCTAAGTATACTATATCTACTGGCTCTTTATTGTCCAAATGCAATAGGACTCCATCATAAAATTCAATCAAGTTGGTTAGACAGGACCTTCCATTTCGAAAGCCATGCTGGCTATCATTTATAAGGTTGCACTCTTCAAGGAACTCAGTAACTTTACCTCTAATGATACTTTCGAGTAATTTGCAAAAAATGGAGGTGAGGCTGATGGGTCTGTAGTTTTTTGCCAAGTTTCTATTTCCTTTTTTAAAGATTGGAGCCACATTTGCTTTCTTCCAATCCTCTGGAATTTCAGTACATATCAATGATTTATTAAAAATAATTTCTAGTGCCTGTGCTATATTCTTTTTGGCAGCTTTTATGACTATTGGATGCATTTCATCTGGCCCTGGAGATTTTTCCATTTTTAATTTATCTATTGCTTTTAAGATATCTAGTTTTGTTACCCTTAATTCATTTATTTCTCTATCTTGTCCTGGTAGTATAAGATCAGGAATATTATTTAAATTTTCATTTGTGAATACTGATGAGAAGTATTTGTTTAGTTCTTCAGTTATTTCAAGATCATCATCTATAGTTTTATCATCTATATGGAGGGGGGCCAATTTTCTTTTTCACTCTACTTTTCAAATTGAAGTGACTGAAAAACTTCTTAGGATTGTTTTTTGAATTCTTGGCTAGGCTTTTTTCCAGGTCACGTTTGCTATCTCTGATTACTTTCTTGCAAATGCTTCTTTTACTTTTATATATTTCGGAGTCTGTGCCATTTTTAGTTCTTTTGAATTTATGAAATGCTTTTGTTTTTTCTCTGATTGCTCTTTTTACATTGCAGTTTATCCAAGGTTGTTTTTTATTTTTTCCAGTTCTGATTTTACACTGTGGGATATGCTTCCTTTGTATGTTCATTATTATACTTTTAAATTTTTCCCACATACTAGTTACTGTCTTTTCAGGCTGTAGAATATCTGTCCAATTTATTAGACACAGATCATTTACTAGTCCATTTATATTTCCTCTTTTAAAATCTGGAACTTCTACTTTATTTTCACTAGGTCTTGAATTACAAACAATATTAAACCGAAGGATACAATGATCACCTGAACCTAGTGTTTCTGAAACCAAGATATCCTGGAAGGTATCTGGATTATTTGTTAGAATTAAGTCTAGAATGGCATCGGCCCTGGTTGGCTCCTTTACTAACTGGGTTAAACCATTCTCAATTATACAGTCTAAGAATCTCTCATTACTTTCTGGTGTTTGTAATATTTCCCAGTCTATATGCCTATAATTGAAATCTCCAACAATAATAATATTGCTTGTCATTGCTTTATTTATTTCATCAATAAGTTGATTTTCTACATACTTATTTTCTTCTCTACTTTTGGGGATTCCTCCAACTGAACATCCCTCAGGTGGTCTATAAATACCCCCTATCCTGATTTTCCTGGCATTTTTATGCCCAATATCTATCCATACAGATTCAACTATTTCCTCTTTAACGGAGGTAACTTCAACTGGATTCAGATTTGTCTTGGCATAAATAAATACTCCACCACCCTCTGAATATTTACGTTCATAATAAAAAAGTTCATAGCCATCAATTTCATAAGTAATGGTATTATCTCTTTCACTAAATAGACTATTTGGTATCGTACTGAATTTTGTCCAAGTTTCAGTGACAACCATAACATCAGGATTTTCAATACCTATGTATGCCTTGAATTCATTTATTTTATCTCGGATACTTCTTGCATTTACATAGAAAAATGACAAAGAACCCTTGGAATATTTTGCTTGTAATTTAGTCTGGTTCTTGTTCTGTGATGGTATATTATTTGCATCTCTTTTACTTTCTTTGTTGACCTTTTTCTTTTGAGTTTTGATTATATTTTTTATTAGTTTATCGTTATCAAGAGTATTGGTATCTGTACTAATTTGGCCTATTCCTTTAGTTTTTAGTCAATTATATGATACAATCTTTGATAGTAAATCAGTTCCTTTACTATTAAGGTGAATTCCATCTCTGTTATAGAACTCTCTTTTTTTGTAAAATTTATTCCACAGTTTGATATATGTAATTTCCATGCTCTGACATAGTGTCTTAAGCCTACTATTTATATATAATGCTTGCGAGTACCACTTATTATTCTCATGTATCCTGGGAATTATACCTGTGATAGATGTTTTAAGGTTAGGTCTCCATTCCTTTAACTTTGTTAATAGCTGTTTATATGACTCTATGATTTCTTCGGAGTGCTTACCCTTTATATCATTTCCACCTACATGTATAACCATATTCTTTGGTACAGTTAGGTCAATACCAGATCCTTTTTCGGTATTATTATAGTATTACACCCGTCTAACGTCCAGCAATTAGTATATGTTCATTAAGTAGATTTTTTAATTCTAAGACACTTTCCTTCTATAGCGTTTCCGTCGCAAATGCTTTGTTTTCGAGATATAAACATTTTTTTGGTGTATCTAGTGTGTGTTTGTACGTTCGTTTGTGTGTTCGTTTGTGTGACCGTTACATGTCTGCCCAATCACTGCGCTCCATCCATTTCGAATTTGAATTACTTTGCTACCGGAATGGCTCGTGTGAGTGTGCTCGTTCGATTATTACCGTTGTATTGTCGCTTTCTACGAAAATTTAGAAAAAAGTGTTGAGTTTCTGCGTGCTCACGTATTCTACCGACAGTAGTGAAGTGTCCACATTGTAAAACGGAGTGTACATATCGTCAAGACCAGAAACTGTGGCGTTGTAGAAGTTAGGTTAGGTTAGGTTAGATCAATTTTGAAGGTAAAATTTATGTTTTTCCTATGGTTTTTGATGTATTTTGAATGAATCTGACCTTCAAAACCGTCGGAAATGACTCGTTTTCTGTGATTTTCCCCACCCCGAGACTCTCGGTTCCCACTAGGGTCCCCCAAGTTGCCGGCTGGGGGGAGGGGGTTATCTCAAAAACGAGTCATTTCCGCTGTTTGAAGGTCAGATTCGTTTCAAAACACATCAAAAACCATAGAAAAAACATAAATTTCACCTCCAAAGGGAGACGGGTGTAATACTATAAATTTACCCCCTTTTCTATAATTTTATTACAATTCTATTTATCCGCACCTGGATAACAGTAAGCTATGCTACCTCTGGTAATTTAGATCCTAGGCCCCTCACTTGAGAGTCACCTATAATGGATGCTGGTCAAAACACCTATAGCTTAGAGTGCTGGTTTATACGAGTCTGGATTATTATTGCTAACATTTTGGTTTATAGGCTACTTTCTTCAGCTTTCTCATCTTGATCTGGACCAGCGAGAAAGTATGAAACTGATTAGTTAGTTTATAAGGACACTTTTCCTTGGCTCTTGAATTCTAGCTTCCAGGTTTTCCTAGGTTTAGTCCACTCATCATTTCAGGAATTATCTGAGGATATCTACCTAATGGTAAAGAAGAAACTGCTTTACCTTATTATTTCGTTGGGCCCCAATTCTGCTTCGAGTAGGGCCGTTTACGATGGAGCCTACACAATGAATTGACTCGATGTAACGAATATAGGCAGTCACTATTAAATACCTGAAGGAATAGGCCTATCCCTTTTATAGTTATTAGGTTTTATATTAAAGGAATTTGTTTTCCTTGTTGTTATGTAGGCCAATGCTACATATGGGTTCTACGTATGTATGGCAAACATTTGGTAAACGGTTCAGAATAGGGGCGTCACCTCAATTTTTGTGTTTTTTCCACCAAAACATGCTAAAACCATTGGTTTCCTGTTGTTGTTTAGGATGACTGTGACCATCGCCATTATAGTAAATTATTGCTTGAAGTATTTCACCCTCCCAACCCTCCTCAATCTGGGGGGACCACCGTGGGAACCGGGGGTTTTGGGTGGGGGAACACGGCACAAGCAATAATTTTGTAATAGCGAGGTCCAGATTTATCCTAAACAACAGGAAACCAATGATTTTAGCATGTTTGGAGGAAAAAACACGTGTCATGAAACATCAAAAACCATGAGAGAAAACCTAGGTTTCATGGAAAACCTAATCTAACCTAAAAAATATAAAACCCTATACGATCAATTTGTGATACGTGATCTTTACGGGGGCTCTGCCCCGTCCACCCGAACTAAATTATTACAAATTGGCAGTGGTGGGCAGCGCACGATTTTTGTAGCGCCGCAGCCGCAACCGCACTCTGCTTAAATAGTTGCGCCGCACGCGCCAAGCGCAACCTTTTCAAAAAGTTGCGCCGCAAGCGCAAGCGCAACAAAATGTTGCGCCGCAACTGCCCACCTTTGCATTTAACGTATATCTGCAGTGGTGGGCACGCGCAACGATTTTTGTAGCGCCGCAGCCGCAACCGCAACTCTGCTGAAATAGTCGCGCCGCACGCGCAAGCGCAACCCTTTTCAAAAAGTTGCGCCGCAACTTTTTGCGGCGCAACTGCCCACCTTTGCAAATTGGACACACTACATTTAAAGGGAGAACACCATGCGAGCTCTACTAGCGTCACCTCACATCCATCACAGACCGAAGCCATTTTCAAACTGAAGTGAATGAACGATACGATAGTACGGTTGCCAACTCAAAATTTCCTAGATTCATACCCAAAAATATGTTTTTCGTGATTTTCTAACTTCGTTTTTTTGACTATGCAACACATGCAATCAACGTATTTTAATGAGAGAAACAATTTTGTCTCTATGGTATTTTTCGAAATTTTACTTAATTAAGTGGCGCCCGTATTCTGAACCATTACCATCATTTTATTCCCAATAGGCTATGTCGCCAATCCCGAGGCAATTTTGCATAGATATTTAATTCAATCAATTAATAATTTATATTTAATTATGAAATAAAGGTACCACATACGATACAATGTTGTAAGCGTGTACAGTTTTTCCATATAAGATTGGTTGATCCTAGTTGGTTTGTCTACAAACTGGGTTAAAAACAATAGTTACAGCAGTCAATGAAGAAGTTTCCTAATGATAGTCTCCATTCCCCAACCATGGTAAATTCACACTGTATTGCTTCATATACATTACCAAGTACCTGAAACCTGTTATTAGTTGTTACCACATAATTACTATTCTAATCCTATTCCCTGACTGATCTTTGACTTTGTGCCATTCATTAGGCCTAACTTTACTCGCACCTGCATCCTCATCACTAACACTAGTCTTAGGATTAACCTTACTTGGACCTGTGCCCTTATCATTTACACGAGGCTTGGGCTCAACCTTATTTGGACTTGCATCCTTGTCACTAACACTAGGGCTAGGCTTAGGCTCAACCTCACCATGACTTCCATTAATATTTCCTGTATTTGACTCACTTTCTGACCTAGCTGTTCCATTAATCTTATTGGACAACTAACCCAACTAAGGCCCACTAGACTCTGAACTAGTGATGGATCGAGTGGTCGGTTTTTCACAACCGCGGTTGCGGTTGTGTTTGCGGTTGTCGAATTTTTTCCAACCGCGGTTGCGGTTGCGGTTATCATATACTAGGAAAAATGCGTAATTATTTAGCCACACTTGGTACATAATATATACTAAATAGTATTTATTTAGTAAATACCTTATGTTGAACACAAGTTTTGCAATACACCGCTACCGTTATTTGTGTGTTGCAAAACTTGTGTTCAACATAAGGTATTTACTAAATAAATACTATTTAAATGAAGTATATTCTAAACTTATATAGCTATTATGAAAGAATAGGTCAAATTAATTAAAACCATATTTTGCACTAAGTGTGTTACCAGGATGAGGGACGAGGACCCATCGCACTGTTCATCCCACCTACCACTTTCCCCAGCCTCCACCCATTGGAAAGTTATGGATTATTATTCATTTGAAAAACTGATGTCAAACTTAATGACAGGCAGTGTGAATTTCAAGAATAATATTTTTGCTGCATTTTCACCTTTCAAGCGGCAACGCCTCTCATCGTACAACGTTCCCGCTCCACGCATAAGGAGACCCATCATTTTCTTTTTAAAAAAAGAAATATTTCTAATTAACCTAAAATTAAAATTAACTAAGCTTTTACAACCGCAACCGCACTTATGGAACGGCGGTTGCGGTTACGGTTGCGGTTGTGAATTTTTGTGTGGTTGTAGTGCGGTTGCGGTTGCGGTTATTCGATCCATCACTACTCTGAACTAGCAACTTTTTTAAACCTGGGTATGAAGGTGAGTTACCAAATATTTTGTGGTTTTGCAGTAAGTGTTTAGAGAGGTTAAATACATAATTGAGCATGTCTTTAACCTCTAAACACTTACTGCAAAACCACAAAATGTTTGGTAACTCACCTTCATACCGACTGTACACTTGTTCTGTGGTTCTTATGCAGACTGAGTGATACCAATCATCACAACTCTCGCATGCCACAGCCTTACGAAATCCCTAAACCTAACTTCCTTCTTGCAAACCTTACAGTCGCGGACGGAAGTCATCTTAAATACTATTCTTTAACTTAGTTAAAAACTTTATGGTATAAGTTAGACTATCCCTTGGATGGAATGAGCTAATGGGGACCTGGAGTCGAACCCTAGCACTTAACGTTGTCGACTCAGCCATCGCGGTAACTGAAACTGAGAGTCCAGCCTGCACAATCTGCTCAAATTTTGCAATGGCATCGCATTTTTCCATAACACATTCATGCCCCAATTGCCCCATGTGTCAGGCTAAAGTTTTAACTCAAATTACTCGCGCCTGGTGCTGTGAGTTTAACCAAAATTACTCAAGCTCGGCATGCAAAACAAAAACTTAAACTAAAGTTAAAATTTCGCCTGAAATTAACGCAAGAACTTTCGGTAAAATTCCAGATACCAGACGCAGAGACAAAAGCGTGCATACGTCGTAATTACTAACCTAGCCTAATGTATATTAAATCACAAAAATCTGTCTGTCTGTTCCCTACTTGAGTGATTGATTGAAGTTTTATATGGAGGAGTGGGAGAGTTCAGCCAGTAAGGCTATTTACATCCTCCAAGATCAAAATACCAAATTCCACGGGAGAACTTCCGCTTTTCCTACATCAAGTACTGGGTCCATTATTATTGGGAGGAGATAGAAAGAGAGAAAGCACACTATTACCCTCTTCAGTTCTGTGGCCAGTTCCAGAACACTCGGAAAGGGATGAACATGAGGCCTGTTAGTCCAACTAAAACATGAACTGATAAAATGGAACCAAGTACTAAGTCAACAGTAACAGTCAGATGGAGTAACTAAGAGGTAACTGATTAATAAATCTGTGGGAATGGAAGTCAGTATACAATGCAAGATTTAAAACACTTTCAACCGCCCAGATGCCACTACGAACTTGAAAACTTGGTCCATAGTGAAGTTTATCAATGGGGGAGAAAAGCTACCCCCACCTAAAAGGACATATAAAGTAAAATCCCTGACACCATATTGCAAACGAGAGGATCTTAATTTTTTCTTTTGCTGAGCATAACATCAACAAAAAGAAAGAAATGGGACAGTGTCTCTGGTAAATTACAACTAACACATAATGGGGAGAAGGAAAGTCCAATCCGGTGTAAGTAGGCCTGAAGGCCTACATAGCCAGAATGGAACCTAAATATTATACAGGGTGTCCCATAAGTCCGGCATCATAGGAAAAATAATAAAAAAAGACAAAACAAAAGCTTTTATTTACAGAACGTACTGAATATGTCCACCATTGTTTTCAATACACAAATTCAGACGTGATACCCAGTCAGCAAGCACACGGTGAATGATGTCAGGAGTAATGGTGTTACATGCCCCAATAATGCGCTGCCGCAAATGTTCAACACTCCTAATTTTCTCTGCGTATACCAGCACTTTCAAGTGGCCCCAGAGATAAAAATCTAGTGGCGTGAGATCCGGGCTTCGAGCTGGCCATTCCACAGGCCCTCGACGTCCTATCCAATGACCAGGGAATTGTTGGTACAGGTATTCCCTTACTTGGGTGCTGTAATGTGCAGGAGCGCCGTCTTACTGGAACAATGTTGGGAAATTTCCTTCTTCGTTCAAGACACTGGGAAATGCTTCTTCCTTGAGCATACGTAGGTAGGTGCCTCCAGTGACATGTTCATCGAAAAAGAGGGGGCCTATGATGCGATCCTTCCAAATGCCACACCATACCATCACCCGAGATGCACCTTGTTCCTTTGAAGAGGTATACCAGTGAGGGTTGTTTTGAGACCAGTAGCGGGTGTTCTGTCGATTTACCTCACCATTTCCATAAAAAACAGCCTCGTCACTGAACAGAATGGTGGACGGAAAATTGGCATCCCGAGCATAAGAAAAATATGAATTATGGTTTGTAGAAATAGAAAAATATGAACTTCTCCTATGATGCCGGACTTATGGGACACCCTGTAGAAGCTTTCTAGTGGGAAGATGGTACAGGCCAATTTCTTGTGCCCCATGAAGGCTTAAACATTCCATAAAGAGTTGAATGCCGTAATCTCTCCCATTGGGTTTTGTAATCATTTTGCACTGCCACTTTAGCTACTGCAAAACCTCACCTGGGTCGAAATATAGTGCAGTTGTAGCAGGGAGGGAATGAGCAGCCCTGGCCAGTGTATCAACCATATCATTACCTTCAATTCCAACATGGCTCGGAACCCACTGAAAGGAAACCAGAATTCCTGAAGCTGAGAGGGTCTTCAGTAAAAAATGGATAGTAGTAGTTAGGGCCAGATATGTAGTGAATGTGGGCGAGTTGATCAGGTGAAGAGAGGTCTGGGAGTCTGTAAATATTAGGACATTACAAGCATTACCTGTGGGTACCAAACAACATAATGCCTGTTGGATGGCAAATAACTGCTTACAATGATTGAGAGATATTTTCCAGGAAAAACACCTTTTATGATTTGAAACAAAAACAGCTGATGAACAAGATGGCCCAGGCACTTCTATCTTAGATCCATCAGTATAAATATACAAGTAATTTGGATACTTCTCTTCCAGGTATGCTGTGAAACACTGCACAATCGCTTCTTTGGGGACAGGAGGTTCATATAAAAATGGGAGAGACAGACAGGTTGGTACCAGATTCAATCTCCAAGGTGTGAAAGAAGGGAACACTGGAACTGTAAAAAATTTAAATTGTAATTGATATTTATTAAGAAGTCCAGTAGCTCTAAAGAAGAAAGGTGGCTTATTTGCCACAGTCCAGTCCACTGCAAGGATCAAAGGATAATCCACCTCGAATGACTAATGTAAAGGGTGGGGAAAAAAGGGGGATGCCAGAACATTAAAGTACCGTACTTCCTCAGTGTAGAGAGATGATGAGATCTCTATGGTACTGAAGGGCATGGAGACCAGTCTCACCTTGTAGGGCAATAATAGGAGTAGATGGGCGAGTACCCAAAATAAGGCGCATGCCAGAATTATGCAATGTTTCCAGTTTCTTCTTCAAGGTGAAAGAGGCTGAATCATAAACAACATCAGCATACTTTATTTTTCTAAGATAAATGGTCGGTAAAAAGTGTGGATCGATCTGCACCCCATCTATGAGAGGCAACAGATTTTAATGAGTTCAGACGTTTCGTGCAAGATGTTACCAGGTAATTAATATGACAAGACCAAGTCAGTCTGGGGCTGTCAAGGACCACTCTCAAAAACTGGAAGGATGTGACCATAGCTACTGGGATGTTACTAATTTGGATAATGGGATTCACTGAAACCTTTTGATATGTAAAGAACATAATTTTAGATTTTTCTTGATTCAGGGAAAGACCCCAGCTTCTGCACCAAGATGAAAACTTAGTTGCTTTTTGCAACATCTGTTGGGCTTCTAAAGGGGTGTCAGTTGCCACATAGAAAGCTGTATCATCAGCAAACTCTGATGACTGAACTGGATCAAAACTTGGTATATCTGAGAGATATGCAGTGAATAACAATGGACTAAGAACAGAACCCTGGGGTACACCCTTTTAAAAGGGGAAAGGTGTTGAGTAAACATCATTAATTAGTACCTGAAAAGTGTGGTTGGACAAGAAGTTGTCTAACCATCTTAGTAATCTACCACGAATCCCCAAATTGCCTAACTTATAAAGTAGACCTCTATGGGAGGTGGAATCAAAAGCTCAACCGAGGTAAAAAAAAAACATATTTTTTCCATCGGAGAGCTGGCGTATGAAAGTTTCTAACCTCAGAAGTTGATCCACGGTGCTTCTCTTCTTACGGAAACCACACTGCGAATCTCAAAAAATGTGACGTTTCAAAAATCCACAGCAACCACTGATGGACCATCCTCTCTAGTACTTTACCCAAGCAGGATAATAAGCATATGGGACGATACGAAGATGGATTAGAAGGGTTTTTCTGTGGTTTGAGGATAGGGATCATTAATGCTTGTTTCCATGATGAAGGAAAGACTCCTGTGCTGAGGCTATCATTGAATGCTGATAATAGAAATGGCAAGTACTCCAATGGAAGATGACTAAGAAAATATTTATGTATATTATCCAGTCCCATTGCTCCACCTCTAGACTGTTCACATTGCCTTAAGGAGAATTGTAATTCCTGCAATGTAAAGTCCAGGTTATAATCCTCATTGTAATCAAGAAATAAGGAAGACTGCATGTCCCTGCAAAAATCCTCATCTTCAATAACTGCTACAGTCCCAAAAAATGAATGGAAGAAGGTCCCCAAAACTTCAACTTTGTCACATACATCACTTAGTATGGAACCATTCACAACAATAGGGTAAGTGAAGTGTGAATCCATACCCTTAATGATTTTTCTAATTTGAGTCCAAACCTCAGTAGAAGGTGGTGAAACTGAGGTTTGAACAAAACCAACTCCATGAAATTCTCTTTGCCTGACGAATAGTACGAGCTATAGCAGTTGCCTTATTTAGTAGGATCTTATTATATAGAGTTGGGTGATGAGAATAAGAACATTGAGCACGATGGTGGGTGGCCACTGTCACACTGCAATCCTCCGTCTACCAGCATTTGTGGTATTTAGGAACAAAATTTCCTGTTGTCTTCTTCAGTGTGGAGGTACTTGTTTCACTAATAAGGCTGTAAAGTGTTGGATTTTTCATCTAAGGATCCTTCTATAGATGGAGCGTCAGGAAGAGCCCTAGACCAAATTCTTCAATCTATGTCACGTAGTTTCCAAGTTGGATGTTGTTTATGAGGGGTGGATACTGGTGAGATTTGCAGAGCAGTGAGGACAGGAAAGTGGTCACTACCCAGACTTCCACCAACAGCCACAGTACAGTTCGGAACAAACCTACCTCTACATAAAGAGAGATCTAATGATGAATATGGTATGTTCCATTATTAATGTTAAATCTTGTAGGGAGATCAACAGGAGTCAATAGCACAAAATTCGAAGAAAGAATAAAATTAAATAAATTTAAGGTAGTTGGTGTTGGAGAACCTGACATACCTGTATCCCAAGCCCTGTGTCTACCATTAAAATCACCACAAAAGCTTGTTGACCGAGTTGATAACTATGATAAGCATAGTGTTCGATCTCTAAAGCGGTTAAAGGTAGGTGTGGATTATAAACTGTGAGTATATCTAAAGTACCATGGTTTACTTTTAAAGATAAAACAAGGACCTCGAGAACTCCTGCAGGGAAGAGATGGAGAGGTAATGGTCTGAAGCACAAATCTGAACGAATCAGAAATAGCAAACCCCCGCCCCCTCGGCCAACCCTGTCTGCTCTGATCTGAGTGTAATTAATAAAAGTAGGCTGGAGTCTAGAGGTTAACCAGATCTCACAAACTGCCACTAAATGGGGTTTTTCAGTATAAATAAAAAGTTTAAATTCTGACAAGTTAGATTGGAGACTGCGGGCGTTCCACTGAGCAAACAAGAGGTTAGAAACCTTAGGATATGAAATATTAAGTGGGTTTACGAATTTGGACACGACGTTTGTTTGGGTGTAGGGCTTAGGTTTCAGTTTATCAAGGAACTTTGTCAGCTGGTCAGTTTTGAGATCAGTGTGAAAAGCGTCATTAAATAAAGAAACAAAATTGGATAACGTACTCAAAGTCTTCTTGAAGAGACTACTATCACTCTGAAGGGTGAAGCTGAATAAACTTAATTTAATGATGTCAGATGATAGAGCCATAGGTCCGAAAGGGGTAGAGGGTTCAGGGACCACAGCCCCACTATCCACCCCCAATCCAGGTGGCCTTTGGGACATTGCCACAGTCGATCCATGTCTTGCCCTCACAACCCCAGTCCAAGAATTCTGAAAGGGGGAAAGGGATTCACCACATCCAAACCTTGAGTCTCCTCTCTTGACACAATAGGTTTTAGTAGAACAGGAAAGTCATTACTTGTAAATGCCCTTTCTGAGGCTACATTAGGGTCTTGATTTTGAAGAACAGATCTAGCTTCACTATAAGAAAGATTAGATAAAAGTTTGAGCCTCTCTATTTCCTATGCAGTTCAAAAGTAAGAGCAGCCACTGAAACTAGCTGTATGGGGACCTGAACAATTGGCACAGATTTTATTAGTCTTTGGACGAGAGGAGACATGACTTCCAGAGCAATAAACACATCTCACTGTTTTTGACCTACAAGACTTAGCCATATGACCAAATACCTGGCATTTAAAACATTGAATTGGATGTGGTATAAACTGACAAACTCTATATGGTATATAACCTATAAAGATCTTTGCTGGAAGAACCTGAGCATCGAGACTTTAATCTGTTGAATTGGAACATATGTAGAACCTGTTCTTTTTGTGAGTCTACTGACATAAATTTGCTATTGGATGACCATTATTAATTAACTCATCGTTAATAGCTAGTAGATCTTCCTCCAGATCTATAGGTCCTATAACACCATGCACAATATGGGTGTCATTAACTAAAGAGCAATCCACCTCCCATGGGCCCAACTTCCAGGGAGTTCCCAAAAGCTGGGAGGGAAGGGCAGAGGTAGTTTTTATATGCATTGTGCCAGAGCGTCTCTGGAAGACATAGCTTTGTAGGCCTTCAAAAGATCACTCACTATTTCATGGTAGTTTTTGGCCTTATGATTTCCCAAAAAATTCTTAGTAATATTTTTGAATGATTCCCACGCAGCTCTTTCCACTTCATTCAGCTGATCTTCAAATTGCTCATCATTTATCAACTCCCTTATTTGAGGACCTACAAATATCCCTTCTTTGATTTTAGCATCACTTAGCCTCGGAAATTTATTCTTTAAGTACAGAAATCCCATACCATTTTGATCCATCGCCTTGACGAAATTTTTCATCAGTCCAAGTTTGATGTGCAATGGAGGTAAGTAAATTAGTTGAGGATTAACCAGTGGCTTATTCACCACATTTTCCTTTCCTGGAATAAATGATTCTCGTTTTGGCCACTGCTTTTGTATGTAGTGATTTTTTCTGTTCCTACTGTCCCATTCACACAAGAAACAGCAGTGCTTAGTATATCCAAGTTGCAAGCCGAGCAAAAGAGCAATCACTTTCAAGTCCCCACAAATATGCCAGGAATATTTCTCATACCTAATACTTGTCAAGAGAAGTTTCATATTGTCATATGACTCCATGTTGACAGCATGAGCTAAAGGCACTGACAAATATTTATTTCCGTTATGGAGAAGCACAGCCTTCAAGCTAAGTTTTGAGGAGTCAATGAACAAGCGCCACTCCGTTGTATTGTGTTGATGCCCAAGGGCCTCCATAAGAGAAGCAGCATCATTACAAAATACTAGACCATTTTCTTGAGAGAAAAAATGTTTAAATTCATCCTGGCGGTTGCGGAAAAAAACATATTTTAGTGCCTTGCTGGAGAAGATTCCATCCTTTCAATCTTGAAGCTAAAATTTCAGCCAGTTTTTTAGACAAATTTAAATCACGAACGAGGTCATTAAGATCTCCCCGAGTTATTAAATGAGGTTCCGAGGAAGGACCACTTGCTTCAAATGTTGGGTCACTATCAAACTGTTCTCCTACCTTGTCTGGATGAACTTCATCAGCATCGGAGTCATCTTCGTCCATGGTCACATTTTCTGGTGGTTTTGGTACGGGTAGCTCTTCACTGCGTGGAACAGGTCTCATTGCTGACGGTAAATTAGGATATTTCACCGTATGTTTCGACTTAGAAGTAATCCCTGATATATTTGTTAAACAGAAATAACAGTCTGATGAATGGTCTTTCGGTTCTCTCCAAACCATAGGCACGGCGAAGGGCATGTGACGAGAACTATTTTTCCAACCAGTTAGAAGCCTAACACATGTCACACAGCAAATATGAGGAGCCCAGTACTTATCTTGGTCACCTAGTTTGCACCCAAAATAAAGCTTATAACATTTTTTAATCAGTGGAGTAATGGTTCGTTTCCGAGATTTGAAGGTTAGCTCTCCACACACATAGCAGAAACTATCTGTGTGATTTAAACACTTTCGTGGCATACTGCAAGCTAAATTAACACAGAACTGTAACTGCAGGATGTAACACACTTCACAGAACAGATTGAGTAACACTTGTGAAGCTCGCACACAAGTGACAAAACAGTGCGCCTCAGACAGTGACTCGGTGCATGTCTGAACATGTAGATACATGTATCAGCTTGCCTTGCCTGATAACCAGTACCCAAGGAATCAAGTCGTCTTACAAATGACCTGCTAGCACCCAATTTAGCTTCCTCTCTCCAATACCAACATGTCATCCTTATAAATAAAGCGGTTTTCTAAAAAATCTTTATACGCTATATAAAAGATACAGTAATACGTATCAGTCACACAAAACCTATGGGTGAAAAAGAATGATTCTAATTGCATTTTTGAATTCAGCGTAAGAAAGTATGCAAAAAACACTAAACAGTTTACTTGTGACAAAAATTTTGTTTAACAGGGTAACAGAATCGTTTTGTGCATGCTAATGCTGCGGTCTTAGTAAATGAATTAAGAACAGCGACAGCTAAAATAAATTAAGTATTGTAACTAAATCTGATATCAGTGAGTAAGGAATGAGAATACTCTCAGGGAGGGAGAATTGGAATAAAGGTGTCGAATGTAAGAAACGAGAAAAAGATTGTTTTGGTATGTTTAGACTCGCAGGGGTTCCCAAACTTTTACCACCAAGGACCCCTAAATATTAATATAGTTAATGTTACTATTTTTCCAAAAGCTTAGAGACCCCCTGGAAGCTTCCTACAGACCCCTGGGGGTCTGTACAGACCACTTTGGGAATCCCTGGACTTTAGAGTATGGGACATGATAGGAGAATTAAAGTGGTATATAGTGTAATGGCAGTGTGTAGCTGCTGAAACAGAGCTAAGGTTATTATTATTATTATTATTCTGTAAAGCGTGTTAAATTCCTCACTTCAAATGAGCCAACAGGTTGTACCTGCATTTTTAATATGTATAAAAATAATAATTAGATTATTTTACAACCTTTTATCATCAAAATTTCACCCTTCAATATTCACTTGAACTTTGGATTCAAATTTGTATTAAGTTCAATGTACGTAAAATTATGTATATTTGCAAATGCTTCGGGCGTAATATGCAAAAACTGAATGAACTACAACAGGCACACTATTCACGGGAATGTGGGTCACATTACCTTAATACTGGTCGCCGTTCACATTTTTTTTCTACACGAGGGTCGCGGGTTTGAATGGCTATATTACACGAATAATTAGAGTAATTTAATTTAAACTAAAAGTGGTATACAACTGTATACAGGAGTCGCGTAGGAAGTTGATGCGGGCTAAATTAAAAGGAATTTTATCTGCACGTATCAACCGGGGTACACAGATCCCAGTGCCAATTCCCGTAGCTCAGTGGTTAACACAATTTCCCTATAAGCGAGGCGAAGACACCGAGGGTGAGGATTCTGTTTCTAATATTGCTGTTAATATCAGGTCATCCCATAAGTAATGTTTTTTAGATCGGAATTTGAAGGACAAAAAAAAACAACTGAAACTTTTTAATCTAGTATATATTTTCCATCGGAATCAATGACACTCTGCCAACGTCCTACAAGCTTTGCAATGCCATGTTTATAAAATTCAGGCGGTTTTGAGGCAAAAAACGTACAAAGACTGGTGTGCAGGTCGTCTAAAGAAGTATACTGTTTCTCGTCAAGATAGTTTTGCAGACTCCTGAAGAGATGATAATCTGAAGGCGCAAGGTCTGGAGAATATGGAGGATGTGGAAGTTTTTCCCACCCAAGCTCCTCAATTTTTGCAGAAGTGATCCGAGCGGGATGAGGACGTGCGTTGTCGTGGTGGAACACGATTCATTTCCGATTAACCACAGAAGGTCTCTTTTCTTTTAGTGCAGTGTTCAATCGACCTAGTTGTTGACAGTAGACTTGAGCGGTGATTGTTTGGTTGTGTGGTAAGGTTTAAAAACGTATTACACCACCTTTATCCCACCAAACACTAAGCAACACCTTCCGAGGGTAAAGATTTGGTGTTGGCTGTGGTGTCGCTGGTTCTCCGGCACAAACCCACTGTCGACGGCGCTTAACATTCTGGTACAGTATCCACTTTTCATCACCAGTCACTAAACGGTGCAAAAACGGATCTTGGAGTTCACGGGAATGAAGAGCTGTACTAATGTTTACCCGCACCATCAGATTGTCGACCGACAATTCATGTGGCACCCATTTTTCTAACTTAGGCACTTTCCCGAGTTTTTGCAAATGTCGATGGATGGTGGACGGGGATGAATTGAGTTTCTGGGCCAATTCTTCGACAGTTGTTGAACAGTCTTCTTCAAGTGCGGCTGACAGCAGGTCATCATCAAACTCAGCAGGGCGTCCAGAGCGTGCTGCATCTGTCAAACAGCAGTCACCATTCCTAAACTTTTGAAACCATCTTTGACATTTCCTCACATGCAGAATATCGTTGCCATAAACTTCCTGAATGTTTCGCGTTGCTTCAGTAGCACTATTCCCTTTTTTGAACTCGTAAAGCATTATATGCCTGATATGCTCTTCTGATACCGCCATGTTTATGAGGGGTTCACATAGAGCAAAACACACGTCTTCACTGGTCAAGGTCTGTAAAGTATGTAGCGAAACACGATAGATCTCCTCTTAGATATAACCTTCGGAAAATTTATGCTTAAACCGAGTAGGACTAGTTTAAACTTAATATATCGTAAAAAATGACATTACTTATAGGATGACCTGATAATAAATCGGAAGTTAGCGCAAATGGTCACATTAGTTAACATTAGCGCTGTTATATTCTGGCCCTCTTTACTCATTATCAGTGTTGGGCACTAAAGCGTTAATCCGATAACAGTTAATTAACGAAGTTAACTTTTTTTAACGGAAGTTAATTTCCATTTATCGTTATCGGACCAGTTAACTTCCGATAACTCGATATTTAGTCTGTTAAAGTCCGTTAACACGTTAACTGCGAGGAAGATCACCGCTCCGCGAATGAATTCAAACCGCCATAACTTCAGTCTGCTTCCAGATCTCGCAAGGGGAGGTTGTGCGCTTTTTATTGAAGGTAAGAAGGTTCTTTTAACGTTAGTAAAAGTCCTATAATATTATATATATATTAATACGTATGGAGATACGTATGGTAAAATGTACGGTTGAGAAAAATTAATTTATAGTAATGACTAATGAATAAGTATTTTTACACTGCGTTAGTAAATCTCTAAAAAAGTATATATAGTATGTAAAATTTGAATAATATTTTTTATTCACTGATTGTAATATTGTCGTCGAATTAAATAACAATTGCGTATATTACATAGACAAAATATTTTATAGACAAAATAATTCATGGACAAAGTATTTTTATTTTATAGACTAAATAATTCATAGATAAAATATTTTATACATAAAATAATTACATAGAGAAAAATTACTTCTATTGAAAATTCACAGAAAAAGGTTAAGTAAAATAAAATATTTTATATAACGTAATATTATATATTATAATATTATTATAATTAATATTATTTTGAATTAATTTTGCTATTTTGTTTGAATTGATATTTTATTAGTTTAGTTACATATTTTATACGATGATATTTTACTTTTTTTAGGTTCTTCTGTATTATCGTCAACTAGACAGCGTTCAGTTCTCTCTTACCAAGCATTCTCTACAACTTTTAAACTTCAACCATGGAGCACCAAGAAGAAGTTCTCGACATTGAGATCGCCTCTGTCTCAGGCACTTCTGAGTCTCAGTCTGACCAGAACTTGATAAAAATACAGTTAAATACCTATTTATTGTTGGATTTTGCATAAATAAACATTTTATATGGGTTTTAAAGCTTTTTTCCTTGATTTTTTTAAATGTTAGTAAAGAAATAGTTATCGTTAATGGATTATCGTTAACTCCCGTTAACTTTGTAGTAAAATTATCGGATTATCGTTATCGGAGTTAAAAATTGGGGTTAACGGATTATCGTTATCGAAGTTAACTTTTTGGTTAACGGTGCTCACCACTGCTCATTATTATGTCCCATTCTTTCCAAAAAAAGCAATAGTGAACCCTAGAGACTGCGATGGTACCATATTTCTTGTGATTAGTGTGTGTGTGTGTGTGTGTGTGTGTGTGTGTGTGTCACAAACCATCGATATATAACGGAAGTAGTGTGTTCTGCTACGGCAATGTGCGAGTAGTTTCAATTAAATTTTACTAAATTATTGTACAATGGATTCACGTCTCCGTTCTGAATTAGAACATTAAGTACTGTATATGTTTTGTGGAAAACGAGGAGTTTCAAAACGGTAATAATAAGAATACTTATTACCGGAATATATTGATTCATAAGGTAAGTGTGGCCCAGTGTATTCTGGCAATTGGGACCGAGAGCAGGCTTGGGTTCAAATACTTTCTCTCAAGTACAAGTACAAATACTTCAGGAATTTGAGAGAGTAAGTACAAGTACTTGATATAGAAAATTTGGTCAAGTAATTTTCCAAGTACTTAATTGTCAAGCAAACAAAATACAAATACATGTGCTTTCGTGGAAGAAAATTAAATTTATCCTTATTTGCCTACAATTTTAGTGTTATTCACAAAAAATAAACGCAAACCCATCACAAAGCCCCTGTAAACATCACAAGGCTTATAGTTACACAAATAATACAAATAAGTAATGTTTCCTATAAGTATGACCTCAGTGACAATCTCCAGTAAATGCCTCACCTGAAAGTAAGTTGGTTGGAATATGAAAGTGAATATGTTAAACTCAGTCCAAATGTAAATTTGTCCCTCATCCTGAGGCAATGATGCTTATCATGAGTATTTCTAAATTAAGTGAAATAAAAAAAACAATGATGAAAATGAATCAATCAACTGGTTACAAAAAGTAAACTCAAGCACTTCACAAGGCCCATGTTTTTTTTTTTTTTTTTTTTTTTTAAGTTCGGGAAGAACCGATTCGCCTCTATTTAAAAGGGCATATCTCGGCGGAAAAACAAAGAAAAAGTGAGAGGAAAGACAGAGGAAAAAGAAAGGGTGGAGGGGACAGTCGAAGTGGAAAAAGACCAAGGATGACAAGGACTGCAGGGTCGAGCCCCATCATCCTTGGGTGCTAGGGCCGGGAGGGCGCACGTGAAACCTCCAGGAACAAGCACGTACAAACGAGCACAAAGAGCACTCAAGAGCACGAGCTTAGAACCCCCTTGCGGGGACAAGGCCCATGTATACATCACATAGACCATAGTTAAAAAATAATGATAATGTATTCATAACCATGAAGTCACTGACGCCCAATGCCTAGCTTTACCAAATGTAGCTTTTCATTACCAAATGCTTAAAGTACTTGAAAAATACTTGAATGTTTTCCAGTACATTTCATCAAGTACAAGTACAGACTATTGTGAAATTTCAATCAAGTACAAGTACAAGTACTTGAACCCAAGCTTGACCGAAAGTACTTAGTCGTGATCATATGACTAGGATATACAGTTTGAACACCACCAAGGTGTTCACAAAGATTGTTTAACTCATTAACGCCCAACGTCTTCGATGACGCTGGCTACAGATGTAGTCATTGGGTCTATATGGTTATATATGTTTACTTATTTTATGGAGAGATTCTAGTCACTGTTTTATGGCAAAAATATTGTACTAAGGGCATAAAGGGTAAAGGACTATCCAATATTACACATTAGATTCCCTAATTATAAAATTCTCTAATTCGGTGGGGCGTCAATGAAAATGGTTTTGGGGGAACTAAAAATTAACGTTGTGAAGTTCACTGAGTGTTTACTGCGTTTTATTCTTCAAAACATTGAAATTATTTAATTTATTATTATTTTTTTTTAACTAAGATTTTGAAAGGAAATTTAAGGTGGTATGCTGCTAAAATATATAACGGTGCATATATGTAATAAAACATTCTTCAAACATCTGGAAAATAAAGGACAGTATGTATGTTAATTAATGGAGTTTATGGGGTAGCTTATACCGAGGTGGGGGTAACACATAGGGCGCCAATGCTGAAACTTAAATTATAGGTTTCCCGTGCACATAATACAAAGAAAAATGTATTTTTAAGGAAGATTCTTTTCTAGTTTTATTGTTTAAAATCAAATTTGCAAAAGTATATTCCAGGTTTAAGGTAAATATTCGGCCATGAAAATTTGGCGCCCTACATGCCCGAAATAAGCACGTCAGATATGGATTTTTAAGAAAGTGGTAAATTCAAATGTTTATAAAGAAACAATTAGCAATGATAGGCCTGAACATTTTTTTGAAAAATGGAGAGAAAAGGTGACATTTGCGAACAAGACTATCATTTTAAAATTTTATTTGCGCATTTCTTAGCAAAAATTGGTTGAACATGGAGACTCGCGAAAATGCGAGGCCAAAGTTTTTTTGAAGGCTATGTATGGATTTTTAGCACAAATGAAGACCGAAGTGCGAATTTATATATATATATATATATATATATTATATAGAGAGAGAGAGAGAGAGAGAGAGAGAGAGAGAGAGAGAGTTACAAGGAGTTACAAGGAAAAGAAGTACCTCAAAAGGCCTTGCGGCCCATACCGAGGAGGTACCAATGGCAACGGGTGCCACGGAAAATTTTGTACTCACTCAAATAGTGTGCAAGATTTGGTCTAACCTTTTCTTGAACTGATCCACAGAGGAACTGTTCACAACTTCCGAAGGTAACCTGTTCCATGTGTCACAGATCTTATACGTAAAGTAATTCCCACACACACTAGTCCTAAACCGTTTCAAATCCAACTTCCAACCATTGTTGCGAGTTGGGTTATCATTTAAACTAAACATACTTCTAAAATCGACATCGTTAAACCCGCGTAAGAGCTTGAAAACCTCGATCAGTTGACCGCGCAGTCTCCGAGTTTCAAGCGAAAACAAGTTCAGGGCGCGTAACCGTCGATTGTAGCCCATATGCCTAACGGAAGGGATTAACTTTGTGGCCCTCGCCTGCACTCGCTCCAGCCTCTCAATATCTTTCCTGAGGGTGGGCGACCAGAACTGCACAGCATACTCCAGGTGCGGCCGAACAAGGGAATTGTACAGTGAGAGCACAATCTCCTTGTTCCGAAACTGAAATTGCCTCCTGATATAACCCAATAGTTTCTGGGCTTTCTTTTCCACCTACACACTGTTTCGTAAACTTAAGGTCGCTGCTAATTAGCACACCCAAGTCCTTTTCTAAATCAGTCACCTCGATATTACTACCCAACATCGAGTAGTCCGACTTGGGATTGGCGTAGCCAATGTGCATCACTTTGCATTTACCCAAGTTAAACGGCATTTGCCATTTTTCGGACCACTCTCCTATCCTACCTAGGTCCGCACGCAGTTCCTCGATCGCTTCGGGCGTCCCAACATTGGCCCCAAGCTTGGTGTCATCAGCGAATTTGGCGATCCGACTGACGATGCCACCGTCGATATCATTTATGTAAATGATAAACAACAGCGGCCCCAAAACGGAACCCTGAGGAACCCCACTAGTGACCGAGGCCCAACCCGAACTAGCACCTTTAATTACAACCCTCTGCCGCCTATTCTTCAGCCAGTTTTCAATCCACCTACCTATTTCCCCACCGATACCCAGCGCGCGCACTTTCGCCATTAGCCGGCGGTGAGGTACCTTATCAAAGGCTTTCTGAAAGTCGAGATAAAGTATATCAATCGCCCTACTCTTATCGTACTCACCCAACATGACGTGGAAAAACTCGAGCAAGTTGGTGAGACACGACCTATGCCGTCTAAACCCATGTTGGGAGTCCCCAAGCAGCTTGTAGGAATCCAAATGGTCAACGATCCTATCCGCTATTATCCCCTCTAATAATTTACCTACAATTGAAGTGAGACTAATGGGACGATAGTTCCCTGGACTTTCGTGATCCCCTTTCTTAAAGATAGGGGTCACGTTGGCTTCCCTCCAGTCACCAGGCACCTGGCCCGTCTCCAACGATTTGTTGAAGACTGTAGCCAGGTGGGGAGCCACCTGGTCGCGCACCTCCCGCAACACTCTGGGGAGAAACTGGTCTGGCCCAGGAGCCTTAAACCCGCTCAGTTTGTCTATTCTATCGGCAACAACTGTCGCGGTACATCGAACACTATCCAGGCCAGCACCTTCGTGCCTCACACCTGGCTCGGGGATGATGCGGGTGTCCTCCCTGGTGAACACTCCCGCAAAGTACTCATTAAGCACATTGGCGATAGAGAGAGAGAGAGAGAGAGAGAGAGAGAGAGAGAGAGATTCTTTCTTCCACGCCATCATCAAACATTCTTAGAAGACACACGTGGTCAAGGAACCAGAAAATGAAAACGTCCGTTTCTTCCCAAAAGGCCCGCGAAAGCAAGCCCTTATCAACTAAAGGACGCGTGGAAGGCGTCTCAAGATATGGCGAGGAAGTCCGCGTCACAGAAACTATATAAGCGAGATTCCACTGACACGCATTCTCACTTGTTCATTTGTCGTTCGTCATTTTCTCGTCTTGCTCTCCTCCTTCGCGAGCAGAAACTCGTCACGTCAATCGCCCTCTGGCTTCCCGCCGGAGGAGCGGCCTGCTGTTCCTTCAAGGCTTTCGATCCATCGTCAAGTAAGACCTTCCGCCGTCTGCCTGTAGAAGCACTTCTTCGAAGCCCAGCGCCGTTTCGACTTCAGCCGGCTTGTCCCTCAAGCATCATCTCAACTCTACACGAAGCGAATCAACACTTGAAGCGACCGGTACCCGTTGAACAAACTTCAATGGGACGGTCAGCATCACCTCGGGCCTACGTTCTACAAGGTCAACCTTCAAGTATCTTCTCCATCTCAAGAGGCCTAATCGACACGACCAAAACCGTAATCGTATAGCATCATGCTATTGTGTTCAATCATGTAATCCGCAAATGCTTTGCATCCGTTTATTTATGTGATTTATTTAAGCATTCATTATTGATGGCCGAATCCACTTCGTGTACTAAACGCACGTGCATTTTTATATCATTTACTAGGCCCATTCAGTGTTCCACTTATGCGTAAGTCTAGCCTACCTAATCCATTTACAGTGTACCAATTTAACGTGCATAATTTCCATTATCATTTGGCTGCATCATTTATTCCATGTTCATTCATGCATAACCTTTAGCCTACTTAATCAGTGTGTTACGTATTCTATTCAGTGTACTAAACGCACGTGCATTCTTTGTCATTACTTGGCCCATTCAATGTTCCATTTTGCATGCCATTTGCTACCATAAATGAATGTATTACTTGTCAATCAAGCTCTTAACCATTCCTCTTATTGGCTAAGCTCCATGTCATCTTAGCATAATATAAAGGTCGTTAAATAATTGTTATTCACTGTAATTATTGTTGGTCATTGTTATTCACTGTGAACAAATAACCGATTTATTTTCTTAATTAAATACAAAACAATAAGGTGCTTTTTATAACCTTAACAATATTTGCTTAGGTGTAATCCAAGCTGGTGAACTCGAAGCAATTCGTATCAATCAGAAATATTATAGTAGACCTACTCCATTAGCCACTTTCAACCGGTGATTCTGTAGGACATCATAAATTGTTAACCCAGCCTGTCATTCTAACAACTTGCATCAATTAAATTAATCACTAGCACTGAATTAGTCATTATCACCTTAAACGGCTAAAACTAGGCCCACTATAAACTGGTTAACCCTGGAGTGACTCGAACGTTATTTTACGTTATTTTTTCACAGTGATCCTTGTGTTTAGCTATTACTGACCATTTCATTTTCTGCGGCCATATCAAATAACTTCTATGTAAATATGGTATTCATAAATCCAAAGTGAAATTAACTAGGCCTACTTGCAAACAGTGACTTTTGTTTCGTGCGGTACGTTATTAACTAATGCCTTACTGCCTCGCGGTCATGTGCATTGCGTCCCTTTGAGTCGAGTCTCGCTGCCTCCTGACGGTAGGGGCGCGGCGACCCCTTGGAGAAGCCACCAATGGCATTGGGTCCTGCCCCGCCGTCACACGGATCGTGGAGGGACTTACGGAACTCACTACCGAGCATCTCAGGACAACACTCACCCCCCCCCCCACAGCGCTACAGTCAGTCCCAAATTCGCTTCAAACGGCGCATTCTTTCGTCACCACCTCGTCCAAAAATATTCAACGGTCTCTTTTCGGCCGTTGTACGGTAAATCATTTGGCGGTAAACCTGACGACGCGCCCTATTACACCAGCGAATTCTTCCTCAAGCACGACGTGTATTTCTCTCCCCACTCCTACGGGAAGGCCAAAAACAGGAAAACATTCCTTCAAGTAAACAAGCAGGCGTCCACGCAACAAAATGGCCGTACTGCAAAACAGACACTTCAGAGACACAGGGTTGGCGATCCCCTACCTTCTTCAGCTGTCTCTTTCCATCATTCCGTGGATTTACTACTACTGCTTGGGTACTTGAACGACGTTTTTCTCCCCCTTCGGCAGGAGCGACTTCAACGAGAACAGCCACGCGACGAGTTTTGGGCATCGCATTCGAACTCAACATAGTTCCCCCTGCTCCCTCTCGTTTCCTCCGTTCGCTCCTCATTACTCCACATTCCTGCCGTACCCGACCCCATCCTCTGCGGAACCCCCACCCGATACAGCAGCGCCTCTTCCGACCATCTCCCCGCTCCAAGACGACCCTTCACTCGCTCCTGCGTCAGGAATTCCACAACATACCAGGCCAAGCGTCAAATCTCGGAGTGGCCCCATCAGGTCTCCCTACAGAATGGCCTTTCTTCTTAGTATCGTTCCTTCGTCTCTGAGAGGGAACTACTTGTAGAGGAGCGACAATAAATAGACTAACAGGTAGACAAATTCATTCTTCCACGCCATCATCAAGCATTCTTAGAAGAGACACGTGGTCAAGGAATCAGAAACAATGAAAACGTCTGTTTCTTCCCAAAAGGCCCGCGAAAGCAAGCCCTTATCAACTAAAGGACGCGTGGAAGGCGTCTCAAGATATGGCGAGGAAGTCCGAGTCACAGAAACTATATAAGCGAAATTCTACTGATACACATTCTTACTTGTTCACTTGTCGTTCGTCATTTTCTCGTCTTGCTCTCCACCTTCGCGAGCAGAAACTAGTCACGTCAACCGCCCTCCGGCTTCCCGCCGGAGGAGCGGCCTGCTGTTCCTTCAAGGCTTTCGATCCTGCAGAAGCACTTCTTCGAAGCCCAGCGCCGCTTCGACTTCAGCCGGCTTGTCCCTCAAGCATCATCTCAACTCTACACGAAGCGAATCAACACTTGAAGCGACCGTTACCCGTTGAACAAACTTCAATGGGACGGTCAGCATCACCTCGGGCCTACGTTCTACAAGGTCAACCTTCAAGTATCTTCTCCATCTCAAGAGGCCTAATCGACACGACCAAAACCGTAATCGTGTAGCATCATGCTATTGTGTTCAATCATGTAATCCACAAATGCTTTGCATCCGTTTATTTATGCGATTTATTTAAGCATTTATTATTGACGGCCGAATCCACTTCCGTGTACTAACGCACGTGCATTTTTATATCATTTACTAGGCCCATTCAGTGTTCCACTTCTACGTAAGTCTAGCCTACCTAACCCATTTACAGTGTACCAATTTAACGTGCATAATTTCAATTATCATTTGGCTGCATAATTTATTCCATGTTCATTCATGCATAACCTTTAGCTACTTAATTAATCAGTGTGTTATGTATTCTATTCAGTGTACTAAACGCACGTGCATTCTTTGTCATTACTTGGCCCATTCAGTGTTCCATTTTGCATGCCATTTGCCTACCATAAATGAATGTATTACTTGTCAATTAAGCTCTTAACCATTCCTCTTATTGGCTAAGCTCCATGTCATCGTAGCATAATATAAAGGCCGTTAAATAATTGTTATTCACTATAATTATTGTTGGTCATTGTTATTCACTGTGAACAAATAACTAATTTATTTTCTTAATTAAATACAAAACAATAAGGTGCTTTTTATAACCTTAACAATATTTGCTTGGGTGTAATCCAAGCTGGTGACCTCGAAGCAATTCGTATCACTCAGAAATACTATAGTAGGCCTACTCCATTAGCCACTTTCAACCGGTGATACTGTAGGACATCATAAATTGTTAACCCAGCCTGTCATTCTAACAATCAACTTGCATCAATTAATCACTAGCATTAAATGTCATTATCACCTTAAACGGCTAAAACTAGGCCCACTATATATATATTAATCTAGGTTACGAGAGATAGCTTCAAATGATACACAATATACGAGTTTATACATACATAAAACCCACATATTAATTCGTCTTGGGTTGAGTGAGCTTGAATCAAACAGTAACTTGATTCAACCTTAGTTTGCAGATTTTGACAAATAAAGGCTGGAAATGTGGAGGCCTCTTAATGCAATGTGTACTGGGCAGCTGTATGATGTGGGTGAAACATTATTTCGTGATAAAGCAGAAATATACTTCGTATATTTTTGGTAAGTAAAAATATCATTAAATATATAATATGTATATATAAATGTTGACTATTCATATTACGAATTATTTTAGAATATTTAGGAGCTACAAAGCTGCTACATGCATATATACTGAAATGTATATAAACTATAAATTAGTGTATATATTAAATATTCTTGCATATAATTACATACAGTATGCGTAAATATGTAGCATATCTATATACGAGAGGCGGTCAGAAAATAAGTTTACACGGCACGGCGTATAATTTCGTAACTAAAGGACTTACATTGATTATGTTTGTATCAGGTGAATTCGTTAATCATTGTTGGCAACAACGCATGTCGATTCGGCTGCCACCTACCGTACATTGGTTATACGAGTCAATTGAACATAGCGGCTCGATAGGAACAGTGCCCTGCCCTGCGGAGCAGTCCAGGACGTTTACGTTTAATGGTCACTCGTAAACGTTCCAGTGTTGAACAATATACAGCTGCATTGATTGTTGTGCCTTTTTGCATGAAGTCTGCGAGCAAAACGCCTTTGTGGTCCCAAAACACGCTAACCATCACTTTGCCAGCGGACTTCGCAATCTTGAACTTCTTTGGTCGCGGGGACCCAGGGTGCTTCCATTCCATGCTGGCACGTCTAGTTTCCGGAGTACGGTAATGAACCCGTGTCTCGTCTCCTGTGACAATGCGCTCGAGAAATTCTTAACCACTGACAGACTCGGAATATCGTTGCAGAAATGACAGAGCACTGTTCCAGTCGAGCCACCATGTTCAACTGCCTCGTATACAGTGGTGGGCACCGTTAACCAAAAAGTTAACTTCGTTAACCGCTAATCCGTTAACCAAAAAGTTAACTTCGTTAACCGTTAATCCGTTAAACATGTAACGGAAGTTACCGATAAACCGTTAACGTTAAATTTTATTATAAAAAAATGAAAAACACAATATATATATAATTTAATTTTCCCTCTTCTTCACGATTATTTTTAAATATTCACTAGCACAAACATGTTGCGCAAGAGACAGACTGCAAATGAAACGAATGTAGTTATTTGTTGTAATTGTTACATATATATTATTGAAAGTGCCTTAAAATGCTCGTGATATTTCTTGAAAGAAGTTGAAACATTCAACTCAAATGGCAAATCTTTCCGCCTGATTTTACAGTCGACCATGTTTTGCTCAAACCAATGCCATAAATAACTACCATATTTGGTAAGACACAAATTGTGGCGACGGAAACAAATATATCGCCTGATTTTGCACTGCGGAAATGGAAATTCGTTCATCACTATTAACAGTGGCGGATTAATTGCGCACCTGCTCAGCACTGAAAATAATAGAAACTTTTAAACGTTTATTTATGAATTTTTTGGGTTAACGGACTTGAGTTAACGGAAGTTAAATGTAACGGAAGTTAATTAGTCCGATAATGATTTTCAAAGTTAACTTAAAAGTTAAATCGTTCACGAAAAAGTTAACTTCGTTAATTAACGATTAACGGATTAACGGTTTGTGCCCAGCTTTGCTCGTATATAATCAATGTACGATAGATGGCAGCCAAATCGACGTGCAGTGTTGCCAACAATGATTAACGAATTCACCTGATACAAACATAATCAATGTAGGTCCTTTAGTTACGAAATTACACGCCGTGTAAACTTATTTTTTGACCGCCCCTCGTATAATATAGTCTTATTATGTACATTATACAATAAATATAAATATGAATGGACGGAGCCGCGTTTAAAATATGAGATTTTAGATGAGGTTCTTTTCTTTTCATTTACATACCTCACTGTAGGAAAGAGACTGATAAATTATAAGTTATTTATTATATAGTTATAAATGTAAGTTATTAAAATATTGATTTGTTTTCTCTTTGTTACAGTCACTCATCGCCATGGTTGACGTCAAACGGCCGACCCGAAGTTCTGCCAGTCACTCAATGTTGGTGACGATGGTAGGAGGCAACGACTCGTATAGGCCAGATACGAGAGTGCCTGACCTTTTGGAGAGATATAGGGGGTTAATTAGGTCCCTGAAGGCGAGGTCAGATAGGTCTTTAGTTCTAGGTATTACCCCTAGGCACGGTTTGGGTCTTAGAATTACGTCTAAAACAATATTTTTGAATAACAAATTAGAAGAGATTTGTGCTGAGGAAAGTGTACCCTTCGTAAAGCTGTGGTCCGAATTCAATGATCCTAGCCTTTTTATAAAAGATGGGGTGCATTTTAATGAAATAGGTAATGCTAGGCTAGGTAGGTTAATAGACGAAAACGTGCGAAAGCTGTATAGGTCGAAGCCTTCTTTAAACGTTGTGGGTCCGGGAAACGCGGGCCCGACGTGATAAATAGTTTAAAAAGCGGGCCCGTGGTAAAAAATAACTTAAACGTCTTTTATTGCAACGCGCGTAGTATTAGAAATAAATTAAATGAATTTAAGGCGGTAATTTATTCCGGCAACTATGATATAGTTGCTATCACTGAAACTTGGTTAAATACCGTGACTCGGGACTTGTTGGGGGAACTTGATATACCGGGTTTTAAAATCTTTACTAATGATAGGTTACATAGATTTGGAGGCGGCGTTTTGCTGTACATTCGTAATTCCCTTAGGGCTATCGAGGTTAAGTTAGATTTTCCGGCAGCAATTAATGCGATCTGTGTTGAAGTTAGGGCGCGTAGTATTAGTTTTAATTTTGTCGTTGTTTATAGACCTCCCGTTCAACCCCTCGATATAGATACTAGATTTTACTCACTTCTTGGTAATTTTATTGACAATCGGAATAGTATAATTGTCGGAGACTTTAACTGTCCTAATGTTAATTACGAGAATTTTACGGGTAACGAAGAGGGTTTGAGACTGGTTGAGTTTATGGACGATAACTTTTTACGACAGATAGTTACCCAACCAACGCGCGGTGATAATATCTTAGATTTGGTGATGACGAACGGCGAGAATATAGTCGAAAGTTTAGAAGTAGGCGAGAGTTTAGGATGTAGCGATCATCAAATTCTTAGGTTTAAGTTATTGATAGAAAACACACAGGATAGTAACGTAATAGAAGTCCCTGATTTTCGTAGGGCTAATTTTGATAGTTTTGCTGATAGGATGAGAGTAGTGGACTGGGATAACTTATTTATGGGTAATGATACGAATTTGCGTTGGGTGGCGTTTAAAGAAAGTTTAGGAATATTGAAAGGGAGTTTATTCCTCGTAGGCCCAAGCGCGTTAGAAATCGTGGTAGGCCGAAGTGGTGGACTAGGGAAGTAGGCGAGTTCATAAACGACGTAATAGAGCGTATAGACTTAACAAGCGCAATGGCCAGGTAGCTAACTTTAATAGATATATCGAGCTTAGACGTCAGGTTAAAAGATCAGTTAGGAATGCCAAGCGTAATTTAGAGATAGTTATAGCTGCGGATAGTAAACATAATCCAAAAAAGTTTTTTGAATACGTAAATAATCGTAAGCCGGTAAAGGATAACATAGGCCCTCTATTGGATGTAAATGGCGCTTTGGCTTCTGACGCTCAGGCGATGGCGGGTATTTTCAATAACTTTTTGCGACAGTTTTACCCTAGAGGACGTAAATAATGTCCCCGACGTTGACGATATCGTTCCATTTAGTAGCGAGACTATTTTAGATGAAATAACTGTTTACGAGGCTGAGATTGCGCATTATATCGATAGGCTAAAAGTTAGCAAGGCTCCAGGCCCTGACGCTTTTTATCCTAGACATTTGAAAGATTTGAAAGACGTTATCGTAGGCCCCTTAGCGAAGATTTTTAATCAGTCACTCGAAACGGGGATTATTCCTGAAGACTTCAAATTAGCTAACGTCACGCCTATTTTTAAAAAGGCGACCGCGCGGTAGCTAGCAATTATAGGCCCATTAGCTTAACGTCAATTGTCGGTAAACTTTTGGAATCCGTAGTTAGGGATCGTATTATCGATCACTTAGAAAGTAGGGGTTTGATTAATAGTAGTCAGCACGGGTTTCGACGCCATAGGTCTTGTTTAACAAATTTGTTAGAATTTTATAACGAAATAGTGCGCGAATACGATAGGCATAGGGCAGCTGACGTTATTTATTTAGATTTTAAAAAGGCGTTCGATACAGTTCCGCATAGGAGACTAATTGCGAAGGTTAAAGCGCACGGTATCCGCGGTCAGGTAGCTAACTGGTTAGAAGAATGGCTTCGTGCTAGGAGGCAGAGGGTCGTAGTTAATGGTAGTGAATCGGGTGGTTAGAGGTAGGTAGTGGTGTCCCACAGGGTTCAGTGTTAGGCCCATTGTTATTCGTAATTTACATTAACGACATAGATGTAGGATTGATTAGTAACGTGTCAAAATTCGCGGACGATACTAAAAAAGGCGGTAAGGTTGTTAACGAGGACGATAGAAATAGGATCCAAGACGATGTAGATAGGATTATGGAGTGGACGGATAAGTGGCAGATGCAATTTAACGTAGATAAATGTAAAGTTTTGCATATAGGTTCTCGCAACAATAATTACGTGTACACGATGGATGATAGGGATTTAGCGAGCGTTGACGAGGAAGTAGATTTAGGCGTACGCGTAACTAAAGATTTAAAGGTTAGGAACCAGTGCCTGGAGTCTTGCGCAAAGCTAATAGGATGTTAGGCTTCATAGCGCGTAATTTCGAATTTAAATCGAAGGATATTATATTGCCCCTTTACAAGTCCCTAGTCAGGCCTCATTTGGAATATGCCGTTCAGTTTTGGTGCCCGTACTTGCGTGAGGATATTGATAGGTTAGAAAGGGTTCAGCGTCGTGCCACGAAACTTATTCCGGCATTGCGCAATAAGCCTTATGAAGATAGGATTAAAGTGTTAGACTTGTATTCACTCGAAACTAGGAGATTAAGGGGGGAGCTTATTGAAGTTTTCAAAATCGTTAATAACATCGATAACGTAAATTTTGACAAATTGTTTACTTTCGATAATAGTAATACTCGCAATAACGGATTCAAGTTGCGTGGCAGACGTTTCATTACTAATATCGCTAAAAACTTCTTTACGTTTAAAGTAATTGATAAAGGAATAATCTTCCCGCGTCAGTCGTTCATTCTACCAGCGTTAATGTGTTTAAGAACCGTCTTGACAGACATTTTAAAAATATAACGTTGTTTAAAATTAAAAAAGAAAGTTAACAACAGGAGCTCTGGTGGTGGTGCTCGAGGATGAGTCTGTTGACGATGAATGCCAGCTTGTGACATGCCAGCGTGATGCCAGCAATAAAAAAAAAAAAAAAAAAAAAAAAAAAAAAATTAGACTAACACGAATGTAGATGTAGCTCATAGCGTAAACTAACCCACTTTTTGTTTAACTTTACCTACTTTTTTTTTTTTCTTATCCTCCTTACTTTGCATGTCTCTAACTCTTTTCTTGCATGTTTGTAGTTTGCATGGTATGACAGTGAGTTAAGACTGTGTTTGCATGGTTTGTAAGCGTTCTTATTTTACTTCTTTTCATCTTTCACCCCTCTCCTATATTCTCCGACTATTTTTCTGACTTGTCGGCAGTGGCCGGCGGATGATGATGGTGAGACTTTTTCCCTCTTTTTCTGAATGAATGTTAACCCACGAATGATAGGTGTTGCTCCTTACTTAACCCCTTATTCTCCTCTCTTCTCTTAACCCCCTACTCTCTCCTTTCTCTCGGGCTAGCCTTAGAGTGGATCTTAGGGTCTTTGTTAGCCTTAGCTTCTGTAGATCTGTAGATTACATTCAAAGCGTGAAGTGTTAAGCAAGTTCTTATTTCATCACATCGAGGAAAAACGAAGTCACTGCAAGTATGAAAGAGACTCTCTCTGCCGTTCTTTATATCTGAGATAAAGCAAGGATTCCAATTCAAAGATCGGATAATGCTGAGAGGAAACTGAGAAAACTATTCGAACAATATTGCGCTCTAAAGAAAAATAGGAAGTCATCCTCAGAAAGCATACAAATGAATGTGGCAGTATTCAACGCTGATCTTGAAGATATTTTCGATGTCGCCACAGCAGATGCCTTAATGATAATGACTAACGAAGAGGACAAAGAATTCCTTATCAAGCAGAGAGAAGATCGTTCCTGCGCCAGTTTTGGAGGCATTGATCGAGTCTTGACTAAAAAGAAGGATCGGAAGAGGCAACGAGAAGAATCTGAATATAACAGAAAAAAAGCGAAGTGACGATGATGAAAACCAAGAAATATCAACTTGTGGCATCTAACAAAGTGATAACTGATGTGGATTCTTCCTCCTCGTTCAAGGATTCTGATGCATCGTGTCATCCATCTACATCAGTGCTCTTCAACCCTTTTATGCTTACCGCCCACTTTTGTAACTTTTGAATCTCCGTATCGCCCACCAAAATTAAAAATGCAAAAACTCAAACTAAAAGTTATATACCTTGCATAAAACAATAAAATTAATTGCAATTACCTTTAGATCAGTGATGCACAAACCCTGGCCCGCGGGCCAAATGTGTCCCCCACGGGTCTTTTCAATTCAATGAAAAAGTTAGAATATAAAAGTGACCCAATTTATGACTTAGATGGAAAGTAAGTAGGCTAATACATTTAGTTATTTTCTTCGCTTGGCCCTCACATCAAAAAAGTTTGTGCACCACTGCTTTAGATTAATGAGATCCTTGAGCCACTAGTGGGCGGTACCGCCCAGGTTGAAGAGCACTGATCTACATCATCGAACCCTCCTTCCAAATGCAAGAAAACAGTCATCTCAGATGAGGTAGCCCAGGCACTCGACCGTGTTAATCTAAGCGATCGCAATGCAGCCTTTGTTATTGCAGCATCAGCTACGTCTCTTGGCCATGATCTGGGCTCAACCGCATCGCAATCGTTGTTTCAGGAGGAGGAGAAGATAAACTACTTGGTGTTCCACTCATCCCTCACGGAACGGGACAAGCACAAGCTGATGTCTGCTTCAGGATGTTGGATGAGTGAGGCTTGAGAAACCAGTTGCAGGAGCTTGTAGTTGATACAACAGCATCAAATACTGGGTTGATGTTTGGAGCTTGTATCCTGATAGAGAGAGCCGGAGGTCGCTCTCCAACGTGGATAGCACGTCGTCGTCATGTGCATGAAGTCGTTTTGGCTAACGTATTTTTCAGTATTCTTGAACCTTCGAAAGGACCACAAGTCTCACTGTTAAACGATTCATGACACAATGGCCAGTTATCAATAAAGAAAACTTTGTATCAGCAGGAATGGAACTTTTTGATGATGATGATACAGTACCTCTCCGATGCTCTTCAGAACAGCAGCTTCTTAAGAGATGACTACAGTGAATTCCTCCATCTTTCTCTAATTTTCCTGGGAGGAAGTTTGCCTAAGAAGTACAACATCAGAGCTCCAGCTCTTCATCAGGCTCGCTGGATGGCAAAAACTACCTATGCTTCGAAGATCGCTCTCTTCCAGGAGCAAATGAAACTTTATGCTCATGAAAAAAAAAGAGTCTGAAAGATTTTTGTCCCTTTGTGGCACTTGTTTATAGTAAATAATGGCATGAAGCCAAGGGCCCCTGAGGGCCCCTAGAAACGACCTAGCTTTTCCAACAGTTATGGAGACTTATCCAAACAGGGTTTTGGCTGAAATTGCACTCAAGGCATTTAAGAGATATCTCTGGTACTTCTCAAACAGACGTGTTTACTAAATTGTTACCCTATTTCATTTCTAGATAACTGCCTTAAGAAAGCTAAGAATAGGTGTTATAATAATGTAACTGTAAATGAATTTGAGCATAAAAATATCCTAGGCCTACCTTACCATGTAAATTTTAAATATCTTCCCATCTTACTTAAAACAATTGGCAGTAACGTAGTCTTTAATTATAATAATACGATTAAATCTCTCCTAATAAAGAACAGCCCGGAAAATGCTGTTGAGTGTGTATTCGATCGAATGTACACAATGTAACTAGGGATTTCATGGAATCCCTAAAATGTTCAGGGATTTCACGTAAGGTTAAGTCGTGATATTTTCGTGAAACCTACGGGAAAATTATTGAATACCCGGTTTGGTGAACCGTACGCCCTTGACGATTGGTTAGGTTAAGTCGTGATATTTCCGCTAAAACGAACGAAAATATCACAACTTAACCCTTTACCGCACTGTGAGTCGAATTCGTAACGTTTCAAATACACGCATTTAGACTCAACCCTACGCAAAAATTTCAGCCATAAAGGGTTAACTTCACATGAAATCCCTGAACATTTTAAGGATTTCATGAAATCCATAGTTACACAGATTCCCTGTAAAAAAAAAAAAAAAAAAAAAAATTATATATATATATATATATATATATATATATTGAAATGATATAAACACGACGCACGAGTATATTTATCGACGTATTCACCGATTAAAAAGCAAAGTTAAGCAGATATGCTAGAAAAAAGATAAAGTCCTTTACAAAATTATCATCAATAATTTTCCCGTAGGTTTCGATTAATTTTAAGCAACTTTAGAATGAGACGTAAATGTACAAATTAACCAACTGGTTAGGTTAATTGAATGGCCGATTAGGTCAACTGAGTGCCTAGTTAGGTTAACTGAATGCCCGGCTAGGTTAATTGTACGCCCTTGATGATAGGTTAGGTTAAGCCGTGATATTTTCGTCGGTTTTAACGAAAATATCACGACTTAACCTAACCAATCGTCAAGGGCGACCAGTTGACCTAACCGGGCATTCAATAATTTTCAAATCGTCCACAACGCGTTGTGGTTGCTTGAAAACGGACATGAAGCGAAAAAGTATCTAACATCGGTGTGTGGTCACTTAAGTGCATCCACAACGCGTTGTGGCTGTTTTCTTCGCTCACTCAGCGATTTCGATGTTTGGGCGTAACATATATATATATATATATATATATATATAATATATATATATATATATATATATATGTTACGCCCAAGTTTGCATATATATATATATATATATATATATATATATATATATATATGATGAATAAAACCACGAAGGAAAGGAAACACAAAATGGTGCTCAAGCGCTTTCGTCTAATGACATCCTCAGGAACACTGAAGTACATAAAAAGGTTAAGCCTATATATAGGTTACAGAAAGAAAAAAAAGAAAAAATAAATAACATACATACACACACACACATATATATATATATATATACATACATATCTATATATACAAATACATACATACATACATATATATACAATAAACAGAGAAGTAAAAATAATAAAAAATTAAAAATTAAAACCTTAAAGGATTACCAGTGAGGCGTACAGATTTGTAAGGAAAAATATCGATTTTTAGCACAAGATCAAATGGATTATAAAAATACAAAATTATACTGGAACTCTGCCGGGTTTTAACACAATGCTGCCTATGGTCAGGTTTCGATATATATAAAAAAAATAAAATAAAATAAATAAAATGCAAATTAAAAGTTAATCGATTTTTAGCACAAGATCAAATGGATTATAAAAATACAAATTTATACTGGAACTCTGTCCGGGTTTTAACACACTGCTGCCTATGGTCAGGTTTTGATATATATAAAAAAATAAAATGCAAATTAAAAGTTAATAAAGTAGAAGACAAGTTTACCAAAGATTTAATGTTTTACCCTTCTTATTTAAATCTGTTTTAAAGGAATTCAACATAACAGGATCGAGTTGAAAAAGACCTTTGCTTATGTTGAAGTTATTTGAAAGTTGGATAATGGCAGACTCAAGAATATTTCTATTAACAATGTTGCTTGAATGGAATAAAACTGAAGCATTATTCCAATCAATACAGTGGGCTAACTCTGACAAATGGACAAAAAGGGCACTGGACAACTGTCCTGTTCTAACGGAATATTGATGCTGTTTTATACGTGTGTGCAAATCCTTTCCCGTCTGACCTATGTAAAAGGAATCACATTGTTTACAACCAATTTTATAGATAATGCCTGAATTATTGGTAGGGCTATTTTTTACTATGATATTTTTCACAATATTGTTATATGAAAATACTACATTAATATCCAAAAGTTTAAGTACATTAGCAATGCCTAAAAAGCCCGGGAAAAATGGAAGTACTAAAATATTTTTTGACAAAGTACGATTGTTAATATTGACACGATAGAAAGTTCGTTTTGCCTTGTTGAGACAAGATTGCATAAACGCAGATGGATAACACAAATCACTTCCAATACCGTTGATTTTTTCCAATTCGGCATCGATGTATTCCGGACTGGCGATCCTAAGGGCGCGGAGAAACATTGATGAAAATATGGCCTTCTTAGTGGGGGTATCATGTCCCGAGTAAAAGTGTACGTAGGACAAATTGTTTGTCGTTTTCCGATAGATACTAAACTTAAAACCTGGGCTTTCCCTATGTACACGCACATCCAAAAATGGGATTGAATTGTCTTGCTCAACTTCTAAAGTAAACTTAATGGAGGGGACTTGATCATTTAACTGAAGGAGGAAGCTATCCAGGTCACGATTCATGGGCCAGATACACAAAATATCGTCGACGTACCGCAACCAAGGGATGCCAACCCCCAGGATTCTCGGAATATAGGTAATTTCGAAAACTCCATATAAATATTGGAGAGGAGGGGCGATAAGGGGTTGCCCATAGCCATCCCAAAAACTTGTTGATAATACTCGTTATTGAAAGTGAATTTACAGTCTTTGATGCAAAGCTTAATGAGTTCCAAAACAATGTGTGAAGGTAGTGGCAGGTCATACTTATGTAATTCCTGGGAGAGAAAGTCAAGCATATCGTCAATCGGCACTTTTGTAAACAATGAACAAACATCAAAACTAATCAATTTATCGTTAGTTTCAGTACGTGCATTATTCAATTTTTCCGTAAGATCCATGGAATTTTTTACATGTGAATCAGAGATAGTTCCGAGAATGGGGGACAAGACTTTGACAAGCCATTTGGAGAGTTTATAAGTAATAGAGCCCACCGAGCTAATAATAGGGCGCATAGGGTTACCAGGTTTGTGGGTTTTAATAAGACCGTAAAGGTAGGGCAGAGCAGGTGAAGTGGACATGAAAAGCGGAATTAAGTTCTTATGATCTTTGAGAAGGCGTTTCAAGCCACTATTAAATGATTTGATGACGTCATCCTGCGGGTTCTTCCTAAGTTTGGTGTATGTGGCGGGGTCCTGGAGAAGCTCGTTCATCTTTCCGATGTAGTCCACTTTGTCCATAATAACTATGGTGTTAGCCTTGTCTGCTTTAGTAATATGGAGCTCCCCATCTTTTTTTAATTGTGAGAGGCTATTGCGAAAACGTTTACGAAAGTTATCTTCGTAATTACCATTCGCCGCACTATAAACGAGGCCTTTAACTATGTTAAACAAATACTGAGGGAGATTACACTGTTTTTCAAAACACGCGAGACTGTAACAAATTTGTAAAGCCGAAGGTTTTTTAACAATAAAAAGGACATACCATATCCAAGGGCACTTTTTGCATCGTCACTAATGTTTTTCGAAGAAAGGTTCAAAACACACTTTGAGCTTGCTTTTTTACTCCACTGACTATCTCGAATGAGACTTTTAATTTTTCGATCCAAAATGTTACGAAGTGAAGTAGTTCTCCGACGCAACTCGTTGTAAATTTCATCAAACAAAGGTTGGATCCACGGTTGGGGAATAACGGTTACAAAATTATGTTTGGCGATGTTTAAATTTTTGAAGGCGGACCACTCATTTTGTCTGGTGACTTCAATATGTTTCTTTAAAATTAATCTGCTGAAGTTGTTGAACGGATGGTCGTCAATTTGTCTGAGGCGAATCGGAAGCAGGGATTTGGGAAGAACTTGCTCCTCCAGACACTTAGTAAGAAACTTCCGTCGTGATAGTTTGGTTAAATAAATTTCTTAAATAAATTCCTTATCTTACTTTGAAACTCACTGTACGGCATTGACGATTGGTTAGGTTAAGTCGTGATAGTTTGGTTAAATAAATTTCTTAAATAAATTCCTTATCTTACTTTGAAACTCACTGTACGGCATTGACGATTGGTTAGGTTAAGTCGTGATAGTTTGGTTAAATAAATTTCTGAAATAATCATCCATTGATTATTTTTAAAAAATTTTACGGCGAAATGTCCTTACGGCGAATTTGTCTTACGGCGAAAATGTTTACGGCGAAAATGTTTACGGCGAATTTTCCTACGGCGAAAATGTTTGCGGCGAAATTTCCTAGAACCGTGGCCCACACTCGATCATTTTGATAGTTAGGCCGACGTGTTACGTAAACAAAAAATTCATCGGAGACAGCTAAATGCATGAAATCATCCACATCCCAATCTTCAAGATAATGGGCAAACCACATTCTGTCATCGATGTTGAGTTGAGTTTTTCTTGGCTTTGGAAGTTCATGCCAAGGCTTTAAACCTTGCCTATGACGGTACAGTCGAATGATCTCACCACTAACGATCTATCTTTCCCCTCAACACTTCGATCTCTCAAGAAAGTTTAGCACAGCTGTTTTTCCGCTTACGCATACCGCTTTCAATGATGTCCTTTGTTTCCTGAGAGAGTGGCAAATTTGGGCGCCCAGATTTGGTTGTATCCATTTCACATTCATCCAAAGTTTTATTCCAATTTCTTTTGACGAAGTCCTCACTTCTTCGCAACTTTTTGGCAACCCATGAACGTGTTATAAAAGGTGGCTCCAGCATCACGAGCTTCCCGAAATGTTATTGCTCGTATGCGATCTATCACACGTTGCCTCTCCGAATCACCAATTAATTGAGAAGCCATTATATTATCAGTATCAGCTAGAGTAATTTTAATACCTGCAATAAATAAAGAATTTTATATATTTTTATAATCACTAAAAACTATTTCGATATAAGTAAACATGTAAGCTGCAAATGGGGGGGCTAAGGTTTTTTGGAACCCCTTATATATTTCCATCGGCATCAATGACACTCTGCCAACGTCCTACAAGCTTTTCACTGTCATATTTATAAAATTCAGGCGGTTTTGAGGCAAAAAACGTACAAAGACTGGTGTGCAGGTCATCTACAGAAGTATATATACTGTTTCTCGTCAAGATAGTTTTGCAGACTCCTGAAGAGATGATAATCTGAAGGCACAAGGTCTGGAGAATATGGAGGATGTGGAAGTTTTTCCCACCCAAGCTCCTCAATTTTTGCAGAAGTGATCCGAGCGGGATGAGGACGTGCGTTGTCGTGGGTGGAACACGATTTCTTTCCGATTAACCAAAGAAGGTCTCTCTTCTTTTAGTGCAGCGTTCAATCGATCCAGTTGTTGACAGTAGACTTGAGCGGTGATTGTTTGGTTGTGTGGTAAGGTTTCAAAGTGTATTACACCACCTTTATCCCACCAAACACGAAGCAACACCTTCCGAGGGTGAAGATTTGGTGTTGGCTGTGGTGTCGCTGGTTCTCCGGCACAAACCCACTGCCGACGGCGCTTAACATTCTGGTACAGTATCCACTTTTCATCACCAGTCATTAAACGGTGCAAAAACGGATCTTGGAGTTCACGAGAATGAAGAGTTGTGCTGATGTTTACCGGCACCCTCAGATTGTCGACCGACAATTCATGTGGCACCCATTTTCCTAACTTAGGCACTTTCCCGAGTTGTTGCAAATGTCGATGGATGGTGGACGGGGATGAATTGAGTTTCTGGGACAATTCTTCGACAGTTGTTGAACAGTCTTCAAGTGCGGCTAACAGCAGGTCATCATCAAACTCAGCAGGGCGTCCAGAGCGTGCTGCATCTGTCAAACAGCAGTCACCATTCCTAAACTTTTGAAACCATCTTTGACATTTCCTCACATGCAGAATATCGTTGCCATAAACTTCCTGAATGTTTCGCGTTGCTTCAGTAGCACTATTTCCTTTTTTGAACTCGTAAAGCATTATATCCCTAATATGCTCTTCTGATACCGCCATGTTTATGAGGGGTTCACATAAAGCAAAACACACGTCTTCACTGGTCAAGGTCTGTAAAGTATGTAGCGAAACACGATAGATCTCCTCTTAGATATAACCTTCGGAAAATTTATGCTTAAACCGAGGAGGACTACTTTAAACTTAATCTATCGTAAAAAACGACATTACTTATGGGATGACCTGATACATAACGAAACCGAATTAGATTCCTGGGACATATTGTTTGCAACAATTCCAACTCATAATATTCCATGTATAATATACTCAGTATTGGGGATAAAGGGGACCCCATTCCCATACCAAAACGTTGCAAATAAAATTCTTCACCGAAGGAGAAGGCATTATTGGTGACAGTTTTATCAGTTCTAAAAATACAGGTGTAGGCATGCCTAGTTCTACGTTACATGTTGGCAATTTTTTTTTTTTTTTTGTAAAATGTAAATGGAATAATAAACGTAAATGTAAATGTAATAATGCAAGTAATAAATGTAATAATTAATGTAAAGGTAATAATAATAAATGTTAAAAACGTAAATGCAATAATAAATGCAGTAATTTTGTCAAAATAATAGAATCTGGATGTATAGACAGAAGATAGTTTTAAATTTGTGCGAATGTACTTATAAGCGGGTCCCTTTAATAAAAATGCCCTTCCATTGTCGGGAGAACGGGATCTAACCTACAGTAGGTGCGAATTTCTTAATGGTCCCTCGACTGTTTTCCCTCTTGTTTTTGGTTCATTCGTTTTTCTGTATCCACCCAAAGAGGATGCCAGTGGGCATCGAAACTGTTGTGGAAATAAACTCTGCCTATTAGAGTGGGTTTTAATTATCATGTGTGTGTGTGTGTGTGTGTGATCTTATAATAAAAGTTGTATAATAATGTTTTACTGAATATTGTTCTCCTATTTAAAAAAAACCAACAGAAAGAAAAATAAGTGTAGAAATTGTAAACCTGTGTGATCTGTGGTATCATATCTCATGTGAAGATATAAGTAGAGAAACATACAAGTTTCTAACGAAGAACCAGGTAAACAGTATACACTGGTACTGCAACGTGGTGGCTCTAAGAATCTTGCCTCACTTGACTCGATTATCAGAGAGGCAGGATAAGATGGAAGCTAGGCTAGACACACTAGAGGAGGGGTGTAATAAAAAATTTGAGGACATGAAAAGGGATATTGTAGATATTAATGACAAACTATGTGTGGAGGTGAAGGAGAAGATATGCACTCTGGTTAAGGAAGACGTAGCTTTATCCTATAGGGATGTTTTACAGTCTGAGGCAAAGAAAATCAGTACCACAGTTTTTTTCGCATGACTCGGTGAAGGAGAATGATTTGGTAATAAGGACAACAAGTCAAATACGAGTCGTTTTAGAAAGAAAAAAATCTGGTGCTGTACAGGGTGCCGGAACAGATGAAGGAAGAAATGAATCTGGCTATCAGATCGGAGAGATAAGACATGATAAAATGGCAATAAAGGAGATGTGCATTGAGATTGGTGTAACATGCTACGATGATGATATTGCTGAAATCAATAGAATTGGTAAATATGAGGCTGCAAATAATAATGGAGATGGTACAAAACCTAGACCAATTCTAGTGAAGTTAAATGGTGGAATGAAGGACAGAATAATAAGGAATTTATACAAATTAAAAGATACCAAGAATGAAGTGTTGCAAAAGGTTGGTGTGCTCATAACATGACCAGTGAAGAAAGGCAACGGGACAGGGAGCTCAGAGCTGAGGCAAAGGAGAAGAATGAGAAAGAAAAAAACTCTGGGAACTACTATGTGGTAAGGGGCTACCCTCGGGAGCGGCACATTGTGAGGGTGAAACGGTGGCACGCAACACCCAAGGATACTCAGAAGGGAAGCAGCATGTAAATCATCAATCGAATCAGAGTGTAGATAGTGTACAAAATGTAAATAATATCAAAGTTTTATTTTCTAATGTGGATACGTATACGTCTGATAAGATCAATGAAATGACTAAAATAAGGGATATGGATACACCTCCCCATATAATAGCACTACAAGAGGTTAAACTAAAAAACTTCCGATATGATTGAAGCCTAGTCGAATATAGCATAGGAGGATATGAAGCGTTTGGAAAAAATCTGTCATCAGAGGAGGAAGGTAGAGGTTTACTATTGTATATAAAAAAGAATATCTCTTATGAGTTTGTAAGTTCTAAGAAAGATTATTGCGAATTCATTTGTGTCAAAATTAAAGGTGTTAGTGATGATATGGTAATAGCGTCAATATATAGAAGCCCTACGAGTGACGCAGAGAATAATAGGAAACTATTAGAACTGATGCGGGAGATAAGTGACCTAGATTCAAGACACAAACTTATTATAGGAGATTTTAATATACCAGGTATAAACTGGGAAAATTATACAGTACCATCAGAGGAAGGTAACTTTGGGTTTGATTTTATTGAAAAAGTTCGTGACTGTTATTTCTCACAGCACATAAAGGAGATGACCTGATTTAGAGGAAGCGATCGGAGTAATATACTTGATCTTGTATTCGCGGATAACGAATGCACAGTCGAAGATATACAGTTACTAAGTCCAGTTGGTAAGAGCGATCATGCCTGTGTGCAATTCAAGTGCAGTATAAATCCCCAGGATAAAAGATGTAAAGAGTTGTATATCTGTATGAAAAAGGTAATTATGAAATGTTGAGAAGAAAGCAACAGATAGACTGGAAAGAGTTTTTGGATGTACAGGATGTGGAGGAAATGTGGAGTAGATTCAGGAACAAATTTCAAAAGGAGGTCGATGAGTGTATACCACGAAGACAGTTTAGATAGAAGGAAAGTCTAAGGAAAAGAACCAACAGTGACCCGCCTATGAATCGAAAATTATGGTCCAAAATTAAGAAACAAAGACTCTGGATGAGAATGAAGAATTTAAAAACAAAGCGAAGTAGCAGTGACAAAGAACTTAAAGAAGTGCAAGAGGAATATAAAAGAACCAATAATCGGGTAAGAAGAGAAACAAGGAGCGAAATAAAAAACCAGGAAAGAAATATTGCTAAGAATGCAAAGACTAACCCGAAATTATTTTGGAAGTATCTCCAATCTAAGACAAAATCAACAACATCTGTTACTGACCCGTATGTCACCGAAGAAAAGATATGGAAAACTAAGGATGATAGGCAAAAGGCAGAAGTGTTGGCTGAATATTTCAGTAGCGTCTTTACACAGGAGCCTGAAGGGGATATGCCAAGAGTAGAAACCAAGCCAGTACCAGAACTATCTACAATGAGAATAACTAAGTCACAAATCAGGAGAGTCATTAAAAAGCTAAAGAGGACCAAATCACCAGGACCTGATGGTTTCCATCCAAGAGTGATAAAAGAAGTAATGGAAGAATTACTAGAACCCCTATTGATCATATTTGAATACTCATTTAATAGTCAGCAAATTCCGTCAGATTGGAAAGTGCAAACATTACAGCAATTTTCCAAAAAGGAGACAGATGTGAGCCGGGTAACTACGGACCTATTAGCCTGACAGGTGTAATATGCAAAATCATGGAATCAATTATAAGAGAAAAGATCATGCAGCACATGAAAAAGAATAACTTATTCAGTAGTAAGCAATTTGGATTTATTTCGGGAAGGTTAACAGTTCTACAGCTTATCAAAGTCTTAGACAAATGGACCCAATTCTTGGATGAGGGAGCCGCAGTCGACATTGCTTATTGCGACTTCATGAAAGCATTTGATAGGGTACCACATAGAAGGTTGCTGGAAAAACTAAAAAGTTACAATATCACTGGTAGTTTCATAACGTGGATCGAGTCGTTCCTCAGTAATAGAAAGCAACGGGTAGTGGTTAATGGTGAAGCCTCTGACTGGAAAGAGGTGGCTAGTGGTGTTCCTCAAGGATCAGTTATTGGGCCCCTGTTATTTGTGATATTCATCAACGATCTGCCAGATGTAGTGAAACACCGAGATCTTCTTATATGCGGATGACACCAAGCTATTCAGAAAGATAAGTGAAGACGAGGACTGCAGCAAGTTGCAAGAGGATTTGGAGAAGATGAAGCAGTGGTCAGAGAAGTGGATGCTGAAGTTTCACCCTAGTAAGTGTAAATATGAGGAGAGGAAGAGCAGTTGCCCAGAATAAGAAATATGAAATGTATGAGGAAATGAGTGAGAGTAGTTCAGAGAAGGACCTTGGAGTTATAATTGATAGTAACCTCAGATTCGAAGAACATTTAGCAGAGAAAATAAATAAGGCAAATAGATTAGTAGGAATAATACGCAAAACATTTGTGACCTGAGACGAAGAAGTGTTTAAATCATTATACACTGCACTTGTAAGACCTCATCTAGAATATGCCAACCAAATATGGTGTCCATACAAGGTAAAGGATAGTGAGGCCTTAGAAAATGTCCAACGGCGTGCCACTAAGTTAATCCCATCATTGAGAGACCTACCATACCAAGAAAGACTTAAGAAATTAGATTTACCAACGTTGGCATATAAAAGATCTCGAGGGGATATGTTAGAGGTGTTCAAGATTACGTGTAAGTGTAACATCTATGATAAACAAGTATGCGAAGACCTATTTACGATTCAAGACAACACAATGACAAGGAGGCACGCCAAGAAGATCTACAAGGAGAGACCAAGGTTAAATTTGAGGAAATACACGTTCTGCAGTAGGGTCGTAAACACCTGGAATAGTCTACCAGCCTCATTAGTTGACTCAGATTCGGTTCTGAGCTTTGAGAAGAAGTTGGATAGAGTGTGGGCCCACCAGGAACGCAAATTTGATTACAGAGCCGACATTCTTTGTACTAATCTCGACCGCCACCAGACAGAACACATAACCGAAGGTGAAAATTCGGAGCTGGAGTCAGTCTTGATGGCCTCTTCCAGAAGACTTCTGTGAGTAAACAACAGTTCGGGCAGCAGCAGCAGACAGAAAAGCTATATTCCACAGTACTTTTAAGCGTTAACAAATGCTTCTAACTTAGGGTTTAAGACAAGATAATTATGTGCTCTCTTTTTAAAGGATTCGACCAAATTACAGTAACTTGAACTATGCATACCACTATCGCCTACTCAACATGGATTCAGACCTCACCACTCAACCACGACATTACTCACTAACCTCATGCAGCACATCATGGATGGCATCAACCCCAGACGACCAGCTCAACGTACACTATTAGCAACAATATACATTAGTAAAGCATTTGATGCTATCCCACGCTTCCCTCTCATAAACAAAATACTCAACACAAACATGCACAATAACACCAAAAGGTGGCTGAGCAACTATCTTTCAGGAAGATACTCACATGCCACATTTAATGGCAAGTCATCCAAAAACAAGCTTTTTCCGAACGGGGTCCCTCAAGGCTCTGTTCTCTCACCAACACTCTTCAACTTATACATGCATGACATTCCAACACCCATAGATAACAAGCTTACCCTATCATCATATGCAGATAACATCACTCTAACATCCACCCACAACAACATCGACACCGCTACAAATAACCTACAAACATACATAAACAGTACACAAATGTACTTCAAGACTAACACGCTTAAGGTACTAACAGGCACAAACTTTGGACACCAGCAGGAAACATCATCACTCATATACAAACAATATATTCGATCAGTTATGGACTGTTAGCCCATGCTGGACACCCATTATCTCAAACACACATAAACACCTTACAGACAATACAAAACAACGCACTTCGTATCATTACAGGATGTACTCAAACAACACCAATAGAACACCTGCACACACAAACAAAAATACTAAAAATTAGGGAACATTTAGACATGAGGGAACACAATTCATGGCAGCAGCGACAACTAACCCATAACACCCTTGTCACTACATGTACAATCATGCACTGACACCTCGCACCATTAAGGTAACACCAGAGACACATTATAACCAAATACTCCATTCCATACCACGTCCCACAGACATCACACAGTACAGAAAACACACACACACACACACCTAACCCACAAAACACTGACACGACTCGGTCCGAATGCGGTCCTAGGTGCGAAGCCGCCACCCATTAACAGGTCAGAGATCAGCCTGAGCAGATCGGATCGAGTTAACTTAGCACGATTCCGATGCGGACATCACCCCAACTTAGGGACATATAAACACAGACTAAACTCAACAGACACCTGCCACCTGTGCCAGGACACACCACAAACAATTGAACACATTATGACAGACTGTACCGCTCGAGCACAACAACGAACACAACACAACATCACTAGTGCGCTGAACCTCTGGTTCACTCCGGAGAGGGCGATCGGTTACCTGCGTGCAGCCGGCTTGCTCGATCAGGGTGGGCTGATCGGCTAAAATACAACAACGTTGGCTAGCAAATGGCAATCTATTTCAAAAATTAATTATATGACAGTACGATTTAATCCTTTCCACGATTCATTCACATTTCTTAAAATTTGTCTTAACTAACTTTCAAACTGCACATCGAATACACATTAAATAAACTGTCAAAATTCACATATTTTCCATAAACTACTCCACCACAGTTCAAAATACTCGCTACTCAATCCGTATTACACCCTTGCACACCTTCACATTCCGTACAATGTGAATCAAACGATACGCATAAAAAATTGTCAAAATCTTATCACGAGTCAAAACCAACTCAGAGAACACGAGTCCTGCGTTCAAATCCCTTAAATTCTCTTAAGCTTAACGACTCGCACAAACTGAATATCTGGCCAAATTATTCACAAAATATTGTATAAGGAAGCTCCTGCGTTAATTATGCAAATTATATCAAACCACCAAGTAAACGTTTCGGTGAACCCAACACATGATAAATTTCACTTCCAGAAACCTAATTTTAGACATGAGCCATCAGAGAGATCCCTCTCATACGAAACTATTCATATTTAGATAAATCTAGAAACAAATTTAAAAGCGAACTTTTCTCATACACATTTTCGTATTCAATTAAAAAGGAAAATCTTTGACACACATTAGCGTAGCTCCTCTCTCTCTCCCTTTCTCTTCATTCTTCTTCTCCTCCTATTCTATTCGTTCAGTTCTTCTAAAACTTGCTGAAAAATTTCTATGTCACTCTTCTCTCTCTACTGTATTTTGAATGATAAAATTTAAAAAAAATACAGTATTAAATAAGAACGTATTTATAACAGTTTTAAGCTTCACCTAAATACCAAATACGAAAATAGAGATTAAGCAAACTCCAGTTTAGCCAATCATTTACACTAAGTATAGAGCTATACATGTCCCCAATTGCGTCATAACTTTCGATTATATTATGAATGTGTAGTCACTGATATTGAAAAAGGACTCTCTTACTTTATTTTTATTTCTGTCAAAAATTTGAATAAAATCTGACCTACCTGGTTTATGTGATCTTTGTTCTTAAACCCAACAAAGTTTATATAAGTAATGACAACCATCCATTTTGTGAGTTTTTAACGAAACTCAAACGCATCAAGTTGTTTATTTGACAGCAGGCTTAAACGCTGCCAATTGTCCAAAATTATTATACTGTACTCCTTCCTGATATATAATTACTTGCGTAAATTGCTAAAGCAATGGCTGTTAACAATTTCGTTCCTCCACAAAACTGGGAGTCGAGGATTTAATACTGGGAAGAAGAGAGAAATGTTATAGAAAGACATCGCAGGATCATAAGATGGATTGAGGAAGGCTAGAGAGCTTTAGCTGAAGAAAGAATGGAGAAAATGAAACAATAATTAAGGCTTACTCATTTCAGAAGGAACAAAAAACTTGTTCAGAATATAAAAGTAGGATTGTTTCACGAGAAAATGAAGTTCAAAATTAGGCGAAAGTTCCGTAGTTTTACCAGAGTTAAGGAGCAGTGAATAGATCCAGAATGGAAAAGAATGAAAAGTTAACAGCTTATTCGTAACAATACCAACATTACGTAAGTACGATTGGTTTAGAAGAACAGCAAGATGATAGTGAAAGACCTACTTACATTAATTATCATCAACAAAATGGATATATGGATAAGAACTGTGCCGAGAACGAAAGGAGAAATGATACGTGGAGGTTTTACGAGGATCAGTTTAGAACAGAGAAAAGTAGGCCTACAGCATAAAACAACGAAAGATTCCCTTATATTAAGTTTCAAGACCGAATTGGAGATATGGGCAAGCAGTGTAGAGAGAAGGAAAGAAGAAACGATACGTCGAGTTTTATGAAGATGAATTTCGAAGCGAGCAAAGTACAACGTCGACAAGAAAAACGTGTCCTTCCATTAAGTATCAAGAAAAATGTGGAGCTATAAAAAAGGTGTGGAGAGAGAAGGAAAGGAGGAGTGATGCGTGGAGATTTCATGATAAATAATTTAGAACACAAGCGAGGGAAAGATGCCCTGACATTCGGGATCAAGGAAAAACTGGAGCGATAACAAAATTGTGGAGAGAGAAGGAAAGAAGGAATGATACGTGCAAGTTTTATAAAGATTACTTTACGAGGGAACAAAGTACAACGTCACCAAGAGAAACACGTTCTTCCATTAAGTATTAAGAAATAAATGAAGCTACGAGTATAACAAAGTTGTGGAAAGAGAAGGAAAGAAGGAGTGATAAGTAGAGGTTCTATGATGATGAATTTAGACCATAAACAAGTGAAAGATTCCCTAACATTAGATATCAGGAAAAAAGTGGAAATATGCGCAGACAGTGTAGAGAGGAGGAAAGGAAATAAGATATGAATGAATATGAGGAAGAAACATTAAGAGAAAGAGCTTTTGAAGAGCAAAGAAGAGAAAGACAAAACTTGAAAGAAAAGTATGAAAAATCAGGAGCCATTGAAAAGTAATAGAAAAGATGTGAAAAGGGAAAATGGCGAAAATGGCGAAAACTATTTCAATGGAGAAAAGGTGAGAAGAAGAAAACGATGAAGGAGTCAAACAAGTTGGAGTAAGAGAAGGAAAGTAGAAAAGATATGGAACGAAAATGGAATGAGGATAAAACCACCAATTTAATGCAAAGACAATCATTGAACTGTGACGAAATGTAACCTTAGAGAAGGGAAAAAACGAAAAGGATCACTGAAATCTTTTTGAAGGCATAGAAAATTTTGCTTCGAATTCATCATTGAAAAAGAATTTTAAAGAAATAATATACCTTTTGTAAATATGTAAATAGAGAAATTAAAATTTACTTCATCAATTAAAGTATTCGTAGTTTTCGGCTTTTGTTTCCTTATCCTAATATTTGAAACTGGTTTGAAATGTCTTTTTTTGCATTTTTTTATTTTATTGAGTTATTGTGTGTATATTAAAGAAATAAAAAAAAAATTCATCCTCAAAAATTAAATTGCACCACTTAAATCTAATTTCATTACCCTTTAACTCCATTTTAGTGTAAAGTGACAAGGCAAACCTATTGTTCACGCATTCAGCTTCACTTTTGTTCAGTAAATGAATTAAAATTTGGTACCCACACTTTGGAGGCTATGTAGGTTCATTTCAAACATTGGATTTACGAAATGTGGGGGAGTGGGGGGGGGGGCGGGTGGAAGGTTCATTTAATTTTAGATTACATTTACGGGCGCTTTTTCGTTATTTACCCGCATATTAATACTTAAGCGGTTAAATATGTTTTTTTCGGTGAATAGTAGCCCAAGCTTCTTGAGACAATCAACAGTGTCCTTTGTAGTAGCTGTCAAACGATGTAGTTCTGGTAAATTTAAAGGCGTACAATTAGAACCAGTCGTGATATTTTCGTTGAAACTAACGAAAATATCACAACTTAACCTAACCAATTGTCATCGGCATGCAGTTGACCTAACCTGGCATTCAATTAACCTTGCAATTGTATCGAAAAAAAGTATATACAATAGCAGAAAAATATTAAAAATCGGCAGACAAATAAAAATAAATTGCGGGTAAATAATGAAAAAGTACCAATTCACGAGATGTTCAAATGATGTTTATTCCTACCTTCAATCTTTATGCAGTGGTATAATTATTTTTATTCAATCACCTGGTATACACCACTTTTCCATCCTTTTTTACATCTACAGCCATGCAACCATCGCTCTACCTCCACATTTGGTCATTTCACTACATACACCATCACATCCTATTTACTTTCCTTTCTTCCGCTTGCATATTCGTTCAACTACTTCTAATCTGATGTCTTCCACTCCCTGGTATACACTTCTGTACATACCCCACCAAAATCAACTGCATCCGCAGTTGTCCCCTGTTCATCTACCCCACCTACAAATTCGCCAAAATGGTCTTTAAATCTATATGATATTTGTTCACCTTGCACAAAACATCGCCATTCTTACCTTCCATATTACCAGTCAATCCACCAGAAAGACCTTTGCAGTTTCTATCTTCTTTCCAGAATAACTTTTTTCTCCAAATGTTTCTTCTTCTTTTTCTTCTTCACTAAATGTAAATTTATTAAAATTCCTCTACTTTTGTCAACCATTACACTGCATAGCAATATAGGCCTACTAACAAAGATCACAAATAAAATTATAACAAACAAATACGGCCTACCAAAAATCGACGACCCATTTAAGAGTTTGGATTTATTATCTCTCTCCCGGATTCTCTTCGACTCCCAAAAGCCCATAAACCGGATTTATAAATTAGAGCAATTCTACTGATATTTTCAAACAATAACCATTGGTCTAGTGTTGCAAAATTTCTCGTCCAATTCTCTTCTATCTCAATTAACATTTAACCAATATATTAAACTTTCCCGTACCAATTAAGAGCTTCCAGCTATTTCATGGCAACTTTCGATACAGATATTTTTTTTACTAATATTCTCGTATCAGAAGATATAAACATTCGTTTAGAATCAGTTTCTCGATTTAAATTTTGGTATTAAATTTGAATAGAAAACATTCTTCACCTCTATTTAGCAGCCACACACACACATGTAGTATACTCGTATATAAGAATAAAAAAGATGATCAACGAACAAGTCAACATAATGAAGATTGAATATCAGACGTTTCGGAAGTCAAACAACTCCCATCATCAGATGCCAAAACAGTAAAAGGTAAAAGATAAAATTATACAAAAATGGTCAGAAACTAATTAGAATGGTACATAATTATTAACTTAGTTATAAAATACTTTAAAAAAAAACGGCACTCGGACACAGTCCTCAAGTTCAATTAAGTTTAATAATTACATAAAATCAAATGAAAACTGAACTAAATTACAATATGTTTGTATACATAAAATATTAACTTACTATGTTTAATTTACACGCAGAATTAGTCATTTAACTTCGGTTTATATATATATATATATATATATATATATATATATATATATATATATTAAATAAATAAATGAAAACGACGCTTGTATAGAAGAACGTTCCGCACAAGATGAGGAGGGAGAACGAACAAATGAAAATCGGAAGATCCCGGGTTCGATTCCCGGGTGGTTACCTCATTTTTCATTTGTTCGTTCTCCCTCATCATCTTGTGCGGAACGTTCTTCTATACAAGCGTCGTTCTTTACATTAATTATACTGTGTTGTTTGCAGTTAATATATATATATATATATATATATATATATATATATATATGATGAATAAAACCACGAAGGAAAGGAAACACAAAATGGTGCTCAAGCGCTTTCGTCTAATGACATTCTCAGGAACACTGAGAATGTCATTAGACGAAAGCGCTTGAGCACCATTTTGTGTTTCCTTTCCTTCGTGGTTTTATTCATCATAAATATTTTTTACGTGTTACTTTCGTGAAATAATTTTCATATATATTATATATATATATAATATATATAGCGGATCCACCAGAAATAGACCAACAAATAGACAGACAAATTCTTCTTTCCACGCCTTCATCAAACATCCTCAAAGACACACGTGGGCAAGAAAATCAGAAAACAATGAAGCGTCTGTTTTTCTTCCAAAGGCCCGCCAAAAGCGAGCCCTTAGCAACTAAAGGACGAGGGCAAGGCGTCTCAAGATTTGGCGCGAAAGTTCACGTCACAGGAACTATGTATAACTTATAAAAGCGACTTTACACTCTCACACTCGCTTTCCACATCCACGAGCAGATCTCATCACGTCAACTGCCCTCCGGTTTCCCGCCGGAGGAGCGGCCTGCTGCCTCCCTCAAGGCCTACTATCTATCATCAAGTAAGACCTTCTACAGATCGCCTGCAGAAGCAATCCTTCGAAGCCCAACCAGAATCACTTCGGGCCTACGGTCTACAAGGTCAGCCTTCAAGTTTCTCTACCGTCTACGATATATATTCAGCACCTCAGGCCTACGTCTGCAAGATTATTTATAGGCCATCCTGCACCTCGAGAAGTAACATCACCTCAGGCCTACGTTCTACGAAGCCTACATCAAGCATCTCCATCATCTCGAGAGGCTTAACAGACAACGACAACTCGAGCCTACGGTAATAGGTTCCTCTTCAACAGTTTCAATCGTCCCGGTATGATAAGTGCATCCTTTTCTAAGTACTCTCGTGAAGCCTACATTAGCCTACCGCCGAACGGTAGACTATACCCCAAGTGTTATTAAGCGTTCCAACTGACTCTCGTTAAAGAATGCAGTCGGCCTATTATCCAATTCGAGTGTCATTCCGAAACCGCAATTCCGCGTATCATCCGTTATGGGGTTCAATTCATATATTGTGATAACTAAATAGTAATCATCATCTTGGCGTAATCACTTAGCATCACATAATGGCCTGCTTTATAAATGATGTGTGTGTAACCATTGTCAAGCATTCAATCCATTATTATTGGGCCGCATCATTCATTCTGTGTCATTACTAGGCCCATTCAATTATCTAGCCTACTTAATCAGTGTGTCACGCACACACAGTTCTGCATTATTTATATCATTTACTAGGCCCATTCAATGTTCCTTTGTTAATTACTGTGAATATATAAACATCTATATGTTCATAATATAATGCAAAACAATAAGGTAATTTTATAACCTTAATATTAATTTGCTTGGGTGTAATCCAAGCTGGTGACCCTCGTTGCAATTCATGTAACTTCCAATAGTATGGTGGGCCTACTCCATTAGCTACTTTCCAATCGGTGACACTGTATGACATCATAAATTATTAACCCAGCCTATCATTAATACTCAGTCATTGCATCAATTAATCACTAGCATACAATTAAATCATTATCACCTTAAACGGCTAAAACTAGGTCCAATATATACAAAGGTGGGCAGGACCGAGTTCCAAAAGGACCGAACTCCAGGAACTCGGTCCTTTTAGGTCTGGTGGCTATAGCTTCACTGATGAAGCGCGCTCGGGCCAACCTGTTGAGTTCAATGATGACCTTCTGATAGCTACACTTGAAGAAAATCCTGCTGTAACTGTTGAAGAACTTGTCCAGCGACTAAATTCGACCGGTTCCACAGTTCATCGCCACCTGCAACGACTGGGAAAAGTGTCGAAACTTGGGAAGTGGGTTCCCCATACGTTGTCACCAGACAACGGTAGAGATCGCGTGAACATTTGCTCTTCATTGCATTCTCGGCAACTTCAAGCACCGTTTCTGAATCGACTCATTACTGGGAATGAAAATTGGGTGCTTCATCACAATGTTAAGCGTCATCGGCAGTGGGTTAGTGCTGGGGAATCTGCTATACCACAGCCAAGAAGACATCCGCACCCAGGAAGGTTTTGCTGTGCGTTTAGTGGGATATTCAAGGAGTGGTTTATTTTGAACTGTTGCAGCCCAATCAAACCATTACAGCCGAAGTCTACTGTCAGCAACTTCAAAGATGGAGCGTTGCATTGCACACAAAACGTCCTTCTTTGGCCAATCGCAAGAGAGGCGTGTTTCAACAGGACAGCGCGCATCCTCATACTGCTCAAATCACCACTGCCAAAACAGAACAGCTTGGTTGGGAAAAAATTCCACATCTTCCGTATTCACCAGACCTTGCACCATCAGATTACCACCTATTCAGAAGTCTTCAAAACTACCCTGACGGGAAAGAACTTGAAAGTTTCGAGGCTATCAACATTGCCCTCTCCGAGTTTTTTGCTTCTAAACCGAAGGAATTTTATCAATATGGAATTGAAATGCTTGTAGAGAGATGGCAGAGAGTCAGAAAGTGAAGGAAAATATAAAATTGATTAAAATTTATTTTGATGCAGTTTTATTTTCATTTGGAAATAAAGGTAAAAAAAAACGACATATATATATATATATATATATGCGCCTCGGTGGTGTAGTGGTTAGCGTCGTTGACTACGAATCCATCGGCCCCGGGTTCGAGACGGCAGCCGGCGCGCAGCAAAACCCAGCTGTTCATCCTTCCACACAATAAAGAAAGTGATTGGTAGATAAATAGGTACCCTAGGTGGCCTAGTGGTTAAGACGCTGGGCTGCTAATGGGGTGTGGTTCGGATTCCACGTTAAACTGTAGGTCTAAGGTGGAGTGAAAAGCTTGAGCTTCGTCAGAATGAACAATTCGGGCGGAAGCTAACCAACGGTTATATATATATATATATGATGAATAAAACCACGAAGGAAAGGAAAAACAGAATGGTGCTCAAGCGCTTTCGTCTAATGACATCCTCAGGAACAGTTTTATGCATCATATTTTTCACGTGTTACTTTCGTGAAATAATTTTCATATATATATATATATATATATATATATATTTTTTTTTTTGTTTCAAAGTATGACCGCTCATGGCCACCAAAAGAAAGGTGGATAGCAGAGCGAACACAGGACGAAGACTATGAAACAGCGAACGGAAGTGAACAATAGACGGGGAGGAGGAGTGGGGGGGGGGAATTATCAGTCACAACCGGTAAAGAAGACGGGAGCGAAGGAGGAAGAACAACCCGGTTACCGAAAAGTAGGGACCTTCCGATAGAAGAGCGCCAAGCCTATCACAAGGCCCGACGCTCTCCAAAAAGGGAAAATACTCTGCGCGCAGCGCAGAGTAAAGCGGACACTCCACCAGCAGGTGGGCAATTGTGAGTACGATGTTACAATAGGGACATCGGGGCACCCGATCCCGGCCATCAAATAGCCATGGGTCAGGTGGGTGTGGCCAATACGGAGGCGGGCCAAAGCCACCTCCTTGTGGCGCGACTGATGGAAGGAAGAGGCCCAACATCCCAATTTGGGTTTAATCTTGCAGAGTTTGTTATTTGCAGCGCCATCCCAGCGACTCTGCCACCGGGAGCGCAAAAACCTACGGAAGCCAGGGATATAATCGGAAAAGGGAGGGACACGGGTGAAACCTGTAGTCGGCACGCGGAACGGGCAGCTCGATCGGCAGCCTCATTTCCAGCCACGTTAACATGTGCAGGAACCCAGCAAAATACCACCTCCTTGCCACCAGAAGTGACAAGGATATGGCACAGTAGCTGGATTCGTCGGACCAGTCGGTGGACAGGGTCAAAACACTCCAGGCCATCCAGGGCACTGCGGGAATCCGAATAGATGACAAACGACCCATCCGGACGCTCCCGCACCACTTCCAGAGCGCTCAGAATGGCATAGAGCTCCGCCGTGAAAACGGAAGCCATCATCAGGGAGACGGGTACATCGGGGAGCAAGGCCAAACGACTGGGGAACAGCCGCGGCCCCAACGCCCCCGACGACCTCGAGCCATCTGTGAACACCGCAACACATGCAGAGTGACACGCTGCATGCTGAAGGAACAGAGACCGAAGTAAGGCAGAGTCAGAATCGGCCCTGCGAACGGGGCGCAACGCCCTACAGCACGCAACAGGGGTGCTCTCCCAAGGTGCAACACCCCTGAAAGAGACCGGTATAACGGATGGAGGAGGAGTGCCCATACCATCGAGGAGGGAGGTCACCGTGTCGGTGAAATACCAACCCCCATCCCGGGAAGAACGCCCTCTCAACCACCTGGAACAGAGGAGAGGTGGGAAGACGGAGGATCCGGAGATAGTGCTTAGCAATGAGGAACGACCTCCGATCCTCCAAGGGAGGGATGTCGCACTCAACCTGCAGACTATCAACCGGAGAGGAGCGGAAGGCGCCAGATGACATGCGCAGTCCTCTAGAGAGGACCGGATCCAGTATCCGAAGGGCCGTGCGGGAGGCGGAGCCATACACCACACTCCCATAGTCTAATTTGGACTGTACCAGGGACACGTACAAACGGAGGAGCGTCCGCCTATCCGCGCCCCATGTAGTATGCGACAGATGTCCCAGCAAATCCAGGGTACGTCTCGCGGACTAGCGCAGCCGGCGAAGGTGGGGAACCCAGCTCAAACGGCTGTCGAAAACCATACCCAAGAAGAGTACTGATGGAACGAGGGCCAGAGGCTGACCCCCGAGTGTAAGGTGAAAGGCCGGGATGGCGCCGGATCCCCGTCTCCTCGACGGAAGGAAGGCCACACACGAAGTCTTCGGGGAAGACAGCGTAAGGCCCACCGACGACGCCCAGCGTTCAACCCGATTGACCCCGAGTTGGACTTGCCTCTCCACGAGGGGGTGACTCGTCCTCGCGGCATAGACAGCCAGATCATCTGCGCAGATGGAACAGCGCACCGAGGGCGGAAGAGCTCCCGGTAGCGCAGACATAACCAGATTGAAGCAGGAGACGCTTAAAACACACCCTGGGGCACCCCCTCCTCCTGAACATACAGGTCAGATAGGGCCGCCCCATTACGGACGCGGAAAGTGCGACGGCAGAGGAAGCTGCGAAGTAACGTGGGCAAAAAGCCCACAAAACCAAGTGACTTCAAACGGTCCATGACAACTCCCCGACGGGTCGTGTCATAGGCCTTTTGGACGTCGAAAAAGACGGCCAGAACAAGATTCCGGCAGTAAAATGCCTCCCGTACATCATGGCCAAGGAGGAGAAGGGGGTCCAGAGTACCCCAAAATCGATGAAAGCCATACTGGGTTGGGGGGTATAACCCAAGCGACTCCAGTGTAAAGGAAAGTCGGACGGCCACCTCACCTCTTCTTCTTTCCAGGGAGCACAGATTTAGTTTACGTAGTCTTTCCCAGTAGTTGAGTTCTTTGCAGCCATCAATCTTGGCTGTGAAATGCCTTTGCGTTTCTTCTAGTTTATTAGTTTCTTCCTTTTTATATGGGGACGTCAAAACTGAGGAGTATTCAAGTTTTGGTATAATCAGTGTTTTTAGCAGGGGAATCATTACTGTCCTGTCCCTTCTCTTGAACGTTCTTAATACCTGTCCGGCGACTCTTTTTGCTTTATTTATCGCTATCTGATTTTGTATTTCGAATTTCGCATCATCTGTCATTATTATCCCGAGATCGATCGCTTTCGTGCTTCTCTGAATTTCCTGTCTATCTGGAGCATAATATGCAGTCTGTTTAAGTTCTTCTTTTCTACCATATCTCAGGAGCTGAAATTTCTCGGTGTTAAATGACATGTCTTCTGACCATTTGTATATTTTGTTCGTGTCCCTCTGCAAGGCCTCCACGTCATGTACATCGCTGATTTTTCTGCTGATCTTTGTATCGTCTGCAAAGGATGTTACTATACTATATATGTTAGGATGTTACTATATAATACTATATATGTTAGGATGTTACTATATATATTTATGTTACTTTATATTAATATATATATATATTTTTTTTAAGTTCGGGAAGAACCGATTCGCCTCTATTTAAAAGGGCATATCTCGGCGGAAAAACAAAGAAAAAGTGAGAGGAAAGACAGAGGAAAAAGAAAGGGTGGAGGGGACAGTCGAAGTGGAAAAAGACCAAGGATGACAAGGACTGCAGGGTCGAGCCCCATCATCCTTGGGTGCTAGGGCCGGGAGGGCGCACGTGAAACCTCCAGGAACAAGCACGTACAAACGAGCACAAAGAGCACGAGCTTAGAACCCCCTTGCGGGTATATATAAGTTTATATATATATATATATATATATACAGTATATACAGGGTGTCCGAGAATTATCTGTACAATTTTTGGCTGTTATTAAAAGTCAACCATGAAGTGTAGAAATTCCAGTGTTGTCCCATTTTACAGAGAATCTCATTAAATTTTTTCTGATACCAAGTTTTGACAAGTTTTAGAAATTCCAGTGTGTCCGAACATTATCTGTACAATTTCATCTTTTAATAAAATTCTTGATAACACACGTAAAATTCTTAAACAAGATTATTTAGAATCTGTATTTTCAAAAGTTTCTTTTATTAAAGTAACGTTGTTACAAACATTCGATATGTGCACCATTAGTGATTCGCAAAACATCCAATCGATACTCCAAATGTTGCCATGTACGCTGCAGCATATCCACATCAATTCGCTCAATAGCAGCTGTGATTCTTGCTTTTAAATCATCAATGTCTGTCACCCGCGTACATTTCTAAAAAACTTGTCAAAACGTGGTATCAGAAAAAACTTAATGAGATTCTCTGAGAACACTGGAATTTCTACACTTCATGGTTGACTTTTAATAACAGCCAAAAATTGTACAGATAATTCTCGGACAAAAAAAATATATATATATACAGGGTGGGCCGTAAGTTTCCATACATAGGAAAAATAAACATTTTTTTTATGGACAACCATTTTTATTTATATAATATGCTCTACATGGTTGCCATTGTTTTGAAAACACATTTCAATACGTGTTCCCCACTGTTGATGAACACGCATTAGCACAGTTGACGTTATGCTTGTAATGGCGTTGGTGATACGTTCCTTTAGATGATTTATGTCTCGTATCTTTTCCTGATACACCATGGCCTTCAAGTGCCCCCAAAGATAGAAATCAAGGGGGGTGAGATCTGGGGATCTGGGAGGCCACTCCACAGGACCACGCCGACCAATCCAAGCATCCGGAAACTGCTGATCCAAATACCGACGCACGTGAAGACCATAATGAGGTGGAGCTCCATCTTGCTGGAAGTAAACTGGGAAGTTACCTTCCTCGTTTAGCAGGGATGGGAAAATCTCTTCTTGCAACATGTTAAGATACCTTTCGGCATTAAGATTTCCACTGACAAAAATTGGTCCAATAATTCTGTCACCCCATATCCCGGCCCACACCATCACTTTACCGGCACCTTGCATCTTCGTCGGACTCAGCCAGTTAGGGTTAGCATTACTCCAATAACGTATGTTTTGCCGATTAACCTCTCCATTGACGTAAAAATTTGCTTCATCAGTAAACAAGATCTTAGTTGAAAAGTTTGCATCCTCGTTCACTTTGGTTAATGCCCATTCACAGAATTCCATCCGTCTATCCGGGTCGTCTTCACTCAAATGCTGTGCCATATGCAATTTGTATGGATGCCATTTGTTTGCTTTCAAAATGCGCCTGATACTCGATCTGCTGACACCACTTTCTGCAGACAACCGTCGTGTACTTTTTCTGGGACTCCGTGTAAGCGCTGTAAGTATCGTAGCTGTTGTGTCTTCATCGGTGGCTGTACGTCTTGGACCACTTCGCGGTTGATCTGCAACATTTCCAGTTTTCTGAAACTTGTTAATAAGTTTTGCCACAGTGTCGTGTGTGATGTTCGTTCCATGTTGTCTGTTAAAGTTCATTGCAACCATGCGACTGCTTCCCGACCCAGCCATCAGTATGATTTCAATTCGTTGCTCTTTCGTCAAACGCATATTCTTAGGGTATCTGAAACATAAAAACAAACGTTTAATTTTTCCTATGTATGGAAACTTACGGCCCACCCAAAATAAATAATTTTTTTCAATTTACAATGGCATGAATAATTGTGAAGCTCGACTATTTATTTTATTTAATTTGGCCCTTAAGCTTTAGGTTTTACTGGGCTCTTATTAAAAATAAGCAGCTAGTTGTAATAAATTAATAATAATAAATAAGTAAATAAGTATTATTAATAGTTAAAACATGTATTACAATATTAAACAATATTAGTGGACATTAATCCTAGATTTTTGTTAGTATGCCATTATTAATCGGGATTTCAACTTGGTTTTAAACAAATTTACATTCACAATATTTTTTATATCGGCATGCAAGTCATTCCATAGTTTCAATCCAATGAAAATGGGTAGTTTTTGAGATAAAGACAATCTAAATTGAGGTATAACGAGCTTTGATCTATTTCTGGTCTGATGCGAGTGGATTTCTTGATTTACAAAATATCTATTTACCCATTGCAAATTAATGATTTTGTTCTTACACTTGTAAATAAAAATAAAATGTGCCAGTTTGGTTATATCGTTGAGCTTTAGTAGGTTTAGCTCTTTAAATAATGCACTAGAGTGACCAAGGAAATCAGCATCAGATAATAACCTTATTGCTCGTTTTTGGATGACAAAGATACCATTTAATGCGTTGTTAGCGGAGTTTCCCCAAACAAGGGTGCAGTATGTTATATAAGGAAGAACAAGAGTATGATAAAGAGCCAATAAAACTTGTTTAGGGACTACATTTCTAAGTTTAAACATTATAGAAACGCTCCTTGAAATCTTTCTCGCGATATAATTTACATGATCACTCCATTGCAAATTCTTATCTAGCATTACACCAAGAAATTTTGTTACAGTACACTCCTTTATGGCGATTTCATGAACATTAAGTTCATCAAGATACACATTTCTTTTATTAGTAAAAATCATGAAATTTGTTTTACTGGTATTCAGGAAGAGTTTATTGGTGGTCAAACATTTCATTACAATGATGAATTCTAAATGAAATAGATTCTTAGCTGTATTAAGATCTTTGCAAGAAAAAGAGAGAGTTGTATCATCTGCAAACATTATGAAGTTCAGTATATCAGATGAACGTGGAAGGTCATTTATATATAATAAAAATAACAGTGGACCCAGAACTAAGCCCTGTGGCACACCATGTTTGACAAGCGCTTCAGTTGAGCAAACCTTATTTACTGATACAAAATATATCTATTGGACAAATAACTTTTAAACCAATCACTGATTGCTCCTCTAAAGCCGTAACAATATAATTTATTAAGTAGAATATTATGGTCTATTACATCAAACGCCTTACTCAAATCCATAAATATTGATATCATTATTTCTTTGTTCTCCTCAGCTATATTTACATTTTCCATAAAATTTAAAATAGCCATTTCCGTTGTTTTATTATTACGGAAGCCATATTGATTTGGAGAGAATAAATTGTAGGATTCTAAATATCGCTGCATTCTACTTTTTACAATTTTTTCAAAAACTTTGCTGAACACAGATAATGAACACACCGGCCTGTAATTTGTTGCTAGTGTAGGATCACCCCCTTTAAAAAGGGGTGTTATACAACCAGTTTTTAGCATTGATGGGAATATTCATTAGGAAATACTTCGATAATTTTAGCCAAATATATATGGAGTAGCAATGGGTGGTGGTCCAGTGGGACCCATCTTAGCAAATGCATTCCTCTGCTACCATGAAAAGAAGTGGCTGGAACAATGCCCTATAGAGTTTAAGCCTATTTTTTATAGAAGATATGTTGATGACACATTTATGCTTTTTGATAGTCAAGATCAGGTAGTCATTTTTAACATACTTGAATTCCAACATGCAAACATCAGGTTTACAGTAGATAAAGAAGTTGATGACACTAAGTTTTCTTGATATTTCAATATCAAAGAAAAATAACTTTCACACTTCGGTATACAGAAAACCTACATACAGTATACAGGATTGGGTACTAATTATTTTAGTTATATTCCCTTTAAATGTAAAGTAAATTCAATTAAAATCTTTGTCCACAGAGCATACCATCTCCGCTCGAATTGGGTATCCTGTGATAAAGAAATAAATTATTTATATAAATTTTTTTGTAATAACTAATGCTCCCCGCTACGTCTCTATTATAAGAATGTCAAACAGTTTTACAAATACAAATACCAGTCACTGTTCAAGTAAGAACTGACTAAATTTCACAAAGCAACCTAAATGTAAACTCTGTTCCAGGGTAACCAACAGTCCAACACACAATTACGTACTGTATAATATATATTGCCAAAGATAAGGGTCTTGCAGATAACCTACAAAGCTATAATACCTATCAATATTTTTATTTTTAAATCTTCAACAATGAAAGCTAGGACAAAATGTTATAGGAATTTGTATAACTATTGGAAAAAGTATTTCAAAAGTATTTGGAAGTTTTAAATACTTTTCAAAATATTTCAAATACAAATAGTACACACACTTTTAATTGGAAATCTCAAAATACAAATACAAATACTTTCCAAAGGTATTTAAAATACCTTCAAATATAAATACAAGAGTATTTGACCCCATCCCTGGCAGGAACAAGCCGAGAAGAGAACGTGAAAAATATCGTAAAGCCACAAGAAAAGAGGAGGGTAAATCGTTTGAATTGGTGGATGCTATTTATGTGGATGGTCGCAAAGATGCAACAATAGTGACAGTTGAAGTGAATGGCAAATATTGTAGGAGAACCTGGTAAGATTTAAAATTTTGATCTTTATTTTGCATTAGATATTACTCAAAATATTTATTAAGATGAATTTTGGATACAGAAATTGGAAAATAGATATAAACCCTGAAATATTTAAAAAATTCTCTCTAATTTCTGAATACTATTTCAGGTGATTTCTACCTCTCACATGTGACTCCAAGTAATGGCAAGGGATTGACTATTGCAACAGAGATATACAAGGCCCTCAAAGACACTGAATTACAAACCAAACTTGCCATGATAGGATCTGATGGGACTAATACAATGACCAGTTCAAATGGTGGAACTATCAGATGCCTGGAAGAACTGCTTGGTAGACCTTTGCAGTGGAGCATTTGCCTACTACACTGTAATGAGCTCCCGCTTCACGTCTTTGTTACTCTGGATGGAACAACAAAGAACCCAGACTCATTTTCAGGAAAGATAGGGGTTGAACTTGATGGAAGTATATCTCAGTGGGATGTGATTTCATTCAAGCCAATTAGGAATTCAAAATTTCCAGTTATTCCTAACGAAGTACTGGAGGACCTCAGCACTGATCAGTATTATGCTTCAGAATCTGTATGGCTGTTATGCTTGGCTGTGTTGATCCTGATCTTGAGCCCCTTGAAGTTCGACTGATCTGTCATTCAGTGGTTGACTCTGGCATGTAGAATCCTCAGATTTTATACATCTCAAAGGAAGCCTTCCAAAGTTCTGATCACACTTGCAGTTTTGTATCTTGGCCTATTTTCCAAGTTGGTTCCAGATCAAGGAGTAGTATCGATGCATAGATGGTGCTAAGAACTTTTATATGCTCCAATAGATCCTGAAATTTTCTCACAAGGAATCCAGGGAGATAGCCCTAAAAACCCTCTACTGAAATGCATACTATGCTCACCCTGAGAATGTATTAATTGCCATGCTTGCCGATTCAGACCCACAAATCCGCAACATCGCAGTTAACAAGGTACTTTTGGTCAGAGGGAATGAATCAGTTGAAACAGTGATAGACAATGTCTTCGAAGGTGGTGACCTGATAATTGATTCAGATGAAGATATTGAAGCTGTTTAGATGATTATCTTTTATTACTTTGTTTAATGAGTGATACTTTAGATTAATTTTAAGTTGATTTGTAATATTTTCAGTAGAAAATTGTACATATTTACTAGTGATGCACCGATGGCAAATTTTAGCCGATGCCGATTATTTAATAAACAAAAACTTAAAATTTTTGAAGATTTCTTGTTATGTTGGTATCAAATTATTAATTTTTTATATATCCTTCTCTAGCCAGCTTACCATCTGCAGTACCGAGTGTACAGTAGATTAATATATTAGTTATTATAATGGAGTAATATCATCATAATAGCTGTAACTTGATTTTGAGTCTGAATTTTTCGTTTTAACTAGAATTTTGTTTCAAAACTTTGAATAAAAAATAGAGGAACAGAGAACACCTAATAGGCCTACTGAAGTTCTCATTAATTCAGTTATTTGCCCATTTTACTCAAAGAAAATCGTTTTTACATAAAACCTTCATTACAACTAACTTATGACATCTTTGTTTCGTTTTCTAGTTTTTCACCTTTTCATAGAGAAAGGTGAAAATAATAATTTTATGTATGGTGCAATAATACAGTAGGTACCCCCTAGCTATCTTTCAACAAAGATCATGAATATATACACAAATCTAACAAGTGTGTTTATTATACAATATTTTTTACTTTATTTTTTTTTATAATGGCCTCCTCATCACCCCTTACAGCCATCCAATCCTCCCACATTAAATTATTTATTTTTAAAAATCAAACAAAAGAGAATACAATTCAGATCTATAACTAAACTTAGCGAGTCTTTACAGTTAATTAAACAAATTATGGCTTCAGAGAAGCATATGTATAAAATTCTAAAGTCATAACTCGTAATGCTCAGTACACTAAATGAATCTTTGCAAAAAAAAAGACACCCTATTTGCAAAAAAACAAAGAAATGAAAAGCTCAATTAGTTTTTAAACAAACTCGTATTTCCTTTTTATTTCCTTAAAATACTGTTCCTCATCCCAAGTCCTTTCGATATTTAAAATTTAGTAATGGTAAATTATGATGCAAAAACATCCCCATTTCCCCAGTGGATGCACTTAGCTTGTTTTTTCTGGGAGAGTAAACCTGACCACCACAGCTAAATAATCGCTCTCTCAACAGATGATGGAGGAGATAAGTATTTAGACACCAAACGAGACAAAATATTAAAATTTGACCCATGTTTCTTCCACCAAATCAAAGGGCATTCTGTTGGTCCAATGAGATTGTGTTCCAAATACCTCTTTATTTCTGCTTTTATTTCAGTGATGGTGGTGTTTTTTTCAGAATCTTTAGATTCAATCTTTCTCTTGGATTTTGGTGTCTTCTTAGCTTTTTCCTGAACAAAATCTGCGTAGCATGAAAAATCAAAACTGAAACCTTCAGTATCACTTATCTCACTTTCAGGTTGCCCCAAATTTTTGAGTGAAGTACCAATTGAAGAATCACCCGCAGTGTTTTGAGTTTAATTGATGTATTACTCGTACATCCTCCGTCATCCAAGTAATCAGTGTGTCATTGATGTCTCTTTCAAAATCTTCCTTTTCAAAGAATTTAGTCATATCTAAGATCAGGAAAAGTGGCTAGAATGGTATTTCTATCTTTTAAGTATTTATGAAATCTTTCCTTTGATGAAGTTTGCCAAACAGAAATAGTTGAACCTAATCCTGTAAATTGTTGTGATTTTTCAGCTTTCTTGAAAAAGCTATCCATTATCTTTATGGTAGGAATGATGGAAGAAGCTAATGCTTCTCGTTTACTTAAAACCTTTGTCAAATCATTGAAATTTTTTAGAATATGAACCAATTTCTCCAGAAGTTGCCATTGGTTATTTTCCAAAGATCTCAGTTTAGGGTGATCACAAAGATATGGAATCAAAGCTCGCTTTTGTTCCAAAATTCGCTCTAACATAAATAATTGACTATTCCATCTTGTTGATAGGTCCTGAATAAATTTGTGATTGGGCACACCATATTGATCTTTATACTTTTTGTACGTGTCAAATGCGGATGGAGAATGGTTGAAATGACCAACAATAGTTTTGCACACTGAACATATGTTCAAAACATATATTTTGAACAAATATGGCATCATTTAAAACGAGTTGTAATGCGTGCAAAAAACGAAGTAATGCGTGATATTCAGTTTGATTTACTCCTGCCACCATGTTTGCGGCATTGTCACGAGTAATTACATGAACTTTTGAAGATGGAATTTTAAAGTCATCCATAGCATTTTGAATGCACTCACTTATATTTGTTCCTGTATGGGACTCATCAAACGGAGTTACCTTTAAGATGGCTGTTCTTTGCTCAAAATCTGTGGTTAACCAATGACCAGTTAAACTTATGAATGATAAATTAGCCGTGGTGGCAGTCCACCCATCCGTTGTAAATGAAATGAAAGATGCCTCATCTACTGCATCTTGTATCTTTTTCCTAACCTTATCATATATATTTTCAAACACAGTCTCTGTTATGTACTTTCTACTTGGAATAGAGTAGTTGGGGCAGATATGATTCAAAAGTCTTTGAAACCCTATATCTTCAACTATTAAAAAGGGCTGGATATCAGTGGCAATCATTTCTCCTCTCAAATTATGAATTGCTGTTGCTTTATGGTCATTAATATCCCAAATTTTCTTCCTTTCAAAAGTTTCAAAAAGGGTTTGCTGCGTAGCACTTGTACTTGCAAGTTCCTTTTTTAAATGTTCCGCGGGTGGATTGGTATTTTTCCTTTTCTTTTCATTTTCCTTCTTTTTAAGTTGCTCTTCATAATTTGCAATGCCCTTATGTTTTGTTTTGCTATGTTGTAACATATTTGTGGTTGTGAAAGTTTTCCTTTATTTTCCCTCGATTCCTCTGGATAATTTTTGGCTACATTCACCACAAATAGCAAATGAGTCGTCATCGCGACTGACAGTAAAATGCTTCCACACCCAACTCGTGGTTTTTGTTGGAATTGAACTGGTGGAGCTCGCACCAGCCATTATCACTTTTAAGCTTTTTAATTATAGTTACCTGATCAAATTTATATTATTAAATATTATTATTTGCTTATTTTATTGTTAATAAAAAGTTATTGATTATTGCGACTCAGTTTTCAGTATTTATTATGCAAAAGAATTTAAATTGGAAGGGAATGGAATTTACAGAATTAAATAACTAATGATATATTTTCCAAGCAATGAAATATTTCTCATATCTAGGTGCTCTGCAAAAACTGAAAATCAAAATAATAATAATAATTAATAAAAAAATTCAGTAATCAGTATTTCATGATGCCTAGGTTATTGAACAACTATTTTATTCCTATCTAATACATTTTGGAAGCTAGCCTCTCTTACACATAAGCACATTAGGATATATCTAGCAGAGTATCTAATACCTATATTCCAAAGCAAAAATATTGTCCATAAATATAATGTGTAATATTATTTATAACTTTCATGAAAAGTCTTTGGTTGAAATTTGAAAAAAAGTCATATCTTCATATAATCGGCCACATCATCGGCCAAATTTGGCCGATGCCGATGCCGATTCATCGGTGCATCACTAATATTTACCACAAATTGTATAAAAAATTTGCAAAAAAAAAAAAAAAGGCTGAAAATGGCAATTTTTGGTGAAAAATATAAATATGGATTTTTTTTTATGCATTATTGAGCCTGCAGCCCTCTGCAAATGATTTAATCTGCTTCAGAGGTAAAAAAAATACATCAAACAGTTTTTAAATTGTCTTTCTCTCATGTCCAAAACCCGAGATAAGTCACTGGGTTCAAATTTTGGTCACTCGCACATACAATTTGTATAAATTGGCTGGTAGCAGTCACAGTTGCAACCACCCAAAATCAGTTTTAAAGTTTAATCCTGGACAAAAGACAACTATCTAGATCCCCTCAATTTTGATCCTGACACTTTTGATTTTTTCACTCCACCCTATTATTCAAGATCAAGGAGAACTGGATCGCACACACTTTACTATAAACTAATATAATAAATAAAAAATTGGATTGGTTGGATTTCAATTTGAAGAAGTTTGTTATGACTGCCAAAAGAGAGAGAAGTTTTAATTTTAGCCATACGAGAAAAAAATATATATAAAAAGTAATGATCTTAAAAAATCGCTACCGTCGATTTTCGAAAGAGGAATTGGGGTAATCCTTTAACACAAAAACACTTTTTCATTCGAGTCTTGAAGAGTGAATTCGCAGTACCTATGCAAAATAAGGATACAGCAAAACCTAGACTGGTTTATTTTGAATTTATTTACATTCACTGAAGTTTTCAAGAACCATGGAAATCTTCAAGCAAAGGATGGTAAGTTGTTCCGTCATTCTGTTCATGACACCAATAGTGAATTTCTTTCTCTTGTGGTAGTACTTTGTTCAAACACAGACTGTCAGAAACTTCCGAAAAAAATGTATAGCTCCAACTGTCACCCTCACTTCAAATATAACACTTCATAGACTAGATCTTCATACTTACACACTTCCTTTTTATGATCCCTTCTACATGCAGCATTCTTAGGACTTCTCCACACACCCGAAGAACTGAGGGTGACGTTGAACTCCTGCTGCAAAATTTATATTACATTTTACCAGCATTTGGGCACCAGTAGCTCAGTGGTTAAGGTTTTGGGTTCCGAGTTTGCTCTCAACTGTTGGTACTGGGTAGTGGAGTTGGCCAGGCCACTCAACCTGTTTCTGCTCTGGCTCGATAACCCTCATGACATACTCACCCCAACTAGACAATATATTTGGTATAAAACATGAGAAAAACGTAAGGTTATGAAAACTAAAAATTAACTTCATTATAATATTAAATGTAAAGCTGTCGAAGACTGGAAAGCAGAACTTAATACCCGTTTTAAATACTCTTTACTTATCAGAAAATATAAAACTCACTGATTTCGTTCGCCAATGCATAAACTCAGAATCTGGTCCGTAGTCATACAAAAGTTCAGTGTTTTGTGGAATAGCATTTTCCTGCTTGACGAACACACACACAGATGGTATTCCTCATTCCTTATTATTTTCTTCGTAAAGCAGTTTGCATCTTTGATACCATCATTGAAATAGGCCGCTAAAGATTTGTTGAATTCAGCATCAATACTGGAAATGATGTACAATATACACGGAATCTCGCTGAAGTATACAACCCATTTTAAATTAAAAAAACTGTCAATTTCGAAGTCTGAACAAACACAAAAGTCTACATAAAATCTATATTATATAGCAAACGCATCACCCTTTTTTTCCAAAGAAAAATTCAGTTTTCTACTTTAAACATTTTCATTACAGGCAAATCACTACAGTGGTATATGTCCATTTCCATACACACATACATGCGCATCTCCGCCTAGGCGAGGTGTCGACTTTTTCACATCCAAGATAGATCTATAGATAGATATTTGCACTGTATGCAATGTATAGGTCCCATAATATATTCATAGATCTAGAGTATATAATATATGACTATGATATTTGAAAAATTTAGTTTTCTTGTGGATAGATCTATGTCCAGTGATTAAGTGGCCTCTAGAGCAAGGGCATTAATAGATACGTATCCATCAGATCTCACGCATGCATTCACAGATGAATTTCTATTGTTCTCACGTATGTACGGTTCGCAGACAAGAAACTTGTGGCAGAAATGATCAGTGCACAAATAGAGGACAATTGAGAATGAGCTTTTGCAAAAAATGAAATTTTAAGATGTAATCTGTGATTTTGCCAACAAAAAGAGCCGCAAAGTTAATGTACATTTACTTAAGTCATATTATACCTTGTAAAGTAATTCCATTAAAGGGTGTTTTCTGTTAAGTCTTTAAATAGTGAGGCATTCCCTAGCCTAAACTAATCCAATCAGAACCATACTTTTTTCTAACAGCAAAAATATTTCCAGAATTTTTTAACGTTCCTAGGTATCAATAGTGTTACCTCACTTTAATTAAAAACACACACACACACACTTCATCAGGATTTAGGTCCACTTTAGTTTTATAGATCTGGTGTTACCCTTTATGACAAGCTCGTAAAGTATCTCTAATGATATGCGAGGCAAAATCAAAGTTTCCATTTACACACCTCTCAGAACCTGTTTTGTTTTGATGTGATTTAAATAAAAAACCAAGACGATGACCAGACTAGGAAAAAAATTCAGCCTTTTTTTTTTTTTTAAAGAAAATACTTCATTATGAAGTGACCTGCTTCCATTTTATTTTTTAATGCTCTAGACTCTAAGGCAACAATTAATTCTCTGAACGAAAGACAAACGATTTTTTTTCAGTATCAAGAAAGGTCTCATCATTCGAGTTAATGACTTACATTTAGTTAATGCTCCCTAATTATTTTAAACACATTCAAAATAATTTTCACAAATAAAAAAATTGATCAGTGAAAATGATCTACCCCTCACAAACTATGAAATGAGGTATCAGTTTCTGTACATAACCAAAAAGATGCTCTTACACTTTAAATGTCTGCCCATCAAATAGTTTCCTTCCTTTTTAGCATGGCGCGTGCGCATATATATATATATATATATATATATATATATTATATATATATATATATATATATATATATAAAACTTTGAACCAAACAAAAATCAGGGATAAGGAGGTTCATCATCAGGCGTTACTGTAGGTCCACTCTTGTCTACATCTGGTGTGACTCTTTATGACAAGCTTTCCTTGTTTTAACATATGTTTCTATTAACATTTACACAATATTTAAGTATTAAACATTCATAATTGTTGAATTTAACACTTCCATCCTTACAAGGTAACTTTGACCTCTTTCTACTAACTGACAATCCTACCAAATTCTCTGAGCCATAATAACCTCGTAAATTATATACAACTCCTTACCAATATGTTTTGCGATCGTGTTAAAAAAGTAGATGTAACTAGCTCCTTTCTTTCGCAGTCTCCATTCACCTTCTTCTGCATTAATTCTCTCCCCAATATATTCAGCTACAAAGGATCCAGCAGGAATTTCTTCTTTTGTGAAAACACCCCTTCCTGATTAAATTCACAAATTTTGCGGTTATCCAAAGGCATATTAACTTCATTAATTCAGAAATGAATAAAATATACAGTATATAAGCTAACTTAGGCTCTGTTTATACGATACATTATCTTCGAAAATATAAAAGTTAAGCGAGGGTAGTCCTATGGGTTTTTTTTTATATCTTTTCTTGCCACATTTACCAAGTTTAGTTTAGAGTAGGGGTACTATAATCTTTCCAGTGCTCAGTAACATTTGCTCTCTCGATCTCAGTATTACCACAAACTGCTTCCAAGTTTAAGGATAAAAATGAAATAAGCCAAAAATTCCTCAAATTTTCTGGTAGAGGCTACAGTACAGAACCTAATTAAATTACAATGACCTAAACCTTTGTCAACCTACAGCAGTTACGGCATCTTCAAACAAACACAGATGCCAGCAAATGTGACAACTCCCTTAAAAGTACTATAAATACGAATTAAAATTAACTTTTTATAACGGGCATTTAGCAACTTTTATTTTAAATGGAATGGAAGTGGTGATGTTGGGGGGGAGGAGTAAAGCAGAAAACTGGGTACTACTGAGGTAGAATGGAGAGGTAAGATAGGCACTGGTCCAATGATGAAAGTCGAGTGGCACGACCGTGTGAAAGAATATACGAGATGCCAATGAGAGACGTTTGTATAAAAAGTTCGAGCGAAAGTAACAATAACTGGTATATGCATCATATGGTACCCATCGGAGAGGTACGGAAGAAAAGGATGAGTTCTGGAACATGTTGAATGATGTGGTCAGCAGGGCCGGCTCAAGGTACCGGCAACTCGGGCAGTTGCCGGGCGCCACGTGCTAAGGGGCGCCACGTCATGTGTTTGGGATCTTCCAAATACAAAGGGAAAAATAGAAAAATAAATAAATAAAATAAAATAAAATAAAATGTCAAATGTGAAAATTTCCTGATGTGGAGTAAAATTTCAGGGATTATGACATTATATTAGCCAATAGCATTAGTACCAGACTACCAGTAAAGCTAAGGTCAGCTTGGCCCGACATGGGATGACATGTCACATGGGTTGATGTGGCCGCGTAGGTGAGCGTTGAGCACAAATTACATACGCCTGGCAGCGCTGCCATCCTTTAATATCTCATCAGTGTTGCCACTTTGTGGAATTTTTACATTTTTTTGTGGATTTACCTCAGACAAAAGTGGCAACACTGTCTCTCATATTTTCATACATGGTTCCATTTTGAGAATGTTTAGTTGTACTTTAAGTGAATATCGTTAATTGTAATAAACTCTTTATTCCTACATTTGTAGTTTTTCCTCATTGTGAACAAATTTTAAAATTATACTTGTAAGGGCGCCGAAGTTCAGCTTGCCCGGGCGCCAGCAATCCTAGGGCCGTCACTGGTGGTCAGAAGTGTGGAAAATTTGTGTAGAGTCATTGTGAATAACAACTTAACTGGAAAAGTGAGAAATGGTCACTAACCCACGGGTAACTGGCGAGAATAGTATTCCTGAAATGAATGACAATAATAGTAGTATAGCCGAAAAAGGGGAGAGTGCAAGAGTGTTGCAAGTTATTATGTAATGTTGCAAAAGGGGGTGGGTGTGTTGCAAAGGGGGTGGGGGTGTAGCAAAAAAAGAAAAAATCCTCCAAAGGGGGGATGCTGCAGATGCAACAAGGAAAACTTGGAGGCGGCGTTATCCCCCAAGAGAAAGGAGAGAAAGGAGGAGAGGTGTTCACCTGGCAGGAGACAAGTGCATATTAAGACTTCAGCCGAGTAGACGTTGTTTTATAGGCTCCTAATCAGCCAGTTGGCTTAGAAGGCGTAAATGGCTTGAGTTGCCAGATAGCGCCATGTATTCATTTAATTCTAATCGAAGACTGAGTTGCCAGATACCACTTTTTAGCGATACCATTGTATACATTATTATAGACTCCTAATCAGCCAGTTGGCTTAGAAGGCGTAAATGGCTTGAGTTGCCAGATACCACTTTTTAGCGATACCATTGTATACATTATTATAGACTCCTAATCAGCCAGTTGGCTTAGAAGGCGTAAATGGCTTGAGTTGCCAGATACCACTTTTTAGCAGTATTATTGTATACATTATTATAGGCTCCTAATCAGCCAGTTGGCTTAGAAGGCGTAAATGGCTTGAGTTGCCAGATACCACTTTTTAGCAGTATTATTGTATACAATATTATAGGCTCCTAATCAGCCAGTTGGCTTAGAAGGCGTAAATGGCTTGAGTTGCCAGATACCACTTTTTAGCGATACCATTGTATACATTATTATATTTCTTAAAAGTTGGTTTAGAATACCGGTAGTAGGTTTAGAAGCCGTAACATGATATAATTAAGTAAAACAACATTGCATCATTCTGTTTATTATAAATATATAGAAAATAAATATACATTTCAATTGAGGAATATGCATATAATCATAACAGTACAGGAAATATATACACACAATTATGGTGATATATATAAAATAAATATACATTTCAAATAGAAATAAATATACATTTCAATAATAATAGAAATATGCATATAATCATAACAGTACATGAGAAATATCACGCAAAATATATAAATACATTTCAATAATAATAGAAATATGTATATAATCATAACAGTACAGGAGAAATATCAAGCAAAATATATAAATACGTTTTGTTTTTTTTCAAAATACTAAACTCGGTCTTAATCGAGTTTACAATTACATCATTATTGCTCTGCATTACGCAGTATATGCGGCTTAATAATATTTCACCGCTTAAAGTATAGGGAAACCTGTATTCGATATGAAGGGCTTTCATATCGTTCAGTACTATTTTTGCTCCCACTTTACAACCGGTTGGTAAGTCATCTTTAAATACGTCTAGAATACAATCAAAAGCACGCACAAAGAGTTCATCGTTAGCTACATTATTAAACACAAGTTTATAAACACGCTTTTCCAATCGAGGGTTTATTTCTACCGACTCGAGCTTTTCAATCGTGAACTCACTCAACATAGCGGCAATTGAAATAATCTTCTAAATCGTTACGACAACTGCGCGTTATATAAAGAAATAGTTCTTCAGGGTGAACGGTGTAGGTGAGCTCAGCCTTGTACCGATCAATTGCTTTGTACCAAAGTTCATGGTATTTCAAAGAGTCTAAACTTTTTAAATAAACATCCAGCACTAGACCATTCTCACCAGCCCTACACTCGGTAAACCCATCGAGCAGAGCGGTGTAGGCGTATTCAAGTACTGTATCAAAATAAAGCATGTCCGTAACACGCGCGTCTAATATAGGTTTCAGCTTGCGGAATCCGACGATTTCAAACATTCTGTCGAGGATGAAACGGTTTCGCGTAGGAACAAGAGCGTTATTATCAGAAGCATTCTTCCACATCAGCCGTATATCAATGCACGGCCGATCGTTATTTATACACAACGTACATACAACGGCGTATGAGGGTGCGTCACTAATTGCTCTCTTCTTGTACCTACGTTAGCAGGTATTTTATAACGATCTTCACTCCACTTCTCAACTATCACGAAGATTCCATTCATCTCCTCGACACTTAAATAAACCCGTTTGTTTGTTTGTCTACATTCCGTTTCCAGTACATAGCTAATGGTACCGGAATTACGCCTGAACACGCGCAACGATTTCGTCACGGACACATCGTACGAGGCGTTGAGAATGCTGCTCAAAGGAAGTTCCATCGTATTCGAGGAGCGCACGTCCACTCGGTTCAAGCTCTGAGATAACTATGAGCAGTGTGAGGCACGCAGGTAGGCAGGAACGGTTCGACGGGCGGCTGACTCGATGATACGTGAATGGGCTTGTTCGTATGATCCGCGAGTCGTACCGAATTATTGTACATATTTCGGTACAAGAATTAATTTCATCACTACCAGCCTACGCACCAGACATTTTACCTCAGGATAAGAACTAGGAACATTTCATGCTTTACTAAACATCTTCACACTCCGGCGCACTATTTGAGAGGAACATATGCTCATATTTTTCCTTTCTGCCCATCAAACGATACTCGTCTCTAAATCTGTTAAAAACTCACGCAGGGCACTAGCCACAACCTCACTACGAACCTCATCATGATATACATTAATATAGTGATAAAAATACTTAAGATTGTCCATGATCACGAGATTCACATTTTCAGCCGTAGGGTATGAGTAATCGACATGGTGTAGCATGACGTAATACCGCTTGTCACACCACCCATCCGCAAGACTCATTATCCATACCTGCTGCTTCTCTTCTGCACGCGTTGTTTCTTTTACTTCACGGTGTATGTGAGACTTTATAAAGTTTAGCTCTGCAGTATACTTCAGCACATCGTCTGTGCAACGAAAGCCTTCAACGGTCTCACCAGAACATCCGTAGAGTATTTGTACATCTTGGAACTTCGCACAATCCAATGTGTTTTTAAAAGAGGTATAGGAGGGGGAATAGGAAGTTTTTCGGTATCCACCACATCCTGACACTTTGCTGAATACCATTTCATAAACGTTGTACAAGCAATATCAAAGGTAGCGATTTGAATACACGTCTGATCTGAATACACGTCTGATCTCTCGGGCTTACTGCAGTCGACTGACCACGCAGGGACTCCCAGCTAGTAGCATGACTCACGGTCTTACAGTGGGCGGAGCTTAGAACTTTCACCTGCGCGCGCGCGCGCACACACAAAGGAGAAAGTGAAACGCTAATTGAAACATGATTTATTTAATAAACGAGATATTCAAGTTATATATATTTACAAATACGATTTAATAAACGAGATATTCAAGTTATATATATATATATATTTACAAATACGTGTAATAAATCAATAGATACTTTACAAATACGATTTAATAAATGAGATATTCAGGTTATATATATATATTTACAAATACGTGTAATAAATCAATAGATACGATTATATACAAGACAAATACGTGTGAGTTAACAATAGAAGCATCATACGTTTTGGTATCCAAAGGGTACGGTATCATAGGTACCAGGTAACTGGTAACGTTTCCTATAGGTGTTACGGCACACCTTCGTACCCCTAAGTTCCTTCACGCCCCCCAGCTTCTGCGCCCGAAAATTGTGGGTGCCTACAATTAGTTGGGGAGGTTGTTCGCCCTCATCATCGTCCAAACATACTAGATCCTTCAACGATTCAAAGTTAACAACCCGCCGATTCGCATGGTTGAGCGTAATACCCTTTGCCTTCACGATATATTTCATTTCCTCCCCCACCCTGACCCGTACCCCATAAGTCTTAGGTCCTGTTGAGACAAAAGAGTCGGCGTAAGCGTTGTCCCCATACTCGTCCTTGATCTCATCAGTGAGCTCGCCGAGGAACTCCCCAATAGCGGGCATGTATTCACCCTCCCTCTCTGTGAATATCACGCTATCTGTATCGGCATACAATACTCTCCGCCCAAGAGAATGCAATAGACCCCAAAGTTTTATACGGGCGTAGGCTGTTGTGAAGCTGGCCACAGGTATGTTTGTAACCCTTGAGGTATCTGTGGCAAATTCAGTGTTGTTGTTTATTATATTACCTACATTCACGATCTCCATGACCTCTTTATCGGGAGCATTGGCATAATCCCAGACATCACTATAACTTTGTGCCAAATGAATGCTCCCTCTGCCGGTATTCTGCGCAAATTTTCCCCATAGACTGTTTAGACACAACTTTGCACTAAAGCGCTTGCCAGGATTCTTTACAATTTGGACACGATCAAGTTGTATACCTTCGCGGTCGCGGTAACGTTGAATATAGGCAGACTTTTCATCTTCGGTATCAACTCCTCGCGGATACCCTGATGCCTCAACCTTATCGTTCAAAAAGGCGTTTATATATGGTGTGAAAAGGTTGGGTAGCTTCTGAAACCTCCACACCTCATGTATCTTCAGTATTCTATAACCATGGCGTACGGCTAGGGCCAGCTCAGGACTTGTATATACGCCTCTGATCTTACGCTGGTGGGGTATATGGCTACATTCGCCGTTATCCTCTTCCGCGCACTTCACGCACAGGGGAAACATGAGCTTGTCGTCGATAACGACAGGTAAGATCGGCATCCATAAATTGCGTGGGGGGAGTACGTCTACGAAAGAGAGCCCAAAGTAACGATCATTCAAATTTTTTGAAAATTCATTGATGGAGGGTAGGGTAGGTCCCACCAGTTTCTCAGGAGCGCCCACGGGGTACGGACTGCTCTTCATCACGTATGGGTATAAAGAACAGAAATCGTAGTAATGGAGCTTCACGCCTCCGTAGGTGGAAAGTATAGTCTGAAAGGATTTGTACGTCCTCCAAACAAGCTATCACCACATTTGAGAGGATCCAGCACCATTGAACGCTTGATCGTGTTTATTTCCTCACGGTACACCTCGTCTGTCTCCATCCGTGCATCATATTCATGCTCCAACAAGACTTTGTGAGTGAACTGTGATCCTATAAGTTGATCGCGGGTGCGGGTCGATGCAAGACAGTCGGCAGGAGATCTACCGTGGATATCTCCGGTGATTCCGCACTCAGGACGGGGGCATCCATGCCACCAGCAACCGTTAAAGGAGTACACAGTCTTCACACCAGTGACACGGTTTTCACTTAACCCATCAACCCAAAAAACACGTCCATTAATCTTAACTCTTTGAGGACGAAAGGACATATTTCTCCCAAGGAAATAATAATATAAATTGTACAATGATGCAACGTTTCTACAAATACATCTACATGTTTATACAGGTATCGTTTAGTTGTCGGAAAATTAACCCAAAATTGGGTCATTTAAGTGACTATAGTTACTAATATCTAATTGTAAAACACAATAAAACTTAAACTTTTAAGTTCAAAGAAATGTATACTGGTCATCAAAGAGTTAATGGGTACTTCACCCGTGTTGCGAGCGTGCTTTATGTATACACCTGTCTGTTGCTGTAGGTGTATGAGCCAGTAAATAGCCTTGTGTCCGTAACTGCGGGGGTTGTTTCGGTGAATAATGGCTAAGGTGTCTTTAGGCATGAAGTTATTCTCGAACACCGTGAAACATAATGATGCGATGGTGGTTGCGACTTGCAGTGGATCGCATTTGAAACGGGCTATGTACATCCTTCTAAAGGCCTGGAAACATACTCTAAGCACGCGCACATCATTCACGCAATAACGCTCACATTCATCAGCTATATTATAAGGGTTACTTTCATTAAAATTGTCGTAGTATCGATCAAAGTCTTCACGTTCATCCATACAGTCAAAATAATGTTTGGTGGTGGTGGGCCTACGTAGTTTAAAGTCTCGCTGGTGAGGAAAGTGTAAGGGAAGTATCCTTTGGAAACTTCAGCTGCTACTCCCATCACCTTGGGTAGCTTTGCTAATTTACAAGGTGTGAATAATAAAGTATCTTTAAATTGTACATTGCCTCTTATCTGCATCTGTATTAATTTGTTGCCTCTTTTCAATGGATCACCTGTAAATATCAGAGGATTCGTGTTCAAGCAACTCCTTATAAAGGAACTGCGTGTCAAACTTTGCCCGTTATGGGCGAGAATATACACAGTCATTTTTTTGAACTTGTCGGCTAACTTGACAATATAGGACACAAATAGTTTCACAGGACTATCGCGGACATTCGTTTTAAAAACGTTTGTCCGTTTACCGCATTTGGGGCACTCGTCACATTCGATACCCATACACTCATCACAGATGGTCTGGCTCACAAGTAAATGTGGAATTACCTCTTTGGTTTCAGCGTTCGTATATGTTTCTATATCGTAGTATACAGTTATACAAGGGTTATTTTTAGGCTTAGCATCTTTCATATAACATACATGCTTTACTCCATCCGCCTTATATTCCTCCTGGCATGTAGGACAGTGAATTATGTCACACTTGTGCTTAAATTTCCCCCAATTATCCATTGTGTGAAACATACCACATTCACAGATTCTCATTTTCCTGCACGTGCCAATTGATTTATGGAAATCAAAACAGATATTATTGAAAAATGCGCGTCTACACACATCACAGTCTCTCTTCTCAGCTTCAACTACACGGCTTTCACATTTGGTGCTTTTACACTGCTCACATACCATGTGACATTCTTTACAATGTCTCACTATATCATCCGCAAACTCAGGCACCCCTTACACAAATCATGATGTCTCCCATATTTTCGACTTTTGTCATAACTAGCGTAAAGCCCCTTATATTACGGATGGGGAGATACGTTGTCCCTGACAATCCTAAAATAAGTAGGGGTCTTTCTACGATCTCTCACACAGCTTTTAAAAACATACACAGTCCTACGACGATCATCCAACCCAAATACAACTATGCGGACATTCATTTCCTGTTCTACCCTTCTCAGCTCTTCACGACCCATATTACAGTCAAATTCAAGTTCACAGTCTACAGCTAGTTTACGGGCACGCTCCACGACCGTAGGCAGCCAAATTTTTTGAGTCCGTGTATTTTGTACAGTAAACATACGTGCTAAGAGTACTGCTATAAAGCCGCAACCACGATCGACGTTTATATGCTTTCGGTAAATAGTCGGAGAATTGAAGTTAAGAGTGTACGGTATGGCACTATGACCCGCAACACGGAATACACGGTCAATATTTACCGTGAAGTTGTCCATATTAAAGGCTATACTACTTTGGGAGGCTTGCATTATACGTCCTAATATATATTCTACATCTTCAGCCGCCAAACGTCTAAATGGCACTATCACCCAATAATCGTCTACATCACCGTCATCTGACCCGAATCCAAAGGACAGACTCGTCCTGACTTCACGCTCGTCGCGATTCTGAAGAGCAAACTCTACAATATGCTGTACAACCCGGCGTAGCCCGCGCTCAATTCCATTGCTATACATGGCTCTAGGGTCGACCCTGACTCTATACCGATTTCTAGTCAAGGCTGGGGTGGGGGCTGCGGATCGCACCAATTCCAGCGTTATAGCATCCTCAACAGAACGGGGGGCGGCAGATGAATTAGTGGATATATTAGCGGGGCGCTGCTGGGGGCTTGTTGCGTAAGAGGTTGAGGGTTGGGGATCTATTACCGCTGCAACAGCGCGTATTTCGGGCGCTTTATACCTGACGTGGGGTTCTCACACCTCCCTTTGGACGTGCTACCGGTATCGCTGGTGAGGGTTCGTTGGCAGGGGAGGAGATCACAACTACACTGTCGTCGAGGTCATCCGTAATGTCAATGATGGGGTGCTCTACCTCATCGTCATTCACGGTTCTGTCGGAGAAGAAAGCAAAATATAAGGAACAGCACTCAAAATTTGTAATATTTTGTAAATGACCCGCTTAGGAGTGTGACGTGTTAGAAATGGACTCTGTAGAAAAATTCAGATTCACGAGCCCATCCACATGTATTATATCTGGACCTACAGGATGCGGTAAAACTGTGTTTATGCTTAAAATCATTAAAGAAAAGGGAGAGATGTTCTCTAAATTTGTGCATAAAGTTATATGGTGCTATTCGATGTATCAATCAGTGTTCAACGAGTACCAAGATGATATTTTGTTCCACAAAGGCGTATATGACGTTAATTCGTTAAAGGGAAATGAACATACAATCATCGTAATTGACGATCTCATGTTGGAGATGGATAAAACGTTTGCCGAGACATTTACAGTATTCTCCCACCATCTTAACATAAGCGTGTTCTTCATCAATCAGAATCTATTTTTCAAAAATAGATACATGCGCGATGTGTCGTTAAATACGCAATATCTAGTTTTATTCGCGCAACGTAGAGATGTATCACAAATTGGGGTATTAGCCAATCAAATGTTCCCGAATCAGCGTAAGGAGTTTTTGGAAGTTTATAAAGAAGCTACAAGCACGCGTTACGGATATTTGCTTTGCGACCTTCATCCGCGAAACACGTTTAGAGTGCTTCTGCGAACGAATATATTTCCAAACGAGCCTGAAACGGTGTATATTCTAGAATGACAAAGAGACTAAAGAAATACCGTGAATTAATAAAAATCTATCATCGACTGCCCCGGGCAATGCAGATGTTTATTAAAAATATCGACGCCGACTTTTTAAAATGCATCTGTGAAATCTGTCAACGTTATAAATTGCAATGTATCAATGAAAACCCATCAGAAGGCTCGCCTACGCCGCTACAAGAACATAATACGTGCACTCGCTCGTAAAAGTCAAACTGTAGCGAAGAAAAAACGAATTATTGTACAAACAGGAGGGTCATTTCTCCCCATCTTATTTTCAGTTTTGGGTCCTTTACTGACTAGATTAATATAATGAAGAAAGTGGTAGTGATTCCCCACGAGGTGTACGCTTCACTGGAAAGGAATCCAGACACGGATCTAGATCCCCGTAAAAGCAGACTTAAAAGAATGGAAAGCGAATTGCTAGCTCTATTAAACAGTGAAAAAACACCTGATGAGAAAAGAATCTTATACCAAGAAGCTCTGCAGAAATTTCTTCACGAGTACGAAAATTATAAGAGCCCTACAGAGATTCCTGTGGTTATTAGGCACAGCACGGGGGACGATGGACATGGCGACATAGGATCTGAGCCCGACGATACAGCTGACCAACCAAAAAGATTAGCCACACAACATATCGAACATGTATTAAAAAGCACCCTCCCACATACATTGAGGAGTAAAGGCTTAAGTCTTTATAATCTATTGAATGAGGATCCCGCCATACAATGGACCGATACAGGCGAGATCATTGTGGAAGGATCAAAGGTACAGGAATCGAATATCGTAGACATTGTCCATGATCTGGTGAGAAAGTGGGATAGGCCATCACCATCAGGCTGGAAGCATATTAAAGCAAGACTACAACAAATAAATGTCCCTAAAACGTTGATAGGAAATCTGAACAGGTTAAAAGACTTGGAACATGCAACGCATGTGACACAATTGAAGACGCCGTCACCCCCCGCGGTAACACCTTTGAAGAGGAGCAAGAAGAGGTTAAACCAACCCTACCCACGTGCCTCTAAAATACGCAAATCGCTAACGTATTAACTAAACGCTATTATGACGTTTCTAACCCATCCTCTTACGGCGGCATAGATAGACTGTACAGAAGTGTTTACGGAGTAGGAAAAAATGTTGAAAGATTTTCGAGGGAGCAGGACGCTTATACGCTTCATAAGCCTGTGAGAAAAAGGTTTAAAACAGCCAAGACAACGGCTTCCTCGATTGATTCTATTTGGCAAGCAGATTTAACAGACATGCAAAGATATTCTGTGTATAACGATGGTTACCGCTACATTCTATTCATAATAGACGTATTCTCTAGATATCTGTGGCTAGTTCCGCTGAAAAATAAATCACCTGAAACAGTTGCTAAAGCCACCAAAACGCTAATGTTAAAAGAAAACAGGGTTCCTGGCTATTTTTGTATGGATATGGGGAAGGAATTTATAGGCCGTGCTTTTCAGAACATGTTGACAGAGTTTAATATCAGCTATTACACAACCAATTCTATACATAAGGCTTCTTTAGCTGAAAGAGTTCAGCGCACCATAAAGGAAAGCATGCACCGTTATTTTACACATAAAAAAACACACAGATTTCTAGACATTCTGGAATCATTGGCGTCATCCTACAACCGCTCACACCATCGCACGATTGGGACAACACCTAACGAAGTTCTAGAAAGAGGTACGCTCCCGAGGAGAGATGGATCACCACCACCACCACCACCACACTGCGCGCTTCAAAATCAATGATTCTGTAAGGCTGTCGCGTTCGGGGAACAAATTCGCAAAGGGTTTTGAGCAAGGATGGACACGCGAGATTTTTAAAGTTAGGGCTATGAGACCTAAAGGTGAGATAATGATGTATTACATTGAAGATGTGAATGGAGAAGAAATCTCAGGAGGCTTTTACCGCGAGGAATTGCAGAAAGTTGCGTTTAATTTAGGAAAAAATGAGTTTAAAATTGAGAAAATTTTAGGAAGCAAAGGTTCAGGAAAGAGAAAAATGTACCTGGTGAAATGGTTAGGGTACCCAGAAAGCTTCAACACCTATATAAAAGCTGATGCAATAATGAAGCTTAAATAGTATGCAACATGGCTCCTAACCATTTCTACGTCACACTCCCGTCCTCCTCGTCCCTGTCTGTACACCCTAACAACACACTAGCCAACTTTGTAACAGAACTCCACAAGCACATTGAATTGGGTCGTGATTCGTATGAGGTGGGGATATGCGAAATTCAGCTGGACACCATCTTTTTAAATATTGAACATAAAGAAACCGTTTTTACGATTCTTAGAGACATTGACGTGTGAAAAAGCTGGGGTAGCTATGGATGAAACTATGCGTATCGCTCGGACTAAGATTGCACGGTATTACAGTACAGAAGTAAGACTAGGACCGGGTCAATATGGTTCGGCCGAGGATGTTGTGAGAGGCTTAAACGTAAGTTTAAGAAACTCAAACCTTACGAATGATTTAGTATACGAAATCGTAAACAACCCTGCACATACACTAATCCTAAATCAAAGACTAACAGACGTATTAAAGACCATAGAAAGTTCCAAATTCTATCCAATGGCCGATATAGCGCAGCCTTCCAAAGACACACATTTCACGAGACACAGCATGACTTGTCCAGATTAATGTATCAATTGAAGATGGAGAAATTGGCTGAAAGGTCCCCAGACATGTGCTATATTTACAGTAATATAGTGGAGCACCAGTTTGTTGGGGATACCCAGGCACGCCTGCTGCGCATTGTTCACATCCCCAACCATAGAGGAAGGAGTTTGAGTATTACATATGACAGACCCCATTATGTGAATGTCGCAACTAATTTAATAACCAATATCTCAATATATATAAGAACGATTGAGGGTGAAAACTTCCCATTCGGTAACGGGAGCTTAACAGTGAAGCTACACATTCGACGCACTGAGTTATAATGGATAGAAAGCCTTTCACCGTCTATCGAGGGGTGCGATACCAGCGCGGTAGTGGACTTGGGTCCATTTTTTCATCCATACTACGTACGGCTGTTCCTTTGCTGAAGAGGGGTGCCAGATACCTTGGAAGGAAAGCGCTGCAATCAGGTATTAACACTGCAGAAGACATATTGGCCGGGGCTAAACCTAAAGGCTCTAAAAAAACATTTAAAGCGTACACGGGACGAAATCATCAAAGATGCAAAGAGAAAAATGCGTGGTGGCGGGAAGAAGAGGGCTCCCCGGAAGAAGAAGGGTCACGTGGTATTAAACGTAAAAGGCTATCAAAAAAGAAGTGCTGGAAGCGAATGAAACCTATGGTTGACCACTTTTTTGACTGATATAAGCTAAGGACATTGATCTCATGAATCATAGTTTGTTTACCACTTGTCGAGAGAGGAGTCACTATTTCGCCATGGCACGCTTCATCCACCCATGTAGTTCACAATGCTGTAAATCGGAGCTGTCCCTTTTTGAGCTACCTCCAACCCAAGGTTCTATTGAGCACAGTGACTTTATTACAATTAACCCTTTAAACACAATTAGTTCCCCGAGTGCACCTATAGAATTCGTGATACCCAGTCAGGTCCTTACTTTTTTGATCCAAGCTGTGTGCACATGTACGCTAAGCTACGTATAGCCCATTCTGATGGAACGGTCTGCGATGACAAATATGCTGTATACCCTGAAACAAACTTTCTGCACTCCATATTCAACCAGTGTGACGTATATTTAAATCAGACCAACATATCGGCAGGCACGGGGTACTATCATCTACGAGCCTATCTGGAAAATGTCCAACTTTTCCAAAGAAGCGAAGGCTACCTTTTTAAGTGCCGAGGGATATTATCAAACTAAAGATGAAGTAGTATAAAGGATAAATTTAAAAATTCTAAAAAGAAAATATACGAGTGTTTTGGACGGTTGCACACAGATTTCACTTTCCAGGAGAAGTTGCTTGTCAACGGGGTGGATATGAAAATAAAGCTCACCCGCACGAGTCCTGATCTGCTTAAATCTGGATGCTGATCAAGAGGAGGGTGCAAAGCCCGTTGTGGTTCACATTATGGACACATACCTCCGCGTACGGCGAGTGAAATTAAGTTCACCAAAACAACTAGAATTGAGAAAAATTTACTAAACGCTACAGTGAAATATCCTATTAACAGAGTGCAGATCAAACTATATACGGTTCCTGCAGGGTTGGTATCGAAGCAGATAGAAAACATTGCCCTGGGAAATCTTCCTAAAAGGATATTAATCGGCATGCAGGACCACGCTTCGGTGAATGGAAAATATAAAAAGTGCCTTTAAATTCGAGAATTTCGGACTTAAAAATATAACTCTATACGTTAATGGCACTGCTTTGGGTGGAACAATGGGTACGGACTATTCATCAGACGCTGTGTTACCTCTTTGTGCCAGAGCCTATAGTAATCTGACCCATATTGCAGGTGATTGTGATGAGCTTGGTAATGGGGTAACGCAGGAAGAATTCATTGATCAATTTAACCTTTATCCGTTTGACATTACACCCGACTTATCTGCTAGCGTAAATACCCATTTAACCCCACAGCAGAGCGGAAACATCTCAGTGCGGCTGGAATTCGCCAAGCCTATAGACGCTCCTATTAGTGTACTAGTATATCTCGAATCGCAAGCCCTAATAGAAGTAGATAGATTTAGGAGCGTTATCACTGACTTTTAAAATGGATGCTAATACACTTCAGAAAGTAATGGAACGAGTCACACGTTCCAAATTTATCGGAGTGTTTGCGAAGAATGAAACATCGAGTTTGCCAAGTACGCGAGAATGCGGTAGTCTTATTGTGAACACAGATGTCATCGGTAATGAAGGGATTCACTGGATCGCTATTTTAAAAATAGACAGCGCCTGTACTATTTTGATTCACTCGGTACTCAACCCTGGAGTGACCCTATTATTGTAAAATTTCTCGCTGTTACATATTCCCGAAGTTGTATGGAACCCATTTCGCATACAAGGATATTTTACTAATGTTTGCGGAATGTACTGCGTCTCATTTCTCAGGCATATGTCAAGTGATAAAGAATTTATAAATTTTTTAAATTTATTTGACCCGTGTCACACTCGCCGAAACGATGAAATGGTATGCAGACAGATAAAAATCCGTTTTCCAATTGTACGTACTCGTTGTATATTATAATGTTTTTGTTCGTATATTTGTAACGATATATTCTGTAGTTGTTTATTGTACTGATTTCTTTCATTTAATAAATTTATGAAAATATATTGTGTCTTCTTATCCCAAAAAGATCGAAAAACACTTACATTATTTCGGTGTGACATTGTTGACTGATCAGTATATCCTCCGTATTCCGAGATTCTTCAAAAGATTGTATAACACGTGTCAAATCCTCATCGGACCTTAAAGGAATAATGTTCATTCTTTTAAAACATATACAGAGTATACAGACAGATCCCCATTATGTGAAGATATCTTTGGTTCGAGGAATAACATTGATTGCCATAAAAAATTTCGATTTTAGCATAATGGGGACAAGAGGTAAAACCAAATAACATTGATTGCCATAAAAAATTTTTGGCGAATATCTATTTGACGAGATACTACAACTCTATATATATATATAGAAAAACGAATTATAGACACTTACATTTCTATGGTAGTCCCCTGCGTCGGGTTGTAAGGAGCGTCACTGCAAATATCTTCAACGGTTTGCGTTGGAAATAATTCGCCACGGTCAATCGCATTGAAAAGACTAATTGCGGTTAATGCTGCAGTATCACTTTCTTCATACAATTCCGGGGAGACGTACAGGTCCATGGTGGAGGATGTGTGACATTGCTGACTGTTCAGTATATCCTCCGTATTCCGAGATTCTTCAAAAGATTGTATAACACGTGTCAAATCCTCATCGGACCTTAAAGGAATAATGTTCATTCTTTTAAAACATATACAGAGTATACAGACAGATCCCCATTATGTGAAGATATCTTTGGTTCGAGGAATAACATTGATTGCCATAAAAAAATTTCGATTTTAGCATAATGGGGATAAGAGGTAAAACCAAATAACATTGACATAAAAATTTTTTGGCGAGTATCTATTTGACGAGATACAACAACCCATCCATATATATATAAAATCGAATTATAGACACATACATTTCTATGGTAGTCCCTTGCGTCGGGTTGTAAGGAGCGTCACTGCAAATATCTTCTACGGTTTGCGTTGGGAATAATTCATCACGGTCAATCGCGTTAAAAAGACTAATTGTCGTTAATGCTGCAGCGTCACTTTCTTCATACAGGTCTGGGGAGACGTACAGGTCCATGGTGGAGGGAATGATTATTCCCTGACGCGAAAATAGCTAGTTACTCCCAACTGAAAAATAGCCCCTTTTATATGCACAATCGTCAAGCTCCGCCCCAAAAGACCAGATGTTCGTAGTGATTGGCTGCCGGTGTAGCTGGGTGGAGCTATGACGTGTACCAATCCGCTATAACGGGATCGGACGAGTAACATATATATATAAAATCGTGTTTCTTGTGAATAAATTATACACTTACATTTCTATGGTAGTCCCTTATATTATATTTTTACTTACAAGTTATTTCCAATTCGGCGAGAAATTACACTAGGGTACAACGAAAACTATTTGGTGTTTCTTATAGAACTTTTGATGCTGATTCAGGTTTCAGAATTTTCTATCCCCCATAGTTTTCGAGAAAGAATCATAATAATCGTGTATATTTGTCAACCCTTATATATATATATATAAACACAGATGGAATCGATGTAGACAATGCAGGTCCTAATTATCTCGATGAAATAGTGAGCAATCGACGAGATGTAATTCTGAATCCACGTTAAACTGTGGGTCTAAGGCGGAGTGAAAACCTTTCCAATTCGGCACAAACTCTGCCATTTTAAGGATGGTTTAACTGCAGCACTATAAATGTTATAGTTTAAATGAAGAGGCTAACTAAACACTCTGCATAAATAAACACTAAAATAAATGTTATATGAAAAATAAATAATATATATATATATATATATATATATATTTACATATACCTATCATAAGATGTTTAAAAGAATGTGTATATATATAATTATAGTAAACTTATGCCAAGATAAACTAGTTATCCATAAAAACCTAATTGGTTTTCTATAATTCTGTTTTCTATGGTTGGTTGAATTATGTGTAGGCTAACTACGTTATTTGTTTCGTCGGATTGTGTTTTGGCTAATTTCAAGTTTAATGAAGTTCAAGTTAATGCTATATGTTTCTAATCGTTAAACACTATATACATCTATTGTAAAACACTATATACATCTATACATCTATAGTGAAACACTATACAGTATGTCCCACAAAAAAGTACACCCAACTTTAGATTGTACTAACTCCTCCAAAAATTTAGATATTTTGGATCTGTTTGTTTGATTTAATATAGCAAATTATTCTTTGTTAACGTTCAAATTTATTCATGTTTAAACGAATTAGTTGTTTAAGCATCTGCTTTTAACTGAAGGGTACAACAAAATGGATTGCGCAAAATTGGTCAATGAAAAAATAATGTGTGTATCGATGTAATGAAAAGACAAATACATAATAATAGATACTTTAACATAATTTTAATAAGATACAAAGCAGATTTTTCTTTATTCCTTATTACAAAAGTTATGCTTAGTTTCGCTTTCTTTCAACATGACCGCCATTGGTTTCTTGAAAAACCAGAAAGATTCACGGAACAATTAGTGGTTGGAGATGAGGCGGCCTTTTTTATGAATGGTCTAGTGAACAGACAAATCTGCCGTCAATATGCACCAAAAAATCCACCTGAAAATCATATCTACGAAAAGAATAACTCTAGACAAAAACTGTCTCTCTGGGTAGGACTGTGCGTTAATGGAGCGTTAATTGGCCCGGTCTTTTACGATGGTAATCTAAATGGTGAAGCTTACCTAGAAATGATAGACCGAGAAATCCTTCCACAAATACGTATTGCTTATGGAAACCGATTTAATCGTATTTGGTGGGTGCAAGACGGAGCTCCTTTTCACAGGAGAGTTATCGTGAAGGAACGCTTGCAGGAAGTCTTCCACCAAAGAGTAATTGCTACAGGCCATGACATTGAATGGCCTCCCAGAAGCCCTGACTTGATCCCGTGTGATTACTTTTTATGGGGTCATTTGAAAAATAGATTATTTGCATCACAACCTATCAATTTAGATGATTTGAGGACTCGCATCACAGCTGAAATCAACTTGTTAAAAGGCAGTCCAGATCTTATCAAAAGAGTGATGGGGAAGATGAGAGCTCGACTCCAGATTTGTATCGATAGGAATGGCGGTCATGTTGAAAGAAAACGAAACTAAGCATAACTTTTGTAATAAGGAATAAAGAAAAATCTGCTTTGTATCTTATTAAAATTATGTTAAAGTATCTATTATTATGTATTTGTCTTTTCATTACATCGATAGCACACACATTATTTAACTCTTCAGTTAAAAGCAGATGCTTAAACACTAATTCGTTTAAACATGAAATTTGAACGTTAACAAAGAATAATTTGCTATATTAAATCAAACAAACAGATCCAAAATATCTCAATTTTTGTAGTAGTACAATCTAAAGTTGGGTGTACTTTTTTGTGGGACATACTGTATATATCTATTTATCTATCTTAAAAAATTATAAAATATTTATCGTTTAATTTTGCTCATGTTGTTTGCAAAGTAGATACATTTCAAACTTGTTTTAAATAAAGAAAAATTATATATATATTATATATATATATATATATATATGTTAACCCCTCCGTCTATGGCCCTGGGGTGGTTCGGATTGACGGGGGTTCTGGTTTAGGAGGCAAGCAACGGATGTGACTTGAAGTGGTTTTTCTTCTATGTTACTCTCCGAGTTCTTCTATAGTGGCTCGGAGGACTCTGGTAGATGTGCAATCAAATGCTGAAGGTTCCGGATTCTTCTTATAGCGTATCCGGAAAGTTTAATGACTAAGTTCTTCTGAAGAGAGCAAGGCTCGAAGGATAAGGTAAAAACTAGCTTCAACTGTAATTTTACTGTTAAAATGTACAGGTAGTGCTCAGCCTCTGAATTAGCTTCTGAATTACAATGGATTAATTTGAATGGGTTTATATACCCAAAAACTGCTAACATTATTATTATTAAATGCTAAGAAGGCTGTATTATTTTGCACAATTTATTTGAAAATAAGTAAATTTTTTAGCTGTGGTAAGGCTTGAACGAGTAAACAAAATATTTGAAGACGAAACCATATTTTTATCTTAAACCGCGACTTTTCAGATCTGATGTTATCATGATCTGCCAAGTTAACTAAAAGTGGAAATCGGACTATGCATCTTTACACTAAAATATGCATATGAGTGAAATTTTAAGGTTTAAGATGTACAATTTTAATGCTTAGGCAAGACATGATCTCATTGTTTAAACGAAAGAGAGTGTATACAAAATGTGAACATTGCAAAGCTTAACAGGATTCCTTATTAAGCGAAATCTAAAAAATGATTATGAGATTTTAAAAAACAACAGGTCACCAATTATTTAGCAAAGTAGAAAGCGAATCTAATATTTTATCCAAACTCGCGTTGGGCGATTTTGGTCCTTATGTAAAAATGAATACACACACGTACATACATATGAGTATAGGCATTATATAAAGTTAAATATATAAGATTATACATGAACCATATAACACATGAATTTTTAAAATGGATACTTTTTCTTACAATGGATACAGACTATATAAATGAATACAAGAATTACATGAAGGATAAGATAATATAGGAATATGGGAATTATTTATGGTTCATTTTTACAGGGCTCTTCCCTCTAGAATATTAATATAATAACGTAACATCCTAACTAAGGCTAACTAGATGATAACTATTGGTTTTATAATACAGATTTATATATACAACATAAGTCGGGTGGTTTAAGTCTAGTTCACGTGGTCTGGGTATGCACTCTTGGTCGTGCATAAATAGTTTCATGTTCCGTGTCACTGGGTTTTCTTTGTTCCCAGAATGATCTTTTCATCACAAATATACCGAGGATAATAGCACACACAATAATGATACTAACGGCAGATGTTGAGAAAATGGTTACCGGTTGTAGTATTTGTAAGAGGTTGTTTTGGTTATCATCCGAAATTTTAAACCGGCTCAATTGATCATTCCATTCAGGGGCATGCAGTTCGGGTAGGATGGTTACAGGTTTTATGGAGATTTAAGATCTCTATGACGGGTTTAAATTTAATTTGCGACGGAAATGGGTATGAGTTATTAAGGGTAACCTTATACGGGTTGTATATTTGGAGGGCTTTTGAACGCAAGGAGCAACCAATTGGTAGCCGAATAATCATAGGGATTGTAATGAGGGAATAATTTGATGGACACTCGAGGGTAGCGGCAGTCCTGTTCGCGAAGGAAACCCAGATGTCTGGTCCAATTCGTAGTTGGATGGTTTTAGGGGAATGAAATTTTTTAAATGAACATACGGGGGCATGCCGGTCACGAATTAAATCGATAAAGCAAGACCTAGTAGTGGGAAGAATAACTGGTTTGAGTGGAGGGCAGATGAGTTGTTTATTTGGTTGCGGGAATCGGCAATGCCGGACGTCGCTATCTGACATCATAGAATAAGCTGATAGATCTTTGGTGAGGAAAAGGTAAGGTGGTACGGTGGGTAAATACAATCGATAGACATTAGAGTTATTTTGGTAGGGTGTTGGGAAAGGGTGAAATCTATATACGTCATAAGTGAGGAAATCGAAAAATGGTATAATTATGAGGTATGTGTAGGGGCGTGGTCCATGTACAGTCCAGGTGTATTCTAGAAATTGAGGGTAATTAGTGTGGTTGAGTGGGAATATGGGTGATAATTTTAATTGTGACTGGGCGGTGTGAATCAAGGACTGGAGTATTTCCCATGGTATTAGGGTGGAAAGTGATTTTTCCATGGGCTAGCTGGGTTGCACGCAAAACCTTGGAATGAATCGTAGTTATTCGTTGTAAGTATTTATCGATTAGGGTTACTTGTATGTTCATTATTTCTATTAATTCTAGATATCGTTTGTGTTCTTTGTATTGAGCTAACATGGATTCAAGCAAAGCTGGGCACTTGCGGTTTTTTTTGCGGTACTGCGGTACTACCGCACTACCAAACCGGTACCGCATAACGCAGTACCGCAAAGGATCGCTGAAAGTACAGCAGTACCGCTACCGCATTTTTGCGGTACTGCGTTATGCGGTACCGGTTTGGTAGTGCGGTAGTACCGCAGTACCGCAAAAAAAAACGCAAGTGCCCAGCTTTGGATTCAAGGTATGTGAATTTGTCCGAAAGGGAGTGAAGGAAGCGATTGTTTTCGTGTAATGACCTAATAGTTTGTTCTAACATGTGTCCATTATATTGTCGATTCCGAGCGAAGAGATTCAATTTAAGTTCAACTCTTTTAATATCTTCTTCGGTTGCTAATCCGAATAAACCTTGAACAGTTTCCCTCCTATATCTATCAGTCCCCTTTTACTTCTTTGGTTAAAGTTTTCGGAATTTTTGGTTTCAGTTTGTATCCATGGTAAGGCTAATATTTCTGATAGGGCGCGTGCTGTAGTTTGAATATTTTCGAGGGTATTTTCTAACAGAACGCGACTAATCTGATCTTTTCCTTAGAAAGAATTAGGATTTTACTTACAAACGTTTCTAATTGGGTTTGTATCTGAAGGAGATTGATTTTAATTTTAGCAGGGGGTTGCAAATTTATATAAAGGTCTGCGTGCCCTTTCAAAAATTTACCTTCTGCAAGTTTTTCTATAACAACTCCGGTAGAAATTCTAATGCTAGGTCTACAAGAGTAAATAATTTGGAAAATTATAAGGGGGACAATTTTATTCATTTCTACGCCTTAAGTTATACGAGCTGGGGGTAGTGTGGATACTTGTGTTTGTGGGCGAAGGGGTCGGCCTCGTTTTGGTGGTAATGGGGGTCGACCGTTGAGCTCGGATTCTGAACGGGTTCGTTTCTTATGTGAAGGTTCTAGTTCACGTGGGTGATGCATTTGCGGGCGGTATGTCGGGTCCGTGCGTCGATCATCAATCGGCGAGGGTGGTGACAGAGGAGATGGTGGTGTTGGAGGAGATGGTGGAGTTCCACTGAGTGATTCTCTCGAAGGGGTTTCTCCAGGGTCTGGGTCCGATGGGACGCTTGGCTCTGGTCCTCTTGTTCAGAGATTGCCTCGAGTAATGGTGGTATTACGATGTACCAATCTTCGTCATGGTAGCGGTTCCCGCGGTGACTACTTCAGTTTTTTGATCCCTGCCCGATTTGTTAATATCTTGACCTTCTGAAGGATAGGCGGCTCGAACGCCTGGCAGCTGTTTTTTGGGAAGGTGTTGCTCGGAAGCTATCTTCAAATTGTCAGCGTGAATGATCTTTAGTTTGGAATGATCCCGGAGGTCGAGGATTTCATAACGATTTTTTCCGAGGTCTTTCATAATCCTATATGGGCCATCCCATTTTGGGTATAATTTGCGATGAGCCCCTGGCGGTTTCACGCTCTTCAGATAACATCGCATACCAACGATTATAGTCCGTTGACGGGGATGACGCCTATGTTGTTCTTGCTCCATCTGTTGGTTTCGTTGGTCGAGGGCATAGCGGATTATGTCAAAAATCTTGAAAGATCGTTCAGCTAGTTGCTGATTTGCTTCTGCCATTTCGGAAGATGTTAGGACTGCCGGGTCGGTTTGGTCGGGCAAATCAAAAGGTAGACGCTTGTCGTAGTGATATAGAACGAAATGAGGGGTGTCCCCGATGGACACATTATAGCCATTGTTGATGGCTGTTTGTACCATGGGAAGGGAATCATCCCATGTACGGGAGGATGCATCGACAACGTGGCGCAGGGCTTCCAAGATCTTTCGATTGTGCCTTTCCACTAAGCCGTTTGCCTGCGGGTGGTATGCCACAATGTGTATTTTTAATTCTACACGTTACAAAGTGACTCGAACAGTTTGGAAGTGAAACTACGGGCGTTATCCGAGATTAGGATGGAAGGAGTGGTATGGTTTTGGATGACGCGTTCCACTAGGGCTCTTGCCACAGTTTCCGAGGTCTGATCTGGAATGGCGGCTACTTCGCTGTAACGCGAGAAGTGGTCCGTAAACACAATGATGTACTGATTTCCCTTTGATGTTTTGGGAAGTGGTCCCAGTATATCCATTCCAGTATTTTGCCAGGGCCTCTGGCATACTGGATATTTATGCATTGGAGCGGTGGATGGTACGTTGCCCTTATGCTTTAAACACGACGGACATTCGGCGATGTATTCATGTACCGTTCTGTTCATCTCGGGAAAATGGTATCGCTCCAAAAGACTTTTGATGGTGCGATCCGGCCCCATGTGTCCATAAAAAGGTGAGTCGTGACAAAGTCCAATGGCTATATCAACGAGATCCCTTGGTATCTCCACGAGGTCGTTTCCATCTTCGTTCCTGAAATGTACGAGCCCATCTTTGAGGTTGTACTGTTCTTTTACCTTCGATGGTTCCTTTTGTTCCAGGCGCGCCCGAATGTTCTGGGTGTGTTGGTCCTGTTGTTGGGAGTATTGCAGACACTCGTAGTCGAACACAGGGAGAATTCCTATTTTATTCACTCGGGTGTCGGGCTTAAGTCTCGACAATCCGTCTGGAATAACTTGCAGTTTTCCCGGTTTGTATACGATTTTCGCTGCAAAATCCTGAATCAACAGAGCCCATCTACTCAATCGTCCTTCAAGTAGCTTGTCCTTGAAGAGGTACGTGAGTGGCTTATGATCAGTCTTGATGGTTACATCGTAGCCATAGACGATATTTCGGAATTTTTTCAAAGCCCAATATACCGCTAGGGCCTCTCGGTCCATAGTGGAATAATTCCGTTGAGGTGCAGAGAGAAGTTGACTGGCATAAGCAATGGTTAATTCCACACCGTCTACGTCCTGTAACAGGACGGCTCCTAGTCCATAGGAAGAAGCATCTGTGGCTATGATGAAGGGTCTTGTGTAATCAGGATATTGTAAAATGGGATGACAGGTTACTTTATTAATTAAAGTTTCAAAGGCATGTTGGTGATCGGATTCCCAGTTAAATTTCGAATTTTTCTGGAACAAGTTAGTAATGGGTTTAGCAATATTCGAAAATTGGGGGATAAAGTTCCGATAGAATCCGACAAAACCAATAAATGCACGGGCGTCGTCGATGGTCTTGGGTACAGGGTACCTTTCCAGGGCTTCGAGTTTGGCTGGATCAGGTTTAATTCCTGTGGACGAGAGTAGGAATCCTAGGTATACCAGGGATTCTTGTAAAAAATTGCACTTTGCAAGCTTCAGTTTAAGGTGTGCTTTTCTCAAATGTGATAGCACATTATGAAGGCGTTGAAAGTGTGTTTTTATGTCCGAACTATAGACGATAATATCGTCAAGATACACGAGAGCTTCGACACCTAATAGGTCGGAAAGGACTATATTCATCAACCTAGAGAAATTAGCAGGCCCATTTCGGACTCCGAAAGGTAAAACCTGGAATTCGTAATGGCCTCGGTTAGTGGAGAAAGCAGTTAATGCCCGAGATTCGGGACTGACTTCCATTTGCCAATAACCTGATGCTAAATCGAGGGATGAAAAAAATTCGCTTTCCCTACGTTCAGAATTGTTTCCTGCATGTTTGGAATCGGGAAACGGTCTGGGATGGTAATGTTATTCAGGCGTCTAAAATCTATACAAGGGCGAGATGTTCCGTCCTTTTTGGAGACGAGAATCATAGGAGCGGACCAGGGACTAGCTGAAGGCTGAATGACATCCTGCTCCAACATGTCCTTGATGTGTTCCTCAATAGTGACTAACTGAGAATGTGGAACCCGATATGGAGGAATGAAAATGGGTTTGGAATTGGGTTCCAACTTGATTTCAAAAGGGACCAAATTAGTTCGGCCCAGAGGATCTCCGGTTAGGGCAATCACATCTTTATTTCTTATCAGGAAATCGAGAAGTGATTCCATTAGTTTGGGATCCTGTAAAGCTGGTGACTCCTGAAGGGAGTGCTTCTGACATTTCTTATATTCTTCTTTTAATATTGAAGGCTTTAATTCTAAGGAACTGAAAACACGATTTATCGTACTGATGGGGAAATCTGAATCTATTTCTACTGTGGAAACTTCCTATTTTTCTGATTTGAAGTTAATTCTATAGATCTTTCTCCTTTGTTTAAACAAACAACAGGGATAGCTGAATTCTGACTCTGACTAAGGACTTGGGCAATAAGAACATCTCTTTTGAAATTACTTTTCTCTGTAATCAGAGTACGCTCTGACTCTAATAATTTTCCTTGACTGTTAACTACTTTTGCTAGGAAACAAATCTTCTCATAAGGTGCTACTGTTATATGCTCGGTAGGGCATATGAAAAATTGTGAATCTGATTCTGGTTCGGCGACTAAAATTTGCCTTATTGGCTGAACTGAAGCTGGCTGACTGGAAACTGACTGACTGGAAACTGGCTGACTGGAAACTGACTGACTGGAAACTGACTGACTGGAAACTGACTGACTGGAAACTGACTGACTGGAAACTGACTGACTGGAAACTGACTGACTGGAAACTGACTGTCTGGAAACTGACTGTCTGGAAACTGACTGTCTGGAAACTGCTGGGTTGATCCAACTGGATTCAACAACTGGAACTGATTACCCTGGGGTCTGATTTCTGGAGCGGTTGTCCCTCTGGATGCAACCGGCCGACTTGATCTGCTATCAAGTAGAGGGGGTTTCCTATTTCTTTCGGAAATCTGAACTGAGCTAAGTCTATTAGCATTAAGTTGTCTGTCATCCTCGCGGAGATGGTGTGTCCTATTTCGACACTTTACTAACTTTCCGGCTGGGTAAATCTCCCATTGATTCCGGTTAAAAAAATCCATCCCTAGTAGGATGTCTGTCTGAAAGGTGGCGACTGTGTCCACTATACAACATTTCGCGGGGTATACCGCGTTTCCAATTTCTAAATATAACTCAATTTCTCCATATGTGGGTATGGGTGTGCCCGTAACTCCTCTAAGTTGGCAGGATGGTGCCTTAAGTTCATATTTATAATTGGTACTCTCTAGTAATTCATCTACGCATTGTTTCTTAATTAACGTTGCGTGTGCTCCTGTATCTAGGAGAGCAGTTAAATCTTGGTTATCCGTACTACAATTTATTATTAAATCTAAGAGGTCCGCACCTATTATCCTGATGGGGAGTTTGTGTGCGTATCTGGGCTTACTACTGTAATTTAGGAGGGAGGAGGTTGAACTGCTGCCTCCAATGTAGGGTCTAAAAAAGGGATCACATGGTCTTCTATGGGAGGACCTGGATCATATTCTACGGGGATATCATACGCTGAAGGGTGTTCTTGAAAACTGTTCTCTGGGGAAAATGATTCCTCCCCGGGTACTTCTACGTACCGAACTAGTTGACCTTGCTGGTTGTATTGGGGTTTATACATGGGGTAAGAGTGTGGGTGACCCTGTGGTCGTGATTTATTGGGTTGGTAGTTCGACTGAGGCTGGGAATGGACTGGTTTCTGGGGATTGGTTGACTTTTGGGATACGTTTTGGGGACGTGGTTGGTTTGGTTTCTGAAAGTGGGGTCTATACCCTGCAGGGGCTTTATCAGCACACTTTTGGCGATCGCCACGGCGATGACCATGTTCGTGACAGTGGGAGCAATACGAGGGGTAATTACATTGACTTATCATATGCCCGAAACTATCACAGTTAAAACACTGTGGAGGAGGGCGTGTATTCTGGGTTTGGGGGGCTTGTTTCTGGGGTGTTCCCTGTATTTGCCTTGGTTTATATTGTTGTTGTTGTTGTTGGTATTGGTGTTGTGGCTGCTGCTGAATATACTGTACAGGGGTTTCTCTACCCTTTCGGTAGGTTTGGTTTGCTAAATCGGGGTGATGTTCCCGTGTTTTGTTTATGGCTACACTGACAGGTTTGTCAACATTTAAAAACTCCTGAAACTTTTTTTTAGGCGCTCCGGGTAAGTTTTGGTAAATGGTTGTGGCTACTATTAGATTTCTTTGTTTCGAAGTAAAAGTTATGCCACATGCATTTTCTGCGGCCCGGAGGGCTTCTCCTACAAGTTTGTGTGTACGTGTAATAAAATTGTTTAAATCCTCGTGTTCCTCTTTCTTCCATTTAACTTGGAAGACTGCTTCTAATGTGGCTAAGGGTTGTGCAAGGGTTATTTCTTTAAAAAATTCTAATAGGTTTTGTTTAAAATCGTCCCATGTTATAGCTTCGCTAATTGATGGGACGTAAGTGACTGTGTCATGGGCATTTCCCTCTTTAGGGTCAATAAATCTTTTTGCTTCTCTGATTTTTATATCATCATCGGTAATATTCTCGCGTAAGAAATGTTGCTCTAAAGACTCAACCCAAGGTCTTACGCGCGGTTCAACAAAACGATTATCTATGGTCCCCTTAAAAATTAAAACAGTATGAGGAAGATTTACTAATCTGCCTAAGTTAATATATGCTGGGGCGGGGGTTTGAGACTGAGACATACTGACTTGTGTGTTTGGAATATGTTTGAAGGGCGCGGGGTAGGTGGAAAAATGGGTGTAGGTAATTCTTCGATGTCAGAAAGCGCACCGTCTGAATCGCTCATATGTGAAGGTACTTATTAATGTTCTAATTAGGTCTGCTTGACCGATCTTAATTCATGGAATGATCACTTAAGGGGTTTTCCTAACTACACTATCTAAAAAAAATAATGCACAACAATTTGCCTAACTCGGGGAAAATTTGAAAAGATTGCAAACAAAAATAAAAATGTAAACAAAATTTCACTCAAATGTACGTGATGGTATGGTAATACTATGTTTGGTACATTAAATAAAATTATACTATACTAACTAGAATAGTAAAAATAACTGAAAATAACTGTGACAATACTGTTTTCAATAAAAGAGTGTATCACTGGTGTCTGTAGTGTTCACTGTGTTTTTTGTTAATTCTGGCTCAATACTAAATATTAATTGTTAATAATAATGACTTTTCAAATGTTTAGAAATTATTTTAAAAAAGAGTTTTACTTAACAAGATTCCTATGGCGAAATCCTTTTGAGGTGTGTCCTGAAGACGTGTCTGGCTGGCCACTTGTTCCTAGATGAAAAGTAGGCGTGAAGAACTTGGAGTCGTAACGCACCGGTTCACGGGTGGATGTGACGAACTCGAAGTCGTGACACGCCGGTCAACTGGGTGTTGGTTCTGGTTCCAGGGTCTGGAAGACTGGAAGAATCCTGGAGTCGTGAAGATCCTGGTTAAAGGGTCTGGAGGACTGGAAGAATCCTGGAGTCGTGGAGATCCTGGTTAAAGGGTCTGGAGGACTGGAAGAATCCTGGAGTCGTGGAGATCCTGGTTAAAGGGTCTGGAGGACTGGAAGAATCCTGGAGTCGTGAGATCCTGGTTAAAGGGTCGCCAGTTGTTAACCCCTCCGTCTATGGCCCTGGGGTGGTTCGGATTGACGGGGGTTCTGGTTTAGGAGGCAAGCAACGGATAGGTGCCTTGAAGTGGTTTTTCTTCTATGTTACTCTCCGAGTTCTTCTATAGTGGCTCGGAGGACTCTGGTAGATTTGCAATCTAAATGCTGAAGGTTCCGGATTCTTCTTATAGCGTATCCGGAAAGTTTTCTAAGTTTTTCTGAAGAGAGCAAGGCTCGAAGGATAATAAAAAGCTTCACTGTAATTTACTGCTAAAAAATACAGGTAGTGCTCAGCCTCTGAATTAGCTTCTGAATGACAATGGATGAATTTGAATGGGTTTATATACCCAAAAACTGCTAACATTATTATTATTAAATGCTAAGAAGGCTGTATTATTTTTGCACAATATTTGAAAATAAGTAAATTTTTTAGCTGTGGTAAGGCTTGAACGAGTAAACAAAATATTTGAAGACGAAACCATATTTTTATCTTAAACCGCGACTTTTCAGATCTGATGTTATCATGATCTGCCAAGTTAACTAAAAGTGGAAATCGGACTATGCATCTTTACACTAAAATATGCATATGAGTGAAATTTTAAGGTTTAAGATGTACAATTTTAATGCTTAGGCAAGACATGATCTCATTGTTTATAACGAAAGAGAGTGTATACAAAATGTGAACATTGCAAAGCTTAACAGGATTCCTTATTAAGCGAAATCTAAAAAAATGATTATGAGATTTTAAAAAACAACAGGTCACCAATTATTTAGCAAAGTAGAAAGTGAATCAAATATTTTATCCAAACTCGCGTTGGGCGATTTTGGTCCTTATGTAAAAATGAATACACACACGTACATACATAGAGTATAGGCATTATATAAAGTTAAATATATAAGATTATACATGAACCATATAACACATGAATTTTTAAAATGGATACTTTTTCTTACAATGGATACAGAGACTATATAAATGAATACAAGAATTACATGAAGGATAAGATAATATAGGAATATGGGAATTATTTATGGTTCATTTTTACATATATATATATATATATCACAAGATGTTTAAAAGACTGTGTATATATAATTATAGTAAACTTATGTCAAGATAAACTAGTTATCCATAAAAACCTAATTGGTTTTCTATAATTCTGTTTTCTTGGTTGGTTGAATTATGTGTAGGCTAACTACGTTATTTGTTTCGTCGGATTGTGTTTTGGCTAATTTCAAGTTTAATAAAGTTCAAGTTAATGCTATATTTGTTTCTAATCGTTAAACACTATATACATCTATTGTAAAACACTATATACATCTATAGTGAAACACTATATATATCTATTTATCTATCTTAAAAAATTATAAAATATTTATCGTTTAATTTTGCTCATGTTGTTTGCAAAGTAGATACATTTCAAACTTGTTTTAAATAAAGAAAAAATTAATATATATATATATATATATATATATATATATATATATATCAAGATGTTTAAAAGACTGTATATATATAATTATAGTAAACTTGTCAAGATAAACTAGTTATCCATAAAAACCTAATTGGTTTTCTATAATTCTGTTTTCTATGGTTGGTTGAATTATGTGTAGGCTAACTACGTTATTTGTTTCATCGGATTGTGTTTTGGCTAATTTCAAGTTTTAAATGAATTGTTTCGTAAATTTTCATTATTCGTGACTTAAATATTTATAATAAAAATTAAGTGTGTAAAAATTATTTATTTAATAAACAGAATTTAATTGGATTAACTACTGTCATATATATATTGTGGTACACTATTTAAATGGATGATTAATATATGGTTTTCTGGGACACATGGCGCTATCTGGCAACTGAATACATTGCGCTATCTGGCAACTCAGCCAGAATAGAGGTTTATAAAAGACCGAGAGACGACTGACGGAGTCATTCAAGATATTATACTTTCCCTTCTACTACTTCTTTCACCACCTTTCTCTACAAAAAAAAAAAAAAAAAATGGTGTCAATAATCCAGCAGGGTTGAAAGCACCTTAAACAGAAAAAAACAAACAAAATTCAAGCTCGGCTCCCAGCCGAGCAAGGACCTCTGGTCCTTCTCTTTCTGGCCCTTTGGGAAAACCCCTTAGAGGCCTCTTAGGTTAGGTAAACGAAAATAACTTGGGGGAGAACTCCGCCTCCAAGCTGCATGCCTTGCAATCAAAGGCCACTACTCTCTCTCTCCTTCAGGTGTACCCCTCCCCCCTTGGCTCAGCGAACTGGCTGATTAGGCCTATAAAACAACGACTACTCGGCTGAAGTCTTAATATGGACTTGGCTCCTGCCAGGTGAACACCTCTCCTCCTTTCTCTCTGGCCCTTTGGGGGGAATAGCTTGGAGGAGAACTCCACCCCCAAGTTGCATGCCCCTTGCAACCCCGGTTGGCAACAAAGGGCCCTTTGGTTTTGTTTTGTTTTTGCAACACCCCCACCCCCCTTTGCAACATTACGTAATCACTTACAACATTCTTGCACTCTCCCCTTTTTCGGATATACTACTGACAATGGATAAAGACTAATAAAACTGTGTATTGAAAAGAGCGCTTGTTGTCAGAGTGGGATTTCTTAAAATAATTCCAATGATATGGCTAACTTATTAAAAACTCTTTAAAAATAGACTGAAGCAATATAGTTGCAACAATTCCAGATTCCAACATTCATTACCAAGAATGTATGAACAACCACCCAAATTTATTTTTTAACCAATTTAATCCAATGAGATGTCAGCCACATTGGAGTTTTTTAAAACTAAAAAGGATATCAACAGTGTTGATACATTTTTACTTTTTGAAACAACGTTATGAAAAAATAAATTTGAAAGGCAAAAATATAAAAATTAATGTCAGATGATATAGGGTCTAGCAATTCTATTCACAAAATTTATGAGTAACTGGTACAAGGTATATTTTCTGGCTGCCTATCACATTCATGCTACACCTATCCAGGACGACTTTTATAGCCTACTGATTTCCCCAAACAAATCAACAAAGCTTACTTGAAGATATTATGAAGCCTAAGAGAACTTGGATATCTGGCTACACCACCTTTTTTCTTAATTATAAATAACCAAAAATGATGCCTATATTATTTACAAAATTAAAACAAAATCGACAGTATTTTTAATAAATTCAACAGTTCAAAAGAAGCTAGGGGCCTGTTTAATAAAAATGAGAAGCTTTCTCATTAAATCCATCCATTCATTCATAATTTAAAAACCTATTTTCCATTCTTCATTGCACATTACTCATCCCCAGCGGTATGGGCATACAATTCCCTAGAATAACATACTCGCTAATCTCAGAGATTTGCGATTACCTTTCATAATGAGACTGGAATATCTTTTGTAATAGGGCAGAATCTGGCGAAACAAATTACCTATTTACTCTTTCTGCTTCTAGTCAATTCTTTACATCTCATTACATTTCATTACATTTCAGACACCCAAATGTGCCTGCAAATTCTCAAAGAGGGTTGGTGGGCACACTGCCCAAGTCCAATATATATATTTTCTTTTTATGGCAATGAGAATCCATCACACACAGGGATGCAAGTATATCCTAATTTCCAAAGTTCCCTAGAGTTACCTTTCACAGTTCTCATAAGGAAGGCAAGCACCTATTCTAAACTCTGATTCCTAACATGTTTTGACAAGCCAAACAAATGCAGGACTATACGTTACATCATGTCATAAATGAGCCCTTTATTTCCGATATTTCATTGACATTATTAGAACAATAGTTACTTACCTTTATAATTCCTTATAAATTTTATTTCAAATTTTTCCTCAATTCTTTCTTTTAATTCAACATCACCTTTTAGTATCTGGTGAATCTAATAGTGCTAGTGTCCCCGAGCAACTGATACAATGAGAAAACGAATGGAACGGTCACCCTTGGCCCCTCCCCGCCTTCCTGCAAAAAAAAAAAAAAATTAAAAAATGGTTTCACATTTCTCAAACCTTGCCCAAACAGACACCAAGTTATTTATGTTTTCTTGCCCAAATGTAGCTACAGATTTTTTTATCAAGATTTACAAAGAAAATAGGAACCAATAATTCTGCATTTGAAGGCTATTACACAACAGGTTTTATGTTAGATACTTTAAAAGATTTTCCCAAGTATCCTTCAAACATTTATTTTTTATGAATACAGTCAGAGAGGTTCTTCATTCGGTTCAAGAGATATTCATTAGCTTTGGTAACCACAAAATTTAGAAGCAAGAAAATGGTTACCGTAAAAGTTTTGAGCCTCGTTAAGGATTTGTACTGACCTAGTGAAAACCTCAAATTTGACATCTTGCCATAAAAATTCTTGATTTAGGGGCTCTTACAAGAATGACAAATCTAAATAAAAAGTTTTTAAGTAAAAACTAAAAGAAATACCAGGACAGATGATCTCTCATAAAGCAAGGTAGATAAAGATAAAGGAATCTGCAAATATATGAACACAATAACAACTATCAACAGCCAAATGATTGAGACCCTACAACTCGCCTTCACTTGGAAAAAGTATAAATGTCCTTATAAACTTTCAAGCTTAAATGGTATACTGTATTTTCTTTTGAATACAATCCCAATACCCTCAAATCTCAACAGTTTAAGAATCCTAACTCTGTGGATATTAAAAATATTCAGTAAAATACCATACAACCAAATAATGTGGTAAATTTAGGTCAACTCTGTCATCTACATGTATTAGCTTTTAATCAGTTTTATTCTTCTACTTATGGATAATAACAGACAGGATTTTCAGTAATAGTGGGGTTGGAGGAGGAAAATTCCAAACCCCTATTGCCAGTCACTCCCCATGAAAGCTAAAATGAGCTCTTGTCCCCTCCTCTCAAAAATTTCTAATGCGAGGCTTAACATCATTGGTAAAAGTCCAGAATCAAAACATAGTTCAGAAACCAAGTCCAAAATTACTGACAACCCAACTTAACATAATTATCACTAAGCTAATATAAACTCTCTCTGAACTGCACCTGTATTCTAGAATTTTGCCATATCATTTGTAAAACTTTGAAACTTGTTATAGTTTAAACAGTATAGTAGTATCTGACGTCTTTTCAATCAAGTGGAGCAATATAAAGTACTATATTCTTTTTATTTCATTAATAGGCTATATGATACATTGAAAAAGAAAACGTAACGACCCTACATTCAACAGACAATTTACTAGGGATGTACAGATATATCGGTAGATTTTTAAAAACATCGGTATCACCTGATATTTCAAAAGTACGATTTTCCAAAATTATGAATAAAACACTATTTAGTGGATGAAATTTCCAATATTTTATTGTTTTATCACTTCACATAATTCGTTATTTTTTCACAAGGGTTAAGTTCTCATGTAAAAATGGCAGCTGCTCTGTATGTTCATTGTTCAGGAGAGAGCCGATTTCTAGCAGCACTGGCATTGTTTCCTCCAATACTGAACATGCATTCGCTCGCAACTGTTGTTGATGGTGCTCCCAAATATCTCTGAGCTAAGTTCCCCAAAAACACATTTACTAAGCCCAACATAGACCCACAGTCCAATTGTATAACAAACGAAACTATGACATCCAATGCAGTGTTGCTATCTTTAATGAAAAGGATTACTGCTTTGTTGCCAAATTTTCAACACAGAAAATAAATTATGAATACGTTACAAAAATGACAAACTAATAAACCCTAGCTGGATATCGGTATCGGTTGATACTGTTTTTAATTATCGGTATCGGGTATCGGCTAAAAAGCGATACCGGTACATCCCTACAATTAACACAAAAAAATTTTACTCTGCAAACACAAAATTTTGCATTTCTAAAATGCTGATGAATTATGGTAGTGGTGTCAGACGATAGCAAAAAATAAATTCTAAACATTCAGTTGTACTTTTCATAAAATTAAAGATAAAACAAGAGATTCCTTCTATTATTTTTTAAGGAAAAAAATACACAATTAAAAAAATTAAGCAATTAACAAATAGCTTTAACAGTCAATCCTTTTTCAAAGTATTTTATCCTACATAAATATACTAAACTTTTCCCTATTCATTAATTATCCACCTACCTTCCAACATCAACCTACTGTACAATAACACCTTTAATTAATAAAAAGATAAGGAGCGAGCTATCAGCTTTTCTTACCAGCAATAAATACCATTAAAGCGCTTTTCAAATCTAATATATTTCATCTTTGAAAAATAAATATGGAAAATTTTTAAAAATTCAATGTTTTTCATGAATACTTTTTGTGGAGATTGTGATAAAAAATGGATACTGAAATGTTGGGGATGGGGGGCATGAGGCTGTACAGAGTACACTGTGGGTAGATAAAATTATGAGCAATTAGCATGTTCGGGGGTAGGTGAAATATTTCTTTATAAAGTGAATTTTGAATTTTCCCACACTGTATACCCCAACCATCCACAATTTTACCCACCCATACCAAACCCCACACCGCCCCTTCTCCCACACTGTAGTATATACCATAAAATATACCCAATATCATATCATATATATATATATATATACTGAAACTAGCTACCCATTACTTTTTCTAATACTGTATTTCTTTATAAGCTAAACTTGGCCTATAATAAAAATTGATAACGTAGTCTAGGCCTCTATGAAAAACAATATTATTCCTACTGAATGTCTAAAATGGGATTTGCCAATAAAAAATGCTATTGAGATGTGGTCTAGATTCAAAAAAATTTTAGGATATACAATGTAGAATGTAGATGTAGTCCTTTCAGAATTATTATGAACAACAAGATTAGGGGAAACCTTTGAGTTGAAATAAGGAAATAGCTAGAATGATTAAAGACAAGAAAAGAGCATTCACAGAATTTAAAAGCAGTATATAATAGCCTCGTGGACTCGGGTAATTATAAGGTATTAAGAAATAAGTTAAATAGTTTGATTAGGAGTAGCAAAAGGCATAATGAAATGATTAATGATTTTAATAATTATTTTAGCTCTGTTTTAACCAGAGGTGGGTAAAGTTCTTTCATTTGTTACTTAAGTTAAAGTACACGTTATCAAAAGTACTTTAGTTGAAGTACAAAAGTAAGTGTTTTAAAATGTACTTACAGTAAGTATTGAAAAGTAAGAAGCACTTTTTCAAAAATGAAATAAAATACACTACAAATATAACAATATAAAATAAACATCATTATGGCAAACAGATTTCATTAGGATATAGAATTAGGATTATTATAAGTAGGAATTATTATATTACAAACTATAATTTATTATCGAATAATTTATTATAATAAGTTTTAGGGATGTACCGATATCGCTTTTTAGTCGATAACCGATACCGATAATTAAAAACAGTATCGGCCGATACACGACACCGATATCCAGCTAGGGTTTATTAGTTTGTCATATTTTTGTAACATTCATAATTTATTTTCTGCGTTGAAAATTTGGCAACAAAGCAATAATCCTTTTCATTAAATATAGCAACACTGCATTAGATGTCATAGTTTTGTTTGTTATAAAAATGGACTGTGGGCCTATGTTGGGCTTAGTAAATGTGTTTTTTGGGAGCACCATGAACAACAGTTGCGAGTGAATGCATGTTTAGTATTGGAGGAAACATTGCCAGTGCTGCTAGAAATTGGCTCTCTCCTGAACATAAAGAGGAGCTGCTATTTTTACATGAGAACTTAACCCTTGTGAAAAAATAACGAGTTATGTGAAGTGATAAAACAATAAAATATTGGAAATGTCATCCTCTAAATAGTGTTTTATTTATAATTTTGGAAAAAATCGTACTTTTGAAGTATCGGCCGATATTTTTTAAAATCAGCCGACACCAATATTTTTAAAAATCTACCGATATCACTGACACAGATACCGATATATCAGTACATCCCTAATAAGTATGCATTATATACAAAATTTCTTATTTCCAGAATTTGTTTACCAATTCTGAATGAAATTGTCAAGCATACAACCATTTTGTTACTTCGTACTTTTAAATTTTCACAACATTGTTAAGTTAGAGTAAAAGTATTAAAAAAAAAAATGAAAAGCTACTTAAGTATATATCTACTTCACTTCTATCCACCTCCTCTAGTTTTAACTGAAGAAAATATGAATAACTTGGTTTTTAATTCTTTAGATTCTGTAAACTCTGGCTTTCTTGATAAGATTCATATAAGAAAGGATAATATTAGGTGAGTGATTAATACAATGAAGTTAAATAAAGCTGCTGTACCTGATAATATTACACTGGGATTCTCAGAGAAGGGGGGGATAGCTTATCTGAGGCACTAACTATTTTGTTTGCTAGGTTTATTAATTATGCAGTCGTACCTGAAGAATAGAAAAAAAGAAAATGTAGTACCCATTTACAGAAAAGCGTATTAAAAAGGAAGTAGAAAATTATATGCCTGTTAATTTAACATTACTGGTAGGAAAGATACTAGAAAGAATTATAAAGAAGAATATTCAAGATCATTTGGATAATTTTAATATTTTAACTTCACAACATGCATTTAGATCGGGAAGGTCTTGTTTGTCTCTAATCTCTTAGACTTTTTAGAATTTGTTACTGAACAGGTAGATAATGGAAATGATATAGATATTATTTATTTCGATTTTAGTAAGGCACTTGACATCGATATAAATTAAAAGCTCATGGGATACTCGAGTCAGTTATATAGTGGGTAGAAAAATGGTTAGAAGAGAGAGAGAGAGAGTAATTCCAAATGGTCGTAAATCTAGGTGGCAAAAAGTGAAAAGTAGGGTACCACAGGAATCGGTGTTAGATCCATTACTCTATTTTCTATCTAAATGATTCAGAGAAGGGAGTACGTACAGTAGTAAAATTTCTAAATTTGCAGATGACACTAAAGTAGTAGGCCCAATTACAAATAAAGAAAATTCTTATAAACTCCTAAAAGATCTTGATAGATTAATGGCCTGGGCTAGTAAATAGCAGATGGAATTTATTGTTTGAAAAGCCCTCCATTTTGGCAGAAACAATAGAAAGTTTAGTTACAAGATGCAAGGAAATTGGTTGAAGGATAAGTCACAAAAAAGATTTTGGCATTATAGTTAGTAGTGATCTATAATTTTGTAAGCAGTGTATAGACTATAGAGGCTAAAAATAAGGCGAATAAAATGGTAGGTATTATTAAGAGGAATATTCATTCCAAAAGTAAGGAAGTTGGTTAATCTGTATTCTCAATCTTTCATCCACTCAACCAATCAAATCTGAAACAACCTTCCTTAATCCATCTTTCCCTCAATGTCTATGACCTCCAATCCTCTAAATGCAGTGATTTTGGCTCTCTCTCCTTCTTCTATGGGGGGCGGCGTTTATTGTGGGCATTCACCCTTGGCCCATCCTTCCTGCATAAAAAAATTATATAATTCTTGTTAGGCCTCACTTAGAATACTGCATTCACTGGTCCCCTTTACTGTAGGCATGACATAGATATGTATACTTGAAGGTGTGCAATGTAGAGCAACCAAACTCATCCCTAGCTTAAAAAGACTGGAATAGGGAAAAATTAAAGGAATTGGGTATGGTATGTTTAGTTTTGAGACACATTATTTAAGGGAAGATATGATAACCTACAGATGTTCAAATAGTTCAGATTTAACTAATTACTTATTGGAGTCAGAAAGAAGAATTTGAAGGCATAATAAGAAATTAGAGAACAGGCTTGTAGATTGGCTCTACAAAATACTTTCATCATAGATTAGTAGACTTCTGGAATAACTTGCCATATGATGTGGGAAATAGTAGCTCCTTAGTTTTAATAATAAAAAATGGACACCATCACGAATGACATTGTGCACATTGTAGTTTAAGTTATGTATCTATTTCGGTAGCTCTGTAAACAGTTTTGTTTATTGTCTGAGTGAAATTAATGATTTGGAAAATTTTATTAGAAAATGTAACTTACGACTTGGATATAACCTTCATAGGCCCAATTGGTTTCATGCTTTCCAAATTTAATGTAATGGTGTCAGCAGTATATATACAGTATATGGCTAGTAAATTTGGGGTTAAGTTAAGCAAACTAACAATAGGCAACGCCTGGCCTAACTTAACAAACCTTATGTTCAGCCAGCCCAGCAAGAGCCTTGAACTGGACTAACTGTAGGACTTGTTAAGAAACCGTGATATAGCCGGAATTCTAAGCTGAGGAGGGCCAGACAATTGAATATACAGTAGATCCCACCATATCCCCAAGGTTACATTCCGAAGACCTCACAGATATGAAAATAACATATGGGGAAAATAGGGTTTGGTTCCAACCTGACCTAAAATACCCTTTTTTTTTAATTAAAACTAAATAAAGAATAATATATACACAATGAATTAAAGTGGTACTGGTATTAATTAATGAAAATTAGAATGGAAAAGATAATGTTGCAGAAGGTTTCCATCCTGCTGAATTCCAATCTGTATGGTCTTACTGGGAAATTGTTGACACTATTATATGAAACAATACCAATGTGGAGAATTTGGCAGATGTTATGACAGAAAAGTAGTGAAGAGGAGACACATGAGGAGACAAGAAAATAACACCCAAAATTAAAGTAAAATAACTTTAGTAATTCACCGTGTAACACAAAATTTGTCCATGAGTTAAAACTATTATTTTCTGATTTTTGGGCATAAATAAGTAAAATGAGCAGTCACCAAGTTCAGACTTCGGTTCTGAGTTCATGAGATCGATTCATTGATTTTTTGCCATTTTTGCTTATTAATTTAAGGGTTTTTCACACTATTTGCTTTTAAATCAAATGAATCCTGTTAAGTATAATTTTAATTGATGTTAACACGATTATTATGATAAATCAATGATGAAAATGAAGTTCTCCAGGCCCGTCTTTAGAAATGAAAATAAAAAGGAGGAAACGAGTAGGGAATAATTATGTATTATAATATGTTAATACACAGACAGTGATACAGTGCAGTGATGCAGAGCATTGATAAAGAGTATTGCTACGGAGAATTGATACAGAATTGATACAAAAATTCTAGCGTTATAGTTTAATCAAAAAGAAGTTTTGTCTACGAGATTGGCGATTGTATTTCAGTTCACTCTCACGCAAAAGGTTCCAGATATAGTCCCCCATCATACTTTCATTGTACTGTCCCTTGTAGCGTTCCTCGAAAGAGCCGACATCCTGGTGAAATCTTTCACCTTGTTCTTCCGAGTAGTCTCCCATGTTTCTTTGAACTCATCAAGGTGGGCGTGTAGTACGTGCAGTTTCAGCGACATCCGGCAGCCCATGCTCGGTACGTGTCCACAAGTTCGTCAACGATTTCCCTGTAGTTCTCTGCCTTGTGGTTTCTGAGGAAACCTTTGACTAGAGAAACGAAGCTTGTCCAAGCTGCCCGCTCAACCTCAGACAGCTTCTCAGGAAAGCTGTCGGAGTCAATAAGTCACTTCACCTGAGGGCCCACAAATACTCCTGCTTTGATCTTCGCCTCCAACAACTTCAGGAACAGCTCCTGGATGTGCTTCAAGGCCTCACCCTCTGGATCCAGCTGTTTAACAAACTGCTTAATGATGCCCAATTTGATGTGCAGGGGTGGCATCAGCACTTTCGTTGGCTCCACCAGCGGCTCTTGCTTCACGTTATGGGCCCCACCTCATAGCCGGTCCTGAGGGCCAGTTCCTCTTCTCGTATGAAGGGCTATATTTCGGCTATCCCAGAGGCACAGATAGCAAGGAACTTGGTGAAGCCTCCCTGAAGCCCCATCAAGAAGGCCACCATCTTGAAATCGCCAATGACCTCCCAGCTGAATTGGTCGTACTTCAGTGCACTCAGCAGGATTTTGACGTTCTGGTACTCTTCTTTCATGTGCACTGAATGAGCCGAGGAATCGAGGCCACTGATTTGTGTTGTGCAGTAAAACAGCCTTGAGGCTTTTAGATGAACTGTCGATGAAGAGCCGCAGTCAGAGGTGTTGCAGGGAATGCCCACAGCGTCGAAGAGTCCTCTGATGTCATGGCAGTAGCACAACCCATCTCTAAGGGTGAAGAACACTGAAAAGCCGCGATGCCGCTTCCTCTGGGAAGTAATTCGAACGCTGTCGTCCAGTAAGTCCCACTGCTTCAGTCTGGAAATGAGCAGCTCGGCGTTGGACTTTGTCAAGGCCATTTCCCTGATGAGGTCGTTGATGTCCTCTTGGTTGGGGTAGTAGGGGCACCTTTCACCGGCCACCCGGCGTCGACGGCGCGCAGCAGATGACGCACCTTGCTCCTCCTCAGAATCATCATAGTTAATAACATCGATAACGTAAATTTTGACAAATTGTTCACTTTCGATAATAGTAATACTCGCAATAACGGATTCAAGTTGCGTGGCAGACGTTTCATTACTAATATCGCTAAAAACTTCTTTACGTTTAAAGTAATTGATAAATGGAATAATCTTCCCGCGTCAGTCGTTCATTCTACCAGCGTTAATGTGTTTAAGAACCGTCTTGACAGACATTTTAAAAATATTAACGTTGTTTAAAATTAAAAAAGAAAGTTAACAACAGGAGCTCTGGTGGTGGTGCTCGAGAGATGAGTCTGTTGACGATGAATGCCAGCTTGTGACATGCCAGCGTGATGCCAGCAATAAAAAAAAAAAAAAAAAAAAAAAAATTAGACTAACACGAATGTAGATGTAGCTCATACGTAAACTAACCCACTTTTTGTTTAACTTTACCTACTTTTTTTTTTTTCTTATCCTCCTTACTTTGCATGTCTCTAACTCTTTTCTTGCATGTTTGTAGTTTGCATGGTATGACAGTGAGTTAAGACTGTGTTTGCATGGTTTGTAAGCGTTCTTATTTTACTTCTTTTCATCTTTCACCCCTCTCCTATATTCTCCGACTATTTTTCTGACTTGTCGGCAGTGGCCGGCGGATGATGATGGTGAGACTTTTTCCCTCTTTTTCTGAATGAATGTTAACCCACGAATGATAGGTGTTGCTCCTTACTTAACCCCTTATTCTCCTCTCTTCTCTTAACCCCCTACTCTCTCCTTTCTCTCGGGCTAGCCTTAGAGTGGATCTTAGGGTCTTTGTTAGCCTTAGCTTCTGTAGATCTGTAGATCTCTCAAGGGAGGCTGTGGCACAGGTAGGTCCGTCGCGTTATGGGGAACAGGTGCAATAGATGACGGAATGTCAGGGTACTCAATGGGAGGCGCATTCTTCCCCTTTCTTCGTTTTGTTGGGTCCACCATACAGAAATAGCAGTCCGTGAGATGGTCTGAGGGCTCACGCCAGACACGGGGGATAGCGAAACGCATTGCCCCTCTTCTCTCCTCTAAACCAACCTTCAAGAGTGCGGCGGCAGTAGTCACAGATGACATGTGGTGCCCAGCGTTTGTCTTGGTCACCGACTGGCATTCCGAAGTAGGCATGATAGGCTTCCTTTGCACGGGTGCAACTGTCCAAGCAGTGTTTTTTAGCCGTCTTTGCGAAGAACTCGCCGCACACGTAGCAGAAGAAATCCGCTGGGTATTTGCAACCACGAGCAGCCATAACAGTAACTTCGTCACACGTCACACGTCTGAAAAAGTAAAAATAATGGATTAATTTAACCCTATATGGACATAATTCTTATTTTTGTCTTAAAATTTTTTTTACCTATATTAAACATTCATTTAGAGTACTTTGAACATAAATATGTGATTTTTAATGTAATACATATATATAGGGTGAACCAAATGTAGGTGGACAGTAAATGATAACGTTTATTTTGAGAATACATATTTAATTTTTTTGTATACTATAATACAAAATAAAATTTAAATAAATTTAGTTATAATATTTAATATAATAAAACACAAACACCATAGTTATAATGAACACCATAGTTATAATATAATATAACACAAACCGTATTCAACTACTGTCCACCTACTTTTGGTTCACCGTGTATATATAATATATATATATAATAATATATATAATATACATATAATATAATATATATAATACAAATTGGCAGTGGCAGTCCTAGCTTACATGACGCCCTGGGCGAACCTCACCTTCATCGCGCCCCCCACCTGTTCGCCAACACACACACATTCGAATCCCCCCAAAATAAAGGACAGACATAACTCTTTCACAAAATAACTTTTTATTGGACTAATTGTTGGAACTTCAGAACCAAAACAAAGACTCAAATTTCTGAATTTTACAAATCCTTCATCACGTAAATAGAATAACTCACTTAAGAGAATGTAATTATGATACTATGAACAGGAAAAATACAAATTAAATTGCACAACTGCCATAAATAAACTAGAGAATCAAATTTCTAAATTGTACAAATGCTCTATCACATAAATAGAATAAGACACTTAAGAGAGGGTAATTATTATGCTACACTTTGAACAAGAAACAAAATAAATTGCACCACAGCACAACTGCCATCTAAAGCCTGACTCTTCTTACCTTCCTTGATGCAAAGTCATGAATTAAATCATCATATGAAATCTGCTCAGCAATTGTATGATTTATACTGATGATGGCCAGACCGGTAGGCGTTCCTGTGACATAGTTGACCTCAGGTAGGATTTGATGAGCTTCAGCTTTGAAAAGCTCCTCTCTGCTTCAGCAACAGTGACTGGAAGAGTAAGACCAATTCTGAGAGCAGTCCACAAATTTGGATATATTTCAGAGAGCTCCCTTTCATGGATAAATGTCAGCAGTTCAAGCAAGGATATGGTCTTTGATGGCAAGTCAGGCAAGTTCTTCAGCTCCTGTGCAAGCTCTCTGCCATCCAAGTCAGATTGTCCCTTAAAGTGTAGTGTAGTACTAAGGTTCACACATTGTTCTGTCAGCTCCTCAAATGTGAGATTTTGGAAATGTGTCAGCACTCCAAACTTCTCTCCCACAATTTCCAACGTGGAAAATCTTTCCTGAATGGCTGATGTTGCAGCATCAACCACTGCATTGAAAATGTCACCTCTAGCTTCTTCAAAGCATCAATCAAGGGCTCATCAGATGCTTCATAGGAGAAGTGCCGCTTTGTGGACCTCAGCCGTTTTTGTTTTAACACAGCCTCCATTCATTTGTTCACAGATATCTGTGGCTGCCATTTGTGCAGCCACAAAACCTGTTGCCCTGTAATTGCGGAGACTCTCTCTGTTTTTTTTTAGGAGATTTACTGCAACATCAACGTGCATGCTAGGAGACTGCATCTGCTTGCTCACATGCTGAATTTGGCACAACAGGTCATGCCACACCACTGAACAAATGGCGAAGCGGTATGACCCAACCTCCTCTGACAGAGATTGAGCCTCGACCTTTATTACAGTCTTTGTGTGGTCCCTCACCTCGATCAGGCATCTCTCACTGCAGCTGCCTGATATCTCAGGGGCTCCACACTCTTGATCTTGCTTTCCCACCTTGTATCAGACCACATCTTCAATGTGATGTTCACATGTTTTTTCAAAATGGCCCATCGTTGTGTGGAGGCTGAAAACAAGTTGTAAAGCTTCTGCAAGATGCCAAAGTAACTTGTGGCATCAATAGATCCCTTAGCAGCATCGGCCACAAGCAAATTCAGAGAATGAGCCCCACATGGAACAAACAGAGCTCTGGGATTAATTTCTAGGAGCCTGGATTGAACACCCTTGTTTTTTCCCCTCATGTTGGCCCCGTTGTCGTATGATTGTCCTCTACAGTCCATGAAAGGAACTTTTAGCTCCTCCAGTCTCTTCAGAATCAGAGATGCCAAATGTTGACCAGTGGACTCCTCTGCCTCCAAAAACCCCATGAAATGTTCCTTTATATGGGGCTTCCCCTCCAGTGACACAACCCGAATCACAACTGACAACTGTTCAGTGTGGCTGATATCTGGAGTGCAATCTAGAATTGAAAAAAACTTTGATTGTTTGATGTCGCTCACCATTGCTGAAATGGTCTTGCTGCTCGACAAATCAATGAGTTCGTTTTGTATGTGGTGGCCGAGGTAGCTGGTGTGACTGGAGGTCCCTTTTTGGACACGGTTAATGTGCTCTTGCATTTAGGATCAAATTGTGCCATCAGTTCAACTTCTTTCAGAAAATTGCCATTTGATGGTGAGAACAATTTTTCTGTATGTCCCCTTAGTGCCAAATTCCTAACTGCCAGAGAATGCACAATAGCAGTGAGACGTGTCAGCACCACTCTCCATCTCAACTTCTCAGCCTCCAGAAGTGCCATCTCCTGCTTGTCAATGGTCTCCCCCTTTCTCATCCTCACTGCCAGTTCTTTCCAGATTTTCATAGAATTTAGGTGTTCTGAACTGTTGTCATGTGATGTGAGCAATGAGCTTGCATGCTTCCAGTCCGAGAGTCCCAAACTTGTTAAATTTATTTTCCTCTTGGAAAATAATGTACAACAGAAACAGAAAAGGCTGTTGTTTTTTAAGGAATAGACCAACCAACTTCTGGTTATATTTTCCCCACTAACCAATGACTTCCTGAAGTATTGATGGTGGAAACTTCTTCCGTCACTGTCGTTTCTAGGGAATACAAAGTCAGATGGTACTTGACTTGGTCCCCTGGAAACCAGTTGTGTCCGAATTCTCTCAGTCAGAACTGAAGGCCAGTTAGCAGGGTCGGTGGACAGAGACTCATCCTCAGGAGGCGATTCTGCTCCAGGCATTTCTAATAGAAAGAACAAGAGCATTACTCATTAGTATACACACCTAAGTTAGATAACACATTATTCACAGCACTTTGTTATGGTGGTGGTGTTATGGAATTATGGTGGTGAAACACCACACATACCCAGTAACCCAGACCCAGTGATAACAACATTATAATTTATAACTGTTTGCAAAATGCTTTGCAGGGATGCACACACATACACATACACACAAACTCACCTGAAGAGTCCTGCCAGGGAGAAGTAGAAGCAAATGGGTCTTCATCCTCAGGATAAGACTGAATTTGTGGAGACATATGTGAGGCTGAGGAGGTAGATGGCTCCTCAGCCTCAATAATGACAGAAGTAGATGGCTTCTCATCCTGGCTAGTAGCAGAGGGTGTTCCAAAATATTTCAAAAGTGCCCCTGCAAATAGTAAAATAGAACATAACAGACCAATGCATGAATAGACTAGTACAATTAATTTAACATGTTATTAAGCACAATTTATTAAACTTTTAGAATAGGAAACAAATGAATAATACAACCTCCTTGGTTAATGGCTAATTATATACATAATAGTACACTTCAAATGACTCAGAAAGCTATATCACAAAATAGCAGTGCAATATAGCAGTGAAGAGTAGATGACATAGCTCTATACCTTTATCTTTTGCTCGTTTCTCCTCTTCTCTTTCCTCTTTTTTCTAAACTGAGCACCTGATAGCTTTGACCTCTTCTTATCCATTTGCAGTTATTTGACAGACCTTAGTGGCTTAGTGTGAAGATTCATTCTGTAATAAATAATATACATTTCACTATTTAACCAAACCCAGAAAAATAACATTACATATGTTAAAGTATGGGCCTTTATTCCCAATAATATTAATCTGGAAGCATTTTGCATTGTTTAGGTCTTTTAGGGGAAGGTTTATGGAAAATGCAATAGATGGTTTTTTATTAATAAAAATATATTTATTGATCTTTTATTATTTATTTATTTTATTTTTTATTTTATTTATTTCTTTATTTATTTATTCTTATTTTTTTTTTTGCAGGCGCTCATGCCACCCCTCCACAAATGCCGCCCTGTGCGGCTGCCCATATTGCCCATATGAGGAACCGCCACTGCAAATTGGACAACCTTATACCACGTGGCAAAGAAGGCATGGATGTCAGAGCCATCAATATTGTTACGTTTCAATAAAATATTCTAGTGCTCAGTTTATCAGAATTGTTTTATATTACTTCAGCCACTCTAACAACATATATTGAGCAAAAAAAATTATTCAACTTACCTTTAATCGAATAAAGTGATAAAAAAAAAAACGAACTGCGTAACCATACACTTTTACTTCTACTGACGCACTAACTTATTTTTTTTCATTAAAGCTCGTTTTTTTGCAGTAGGAGTTGCCAATTCGTGATATAAACTCCTTCAACCGTTACAAATTTGACGATATCGTCATTTAAGTTAAAATGTACTTGTTTCGGTAAATATATAGTAAATTTTGAAGCGTTTACAGATCTGTCGCAGATGTCCATATAGGGTTAAAAAATAATAATATTCTTATTTAAACAAAATCGATGTACTGACAACAAACCCGAAGTTTAAAATCACTGACAGCTTTTTTCCAGTGATTTGAAGCATAATGAATCAGAAAATAAAGGTTATTGCCCAGAAACAAAGAAAAAATTTTTTTTGTTACACGGTGATAATTAATTGACCAAATCCAAGGACACACCACATTCAAATGCATGAAGTAAACACTAAACATGTATGGTTCATTCAACAGAACAAGCCATTATGTTACAATTAATATTGTACAGTAAGTACTCTGTGCTCTAATAAACTTTAAATTAGCTACATCTAGTTAAACAAGTGTATAGTTTAATTTGCAAAAACCATGTCTATTTCTAGCTACAGCAATTTTTCTTCATTTTTTTGCCATTCTTGCTGTATATTTGTAGTGAAGTTTGTGGCTACAACAATTTTTATGCCCATTTTAAATGGTCACAGATATAGCTAGATCTTCTGTAGGCCTAATTTTTGGTCTGTCAAGGTGTATTATGGTACAACACAGTCATATTCCAAACTGAGAAGTTTGGAAGAAATTTTCCAAATCTGATGGGTTACCTTTAAACTAAAATTAGTTTCAGGTCTGGCATTATCACTTTTTAGATCTTATAGAATCACTTTATCAATATTTTGAAGTCGTGTCTCTCCTCTCATTAGAATCTGAGCATCACTTCTTCCAAACTTCTCATACTGGGTGATATTCGTTGTATGCTACCTTACATGATCAGAATTTTTGTAAATACCGTATATAGGTCCATGGACACGTAATTTTGGCAATGCCTATGACCCTTGATTTGCTGGAAGTTGGTCACATGGGAAATTATGAATGTAGAATGACTACCTTTACATTATATGCATTACATTACATTCCATTTGGAAAAAATAAAGCCTATGTGGCCTATAGAGGTTATCCAAGTCATGAGCTACATTTTATAATAAAATCGTGCAAACTGCCAATCTCCAACAAAGCTACCGAAGGAGCCTACATAACATAAGCTAAGAATATACACTACTTACAATCTACAAACTGTCTCTTGGGTCATTCCATATCAGTTCAACGGAATTTTGGGTAAAAAAAAACGTGACCACCAATATTTTTTAAAATTGGCACACGTATAGATCGTGGTGAGAAAAACAGAATGGCACTTGTTTCAACACTCTAGGTCATATGGTTCCAGAGATATGGCCATTTGAATTTTGTAAACAAAGGTCAATTTCCAAGGTCATACCATATTTCAACATGAAATATCTCAGCTCCTATTGCACTTACAGAGACCATTTAAACACTATTTTAAAACTTTTAAGCAGATCTACAACTTTGTTTCTGTTTATATTTTACCTCAGTGGTCAAAAATAAAGTTGATCTTATTTTTGACTTTTGACCTTGGTGTAGGTCATTTGATGTCACAACCAATTTTTTTCTCCTTTCACCCAATTTGGGATACACATGTCTACCTTAACCTAGAACAAGATTTTTAGTGTTGATTAAGTTAGTATAGACGCTACAGCCATTTCAGTGGACCATACCTACCTCCATTTTGACCAAGTACCTTTTTCCACCAAACTTTGGAGTGCTGTTTCTTTGGAACTGTTTAAGCTGGAGTGTTGAGAAAAGTACCATTAGATTTGTCTCACTAAGATCTATAATGTCTGCTATTTTTAAGACAATTTGCCTTTTAATATGTATATTAAAATAACCTATTCCTTTATTTTTACCAATTGAGTTATAAGAACCAATTCTTGTCTAGCTGGGTGAAACCATGAAAAAAAAAGAGGCATCAACATGACTTTATATTTAAAAAAGGCAGTTATTAGGTATTTACTATAGTATATTTTATGGAAGCCATTATTGGTACATTTATAATAATAATAAAGTATTTGTATACGCCCTTCAAGGTAATTATTTATCCTACCAAAGATTTGACTTTAGACAAAAACTGAGATCATTATTCAACCCTGGCATTTGTCTACTCACATCTGGCGAATGATAGAAGTGAATTACTTTGGCAGCAGTTTCACTATTCAGGCATTTCCCCAAACGTGGATTAGGAGTTGAAAGCACTCCCTTCACCCTCACCAAACTCTTTGCTTGCCTAGCCATGTAATCTGAGCACTTAAATTCTTCTCTGATCTTTACTTGTGTCCATCTTTTTGGTAGGATAGTAAGAATTGTCAGTTTTTCACTTCAGCTTGTCATGATTAAATTTCTCTTTTAGTTGTTGAAGAATCTCCAGTTCTGTATCATCTGAGTCACTGCATGAAATTGGTTGTTTAGTTGCAAGTTCAAGCTTTCTTTTCATAACTACTACTACTTTCCTAACTTTCTCTTTGCGTAACCAGCGCTGTCAGAGAGTTTACATGGTTTTATTGGGGTCTCATCAAGTGTGGCCAATGAAGCATTGAATTTACTAAGCTCATACTGCATTTCAACTACATCTCCAATGGTTTCTAGCTCAGATGGGGCACTTGATGAGGTGGATGGCGATTTTTCAAGTGGTTCACATTCAGGCATTGGGGATGGATGATTTGCTAGTATATTTTGACAGGTTGCACATGCTTTGATTATTATTTGTTAGTTTCAATTCAGGATTTTGATCAATCAAATTTTTAGTCAATGCACAAATGCCTTTTTTCACTTTTCCTTTGTGTTTTTTAAATGGGTCACAACAGAACCTGCCCATATTCAAACTGCTGAAATCCATGTTTATCTAAAAAGAAAAAAAAAATGTATGTAGCTTAAAAGCCAGGGTTGGGTTCAATTACACAAAATGGAAACAATTACAATTTTTTTTATTTTTCTTCAAATTAATTACAGTTAGTATTGTACTTCACAATTTCAAGATCAATTGCAATTACAATTAATTTTGTCTGAATCAATTACAATTACACAATTATAACTATCTTGTCTATATATCTAAAGTAAATATATATCTATAAAAATATATATTTATATCTAAGTATAACTAAATAAACTATCAAAGGTTTATTTCCACTGGATGATATATGACTGCCAGATCTAGGGGTATAATTTTTAACAATTGACATTAATTGATCAATTACATCAGTTATAGCTTAGATGGCACAAATAAAATTTGGGACCTACTGATCTTGTTTCAGAGGTCTACAACAAGAAAAAAATGTGCAGTTTGATTTACAGATTGGAATAAATACAGATGCCAAAAAAATCCTTGCTCCAAGGTTTAAATAAGCTTATTTTCACATGGGTACATACTGTTGTACACAATGAATAAATACACAAAGTTACGGTAAGTAATTCTATTAAAACTCATCTAACTCTTAAAACTGAACTTATTCTATAGGGTAGTACCTATAGCCTAGTATAAGGTACTTATATACATACATAGCTTTACCTTTAAACAGGATAGCAGGTTCGAAGTTCTTCACACTTTTGAATGTCCATATAAATTAATTAATTATGTAATTTAAATTACCTATATTATATAATTCTCTTAAATATACAAAAAAAAAAATTTTTATAACAGAGCCGAATACTTATTCGACCAAATAACTGGGTTAGGTTAGGTTAGATAATTACCAATTTTTTTGAAAATTAGCAGACATTATATATCTCAGTAAGAAAAATCTAATGGTATTTTTCTCAACACTAGCTCAAACAGTTCCAAAGATACAGTGCTCCAAAGTTTGGTGGAAAAAGGTACTTGGTCAAAATGGAGGTGGGTATGGTCCACTGAAATGGCTGTAGCGCCTATACTAACTTAAGCAACACTAAAAATCTTGTTTTAGGTTAAGACAGACATGTGTACCCAAAATTGGGTGAAAGGAGAAAAAAATCAGTTGTGACATCAAATGACCTACACAAGGTCAAAGGTCAAAATTAAGATCAACTTTTTTTTTTACCACTGAGGTAAAATATGAATAGAAACAAAGTTGTAGATCTGCTTAATAGCTTTAAAATAGTGTTTAAATGGTCTCTAAGTACAATAGGAGCCGAGATATTTCATGTTGAAATAATGTATGACCTTGGAAATAGACTTTTTTTTACAAAATTTGAAGGGCCATATCTCCAGAACCATATGACCTAGTGTTGAAACAAGCATCATTCTGTTTTCCTCACAGAGATCTATAAGTATGCCAATTTAAAAAAAAAAAATGGTGATGGTCACGTTTTTTTCACCGTTGAACTGACATGGAATGACCCCTCTTTCATTTATGAAAGCATCCAAATTTTTCTTAAACTAACTAAGGAGCTACTATTTACCACATCAAAGTGCAAGTCATCCCAGAAGTCTACTAATCTATGATGAAGAAAGTATTTTTGTAGATCCAGTCTACAAGTCTGTTTCCTAATTTTCTTATGCCTGAATTTTTTCAGCAAATTCTAACAAGAAAAAAATTACTAATTAATAAACCTAACAAAATAGTTAGTGCCTCAGATAAGCTAGCCTCCCCTTCTCTGTAAATCCTAACATATAATATCAGGTACAGCAGCTTTGACTTCATTGTATGAATCACTTGCCTAACATCATCCTTCCTTATATGAATCTTATAAGAAAGCCTGGGTTTACAGAAGCTAAAGAATTAAAATCAAAGTTATTCGAGTTTTCTTTAATAGTAAAAATAGAGCTGGATTAATCATTAAAAAATCAACAATATCCTGATCATTTTCAAATATTCTATAATCATGTTCTATTGGGCCAATCCTATCATGCTTTTTATTATTATATTTATAAAAACTAAAGAATTTCTTTGGATCTTTATTGTTATTTCTAGCTAGAATTATTTCACCATGCTTTTTGCTCTTCCTAATCAAACTATTTAACGTATTTCTTAACTGCACCTATAATTATCCAAGTCCCCAAGGCTATTAGCTACTGCTTTTAAATTACCTGAATACCCTTTTCTTATCTTTAATCATTTTAGCTATTTATGTATTCCACCACAAAGGTTTTGCTAATCCTGTTATTCCTAACAGTTGTGAAAGGAATACACCTACATTGTATATCCTCTAAAATTTCTTTGAATCTAGACCACATCTCAATAGCATTTTTATTGGCAAATTCATTATCCCACTTTACTGAGCCTAACAACTCCCTAAATTTACTATAGTCACCTTTTGATTAGCAAGGGACTGGATGGTCAATATTGGTCATTGTTAACTAGATCCTTATTTAATTCTATCTTAAAATGTATGATCAAGTGGTCACTATTCCCTAATGACTCTCCTACTGTAAGTTCCCTTATAAGCTCATGTTCATTGGAAAGAACCAGATCTAAGATTGCTTGATCCCTAGTTGGTTTGTCACAAATTGGGTTAAAAAAATCGTTACAGCTATCAATGAAGAAGTTTCCTAATGATAGTCCCCATTCCCCAACCATGGTAAATTCACACTGTATTGCTTCATATACATTACCAAGTACCTGACACCTGTTATTAGTTGCTACCACATAATTACTATTCTAATCCTATTCCCTGACTGACCTTTGACTTTGTGCCATCCATTAGGCCGAACTTTACACGCACCTGCATCCTCATCACTAACACTAGTCTTAGGATTAACCTTATTTGGACCTGTGCCCTTATCACTTACACTAGGGCTTGGCTTAGGCTCAACCTCACCATGACTTCCATTAATATTTCCTGTATTTGACTCACTTTCTGACCTAGCTGTTCCATTAACCTTATTAGCTACACTATTACTCATAGGGACAACTAACCCAACTAACGAAAGCCCACTAGACTGAACTACCAACTTTTTTAAACCTGGCTATGAAGGTGAGTTACCAAATATTTTGTGGTTTTGCAGTAAGTGTTTAGAGAGGTTAATGACATACTTAAGCATCTCTTTAACCTCTCTAAACACTTACTGCAAAACCACAAAATATTTGATAACTCACCTTCATACCCACTGTACACTTGTTCTGTGATTTTGATGTAGACTGAGTGATACCAATCATCACAACTCTCGAATGCCACAGCCTTATGAAATCCCTAAACCCAATTTCTTTCTTGCAAACCTTACAGTCGCAAACAGAAGTCATCTTAAATACTATTCTTTAACTCAGTTAAAAACTTTATGGTCTAAGTTAGACTATCCCTTGGATAGAATGAGCTAATGGGGACCTGGAGTCGAACCCTGGCACTTAACGTTGTTGGCTCAGCCATCACGGCACCTGAAACTGAGAGTCCAGCCTGCACAATCTGCTCAAATTTTGCAATGACATTGCATTTTTCCATAACACAGTCATGCCCCATGTGTCAGGCTAAAGTTTTAACTCAAATTACTGGCGCCCAGTGCAGCAAGTTTTTTAACCAAAATTACTTGAGCTGGGCATGCAAAAAAAACTTGAACTAAAGTCAAAATTTTGATTGAAATTAACACAAGAACTTTCGGTAAAATTCCAGATGCCAGACACAAAGACAAAAGTGTGCATACATCCTAATTACTAACTTAGCCTAATGTGTATTAAATCACAAAAATCTGTCTGTCTGTTCCCTACTTATTGATTGATTGAAGTTTTATATGGAGGAGCTCAGCCAGTAAGGCTATTTACATCCTCCAAGATCAAAACACCAAATTCCACAAGAGAACTTCTGCTTTTCCTACATCAAGTACTGGGTCCATTATTATTGGGATATGAGAGACAGAAAGCACACCATTACTCTCTTCAGTTCTGAGGCCAGTTCCAGAACACTTAGAAAGGGATGAACATGAGGCCTATTAGTCCTACTAAACCATGAACTGATAAAAATGGAACCAAGTACTAAGTCAACAGTGACAGTCAGATGGAGTAATTAAGAGGTAACTGATTAATAAATCTGTGGGAATGGAAGTCAGTGTTCAATGCAAGATTTAAAACTCTTTCAACCACCCAGATGCCAATACAAACTTGAATATTTGGTCCATAGTGAAGTTTATCAATGGGGGAGAAAAGCTACCCCCACCTAAAAGGACAAAGTAAAATCCCTGACACCATATTGCAAAAGAGAGGATCTTTATTTTTTCCTTTGCTGAGCATAACATGGACAAAAAAAGAAAGAAATGGGACAGTGTGTCTGGTAAATTACAACCAACACATAATGGGGAGAAGGAAAGTCCAATCCGGTGTAAGTAGGCCTGAAGGCCTACATGGCCAGAATGGAATCTAAATATTATAGAAGCTTTATAGTGGGAAGATGGTACAGGCCAATTTCTTGTGCCCCAAGAAGGCTTAAACATTCCATAAAGAGTTGAATGCCGTAATCTCTCCCATTGGGTTTTGTAATCATTTTGCACTGCCACTTTAGCTACTACAAAACCCTCACCTGGGTCGAAATATAGTGAAGTTGTAGCACGGAGGGAATGAGCAGCCCTGGCCAGTGTATCAACCATCTCATTACCCTCAATTCCAACATGGCTCAGAACCCACTGAAAGGAAACCAGAATTCCTGAAGCCGAGAGGGTCTTCAGTAAAGAATGGATAGAAGTAGCTAGGGCCAGATATGTGGTGTGTGTGGATGAGTTGATCAGGTGAAGAGAGGTCTGGGAGTCTGTAATTATTAGGACATTACAAGCATTACCTGTGGATACCAAAAAGCATAATTATAGAGAGCGATAATGAGTCAGAAATTTCTGAAAACGTAGGGATAAATCGTGAACACACACGTAACTTCGAGCAGCTGGGAAGTTTCTATTTGGAAAACGCCCATTTCTTTTTATTCTTATAAACAAAAACTATCGGTACCGGTACCAATATAGGTATCGGACCGATACCGATACAACCACCAGTCGATGCCTACTTAGTACAGAACCATTTACAACAATAGGGTAAGTAAAGTGTGAATCCATACCCTTAATGATTTTCCTAATTTGAGTCCAAACCTCGGTTGAAGGTGTAGTGAAACTGAGGTTTGAACAAAACCAACTCCATGAAATTCTCTTTGCTTGACGAATAGTACAACGAGCTATAGCAGTTGCCTTATTTAGGAGGATCTTATTATATAGAGTTGAGTGATGAGAATAAAAACATTGAGCACAATGGCGGGTGGCTACTGCCACACTGCAGTCCTCTGTCCACCAGCATTTGTGGTATTTAGGAACAAAATTTTCTGTTTTCTTCAGTGTGGAGGTACCTACTTGTTTCCACTAATAAGGCTGTAACATGGATTGTTTCATCTAAGGATCCTTCTGTAGAGGGGGAGACAGGAAGAGCTCTAGACCAAATTCTCCAATCTATGTCACATAGTTTCCAAGTTGGATGTCATTTATGAGGGGTGGATACTGGCGAGATTTGCAGAGCAGTGAGGACAGGAAAGTGGTCACTACCTAGACTTCCACCAACAGCCACAATACAGTTAGGAACAAACCTACTTCTACATAAAGAGAGATCTAATGTTGAATATGGTAACTTCCATTATTAATGTTAAATCTTGTAGGGAGATCAACAGGAGTCAATAGCACAAAATCCAAAGAAGGAATAAAATTAAATAAATTTAAGGCAGTTGGTGTTGGAGAACCTGACATACCTGTATCTCAAGCCCTGTGTCTACCATTAAAATCACCACCAATAAAAGCTTGTTGACCGAGTTGACCAGCATAGTGTTCAATCTCTAAAATGATTAAAGGTAGGTATAGATTATAAACTGTGAATATATCTAAAGTACCACATTTACTTTTAAAGATAAAGCAAGGACCTCGAGAACTCCTGCAAGGAAGGGACGGAGAGGTAATGGACTAAAGCACAAATTTGAATCAGAAATAGCAAACCCTCACCCCCTTGACCAACCCTGTCTGCTCTGATCTGAGTGTAATTAATAAAAGTAGGCTGGAATCTAGAGGTTAACCAGATCTCATAAACTGCCACTAAATGGGTTTTTTAGTATAAATAAAAAGTTTAAATTCTGAAAAGTTAGATTGGAGACTGTGGGCATTCCACTGAGCAAACAAGAAGTTAGAAACTTTAGGATGTGAAATATTAAGTGGGTTTATGAATTTGGACATGACATTTCTGTTGGGGTGTAGGCTTAGGTTTCAGTTTATCAAGGAACTTTGTCAGCTGGTCAGTTTTGAGATCAGTGTGAAAAGTGTCATTAAATAAAGAAACAAAATTGGATAACGTACTCAAAGTCTTCTTGGAGAGATTACTACCACTCTGAAGGGTGAAGCTGAATAAACTTAAACATAGAACTTTAATGATGTCAGATGATAGAGCCATAGGTCCAAAAGGGGTAGAGGGTTCAGGGACCACAGCCCCACCATCCATCCCCACTCCAGGTGGCCTTTGGGACATTGCCACAGTCGAGCCAGGTCTTCCCCTCACAACCCTACTCCAAGAATTCTGAAAGGGGGGGGGGGAGAAGGATTCACCACATCCAAGCCTTGAGTCTCCTCTCTTGACACAATAGGTTTTGGTAGAACATGAAAATCATTACTTGTAAATATCCTTTCTGGGGCTACATTAGGGTCTTGATTTCAAACAACAGATCTAGCTTCACTATAAGAGAGATTAGATACAAGGTTTGAGCATCTCTATTTCCTGTGCAGTTCTAAAGTCAGAGCAGCCACTGAAACTAGCTGTATGGGGACCTGAACAATTGGCACAGATTTTATTAGTCTTTGGACAAAAGGAGACAACATAACTTCCGGAGCAATAAACACATCTCACTATTCTTTACCTACAAGACTTCGCCATATGACCAAATACCTGGCACTTAAAACACTGAATTGGATGTGGTATAAACTGACAAACTCTATATGGTATATAGGCTATAAAAATCTTTGCTGGAAGAACCTGAGCATTGAAAGACTAACTTGTTGAACTGGAACATATGTAGAACCTGTTCTTTTCGTGAGTCTACTGACATTTGCTACTGGATGACCATTATTAATTAACTCATCCTTAATAGCTAATAGATCTTCCTCCAGATCTATAGGTCCTATAACACCATGCACAATATGGGTTTCATTAACTAAAGAGCAATCCACCTCCCGTGGGCCCAACTTCGAGAGACTTTCCAAAAACTGGGAGGGAAGGGCCCAGAGCATCTCTGGAAGACTGGTGCCTGCATACCCAACCCATGGAAAGGCGAATCCCTTAGTGCTGTGCTAAAAGCCAAAGGTCTTGATTCTCAGGAGCAACCTTATATGGAAAGGAAGCCTTCACTGGGTCTGAGAGCTCTGAATCTATATGGGTCATAGGCCCAGGAGGAGGAGCCCAGCTAGGCCCATTGCCCAGTCCCTGGAGACCAGATTGGGGTTAATATTCAATTTTACTCCCAGTCACAAGCAGTTGAAGAAGTACTATATATTGAATTGCCATTAAAAACTAACTAAAAAAATATATATCTTTTGTTATGCAAATTTGTTCAAGTGTACAGTACTTTTTTTAATAAAATATATTTCCTGTTTTGGCTATAATATACTACTATTTTTCATAAAATATTTTTCCTGATTAGGCTATTTTTTAGCTACTCTGTGACTTATTTAATTTTTTATTTTCTGCTCTGGCTATTTTTTTTTCTAATTGGATTCAGTTTGGTGGTGTTTGTAATAGAATTATGACATGCCATTCGAGTGATTTTGACTTTGAGAACTTGATTTGTCATGTGCCCTAAATGAAGACAAAGCATTGGATGTTTTTATCAATTACAGCATTATTCTCTCATCCTTAACTTGCCCGAAATGTGACAGTGAGTGCCTAATATGAAAAGATCAGAAGATATTTAGGTGAAATAACCAATTTAACTTTTTGTTGTCTATATAAATGATCTAGAGAAGGGCCTATCATGTAAAACCTCAAAATTTGCAGATGATACAAAATTAGGCCATAATGTTAAGTCAGTAGCAGGAGCAATGACAATACAAAAAGACTTAGAGTAGCAGCCTGGGCAGATAAGTGGGAGATGAAATTTAATGTTGATAAGTGCAAGGTTATGCATATTGGGCCAAAAAATCCAGAATTTGAATACAATATGAATGGAATTTGGATTAAAAATGATGATAAAGAGAGACTTAGGTGTCACTGTGACTAATGAACTTAAACCCTCAAATCACTGTATGGAAATCAGAAATAAAGCAAATGCTACTCAATCTCATGCAAAGACACATTGAATACAAATCACCCAATATTATAAAGCAACTATACATTTCATATGTGAGACCCCTCCTCAAATACTGTATTCAATTTAATAGTCCCTATCTGATACAAGATATTGAAAAACTGGAAAAAGTACAGAAATGAGCAACAAGAATGATCCCATCTCTAAGACAATTGACATATAAGGAAAGACTGGCATATCTAAACATGTTCTCATTAAAAAGGAGGAGGCTAAGGGGTGATATGATAGAAGTGTATAAAATGATAAAAGGGTTGGATAAGATAGATTCTGACTCTCTTTTCATTAAAGATCACAATAACCAGACTAGAGGTCATAGTATGAAATTATTTAAGCCAAGATGTAGAACAAATTTAAGAAAACATAGTTTTACAAACAGAGTACAGTAATTAAGTTTTGGAACAATCTGACAGAAGTAGTGACTTCAGATACACTTGATTCTTTCAAAAGAAGGTTGGATAGTTTGATGTCTTAAGGGGCATCTGGTGATAGTGTTTAAGCCCATTTTTATTGCATGAATGGAACTAGTTTATTTCATATATATTATGTGCATTTGGGTGATAGATCCCACAGCTCAACACAAGTGTTGTGGGATATAGGGAGGCAGTATCTTGGGTTAGGGGATACTCTGTCCTTACACACCCCATTTAAAGAGATTCCTCTGCCGAGCGGTGCCCCCCATAGTACTGTGAGGTATTGAAAAACTCATGATCTTCACTTGCCCCACAAACACCTTTAAATAGGAGACCCAAAATGAGTGCACACACATTTCTACATTACTGTACAGTCTTTACAGCCACACCTACACTTTTCCTCTTAAGTATATATATTGTAATGTATATGGTTGTAAATTGTAACTTGGTCCACAATTGATATGGACTGTGACTTATTTTTGGTTGGCATGGTACTGGTATTGATGGGTACCATAATGAAATTGACTGGATTCTTTGGATCTGATATATTTGCATGTCAGTTATAAATAGATATAGTGTGTAACATATTTGTGGATAGTAACCTATTATGACTTTGATCCTCTGGATCCAGAGATTCTATCTTTAGTTTTAAATTGATAATTAATTAGTTTTAAATTGATACTTAATTAGTTTTGTAAAAATTGGTTATTGCCAATATACAGGCAGTTTTTACATAGTGGAGCCACCTCGATGGGCCGAAGTGGCCCCTAGTGTGCCCACTATAAAAATTTCGGTTAATATTCGTTTTAATGTTTTGTTTGTTTTCGATAGAAGGAGACATTTTATGACAATTTAACATATAAATTCGTGTTCAGGACACCTTGAAACCTCAGGGAAACTGATAAAAATCAAGGAAATGTAATAATTATTTTTCATGGAAAAAAAAAAAAATTAGACGTAAAAAGCAGCCATTATAGGCCATTGACCGAGTATTTAGCTCTTAACGCTATTAAAATTTTAACGAACGTCGCCCTCTCCAGTCTTATGGGGAGACATCTCGTGGCAAAATTAGGGGTTAATATGAGTTTTATCCCACTCAGAATATCAAAAGCAAATATAATTATAAAATATTAAAGCATAATTTTCTCATCATTTTCATATAAGTCACTATGCTCGCAGATGCGTACTTAACAAATTATGTACATTTGAATATTATGACATTTTTGCATTTTTTTTTCCCGCCCTTCCAATATTTTGATTGGTGATGTCATGAGAACATGATATATGAGCTAGATTTTTTAAGTTCTTAGGCCTTTTAAGTTGCTAGTCTACTTCTGTTAATTTTTGATAGATGTTTGTGGCGATGACATGTGAACAGTGCGAATATTATTTTGAGGATTTAATATACTCTAGGCTAGGTTAGCCAGGGTTAGGCTAGGTTAGTCAGGGTTAGGCTAGGTTAGCCAGGGTTAGGCTAGGTTAGCCAGGGTTAGGCTAGGTAAGGTAAGGTTAGGCAAGGTAAGGTTAGGTTAGGTTAGGTTAATACCAAAATACATTTTCCTAGTAATATTTGATGTGTTTTGCTTAGATTTTGACTTCCATTTCCCTTGAAAATGAGCCAAACTTCAAAGTACTATAACTTTGTTGGATCTCATTTCCGACGGAAATGGAGGTCATATTTGAACAAATCACATCAAATACTACTATAAAAATGTATTTTGGTGTGTAAAATGACTGAGTGCCTTAAAACACATAATTACCAAATTAGGAAACATAGGTCAAAACAACCAATTAAAACTGGTTTTTGTTTCACGTGACCTTATCCGACCAATCAGAGACGTACATTTTGAATCTCTGATAATGCATACTCATTTTCTCAGTCTCGTTTTCATTATGATTTGCGAAGGTTGTGATTTGGATTACTATCAATTAATACAAGATATTTATAAGAAAGAAGCCGGTGCTGAAGCTTTCTTTACGAGTCACTGTGTTTTACCTAGTCGTGTTATTTGTCCACAGTGTGGTCGTGAGTGTAATTATAGAGAAGTTGCTGATCAATATTATTGCACAAGATTGACTAGGGACGAGCGCGGCAGAAAAAAAAATGTTCCTTCTCTGTTTCCCGTCGAAAAGGCACGTGGGTTGAAAAATCCCACCTCAAACTGTGGCAAAACTTATTGTACGTTGGGTTATTCTTGACAAAGCGTTCGATATAGCTAGATGCACAGCTGTATTTAGCGTTAGCTTCCGAGAGTGCGGTTAATTAGAGGAGTTTTTGCTTCGAAGTCTGTGAGCATTGGCTAGGCCAACAAGGTCAATTGGTAGGCCTGGCTAAATCGTCGAGATCGACGATTTGTATAAACACCCTAACGGTGCTATTTAAGGTAAGAAATTGCGAAAAAACATGGGTTAGGTTGGGTTAGGTCAGTTTAGGTTAGGTTAGGTCTGAACCAAAACACATTTTTCTGGTGTTTTTTGGTGTGATTTGCTCAAATCTGAACTTCGTTTATTTGGGAAATGAGCCGTTTTTGAGAAATTTTCAATTTTAAAATTTCTCAAAAACGGCTCATTTCCCAAAGAAACGAAGTTCAGATTTGAACAAATCACGGTAATTATTTGTTTTAGTGCTTTTCCTCCTTTCTGAACCAAAACACATTTTCCTGGTGTTTTGTGGTGTGATTTGTTCAAATCTTAACTTCGTTTCTTTGGGAAATGAGCCGTTTTTGAGAAATTTTAAAATTGAAAATTTCTCAAAAACGGTTCATTTCCTAAAGAAACAAAGTTCAGATTTGAGCAAATCACACCAAAAAACACCAGAAAAATGTGTTTTGGTTTAGACCTAACCTAACCTAAACAGACCTAACCTAACCTAAACAGACCTAACCTAACCTAAACTGATTGGGTTTTGTTGCCAGACCGTAATATCCAGCTTTTCACGTCTTTCCAACAACGCTCAATATTTTGAATGTAAACGGTGTCTTCCACGAACTGCTGTGAATGGTTGACTGTCCGGTGAATGTAGCCTAGATTTCCAAGTTGAGAATACGCACGCCACTCGTCGGAATAGATTGTAGTCCCAGGCCTAATATGTTGCTGGATCAGGCGAACAAGAGTTGTTGCGTCTCTCTGAGGAACCGCAAACAACAGTAGTTTTTTGGAACTGCGTTCCAAGGTACCAAAAACCCAGGCAATCACAACCTCCGCAAACCAAAATGAAAACCAGACTGAAAAAGCATTCTTAAATGAGTATGCATTATGAGAGATTCAAAATGTACGTCTCTGATTGGTCGGATAAGGTCACGTGAAACAAAAACGATTTTTAATTGGTTGTTTTGACCTATGTTTCCTAATTTTGCCACGAGATGTCTCCCCATAAAACTGGAGAGGGCGACGCTCGTTAAAATTTTAACAGCGTTAAAAGCTAAATACTCGGTCAATGGCCTATAATGGCTGCTTTTTACGTCTAAATTTTTTTAAATTTTTTTTTTTTCCATAAAAAATAATTATTACATTTCCTTGATTTTTATCAGTTTCCCTGAGGTTTCAAGGTGTCCTGAATATGAATTTATATGTTAAATTGTCATAGAATGTCTCCTTCTATCGAAAACGAACAAAGCATTAAAACGAATATTAACCCAAATCACACCACAAAACACCAGAAAAATGTGTTTTGGTTCAGAAAGGAGGAAAAGCACTAAAACGAATAATTACCAAAATTTCTTATGTTCTTATGAAATGCCCTTAATGATTGGTTAAGTAATGATATTTTCGTTAGTTTTAGGCGTTTTAGGTTACTATTTCCACTTATGTTAGTTTCAGGGTTTGGTTAATTAATACCAAAACACATTTTTCGAGTACTATTTGATGTTTTGCATAGATTTTGACCTCCATTTCCCTTGAAAATGAGCCGAACTTCAAAGTACTATAACTTTGTTGAATCTCATTTCCGAGGGAAATGGAGTTCAGATTTGAACAAATCACATCAAATACTACTAGAAAAATGGGTAATTGTTTACTCATTACTATCATTCCGGCCCACTATAAAAATTTCTTAGGTTCTTATGGATTCGTTATTACACCAGGAATGCGATTTGGATAGTCTCAAGTGAGGCAACTGGCCCAAAACTAAGTTAGGACACGAAGTTTGTTTTGGGGTATAAGTGTGAAAAAATACCCTAAAATGCGGGTAATTCCTTCAGTAGAGACTATCTAGGGCGCATTCGCGATGTAAAAACGAATCCATTGATATATAAATTATGAAAATTGTAGAAACATCTAACATGAGTGACCTAAAACGTATATATACACATTTATATATATGCAGTAAAACGAACACTGTATATATTCAGTGTATATATTATATATACACCGTAAAACTATACTAACCTAACCTAATTTTAGGTACTACTCTTACCTGTATATTTATTACCACAAACAATACCTTCCTTGTTTTTCTTAGGGCAAATAATTTTTTTTAGCAATACACCATGTTCTACATAAAAATTAAAGGTTATTATTCGTTTTTTGACCCAGTCACACCCAGCTATAACAGCAATATATATTGAATAACCAATCAAAACTGAATAAGAAAATATATATATTATCTTGTGCAAATTTGTATAAAATGTGTTTTTTTATTAAAATATATTTCCTATTTTTGGTGTTTTTTCAATATATATATCGACTATTTGGTGAATATTTCTTATTTTTGGTGATTCTGGCTACTTCTGCGTAATTCAATTTGGGTTAATATTCGTTTTTTGACCCAGTCACACCCAGCTATAATAGCAATATATATTGAATAACCAATCAAAACTGAATAAGAAAATATATATATTATCTTGTGCAAATTTGTATAAAATGTACTTTTTTATAAAAAAATAGTTTCTACTTTCTAATATGTATGTATATAAATTTCGGTTAATTTGTTTATTTTGGCTACCTTTTTTGGTATATTTGGTGATTCTGGCTACTACTTCTTAATTCAATTTGTCCTGTTTTACAAGTAAATCATTTTTAGCAATTTTTCGTCTGTTCAGTTTGGTTTTTTTGTGACTAGAAGTATGACGTGTCAGCAGGGGCGTACCTAGCGTTTGTGCCGCCCGGGGCGGTCGTAGAATTTGCCGCCCTCTAAACAACATACAATTCCAAGACTTCCAAAAATTTCAAATCGAGACGCCATGAGCGAAGCGAGCGACGCGATTGTAGTGAGCGTCTCTAAGGTAGTGGGTCTGTGGTGAGTGGTAGCTCCACCAGCGGGGTCCGGGGCGGAGCCCCTGCCGCCAACGAAAGAAAGAAAAGAAGAAAGAAAGAAAGAAAATATAAAGAAAGATTACAATTACATCCATTTATTTTGTTTTGATTGCAGAAAAAAAACAGCAACAACAACAAACGCGATAATTTTAAAAGTTAATTTTTCTGGCCTTCTTCTCCGCAAAATCTTTAATCACACCATCAAAATCTATTTCTTCGGCAAGGTCACGCTCAATGGAAAGTATTGCTAGATCAGTTAGCCTTGTTTGATTCATTGCTGCCCTAAGGTAGTTCTTGATTAACTTTAGTTTAGAGAACGACCGTTCGCAGCTCGCAACACTAATGGCACGAGTCAGAAACACACGTAGCAGTACGACTATATTTGGTAATGAGTCACCGAGATTATAGTTTTGAATGAACTGCAGAAGTTGCAAAGGACCTCCCATCTCTTTAGTTCCAGCAGCCGCCACAAAATGTTGCAAGCTTTTCCTCTCGACGAGGAACTCGTCTTTCTCTATATCCTCATCAACATCATCTAACTGGCAATCATATTCTTTATTTAACAGGTTTGAAGGTGTAAGGAAGTTGTATTTCTCTGAAAGACCATGAACTTGTTCAAATCTAGAAGATATTTCTTCAATCAGCCTGTCTAGCACAGACAACATTTCTCTTCTTAGCTCAGCTTCGTACCCTAGTGCTGCATCGCCAGATCCTTCACCATCCATTCGTTTCTTCTTGCGAATTCGACGCTCCATGCTTATCCCCAGTTCAGAACAATTTCCTTTGGAATAGGTCATTGCATCGTCCACAGTCTTGTCCCGATTCTGAAGAAGAGCAGCTCTCAAAGCCAAGAGTTTAACCGCACATTGTTGTAAATCCAGTCCTTTCGTTTGGAGGTACTTTTGAGCATCATTAATTTCGGGGAGGACAGCTTTCCAAAGCCCAAGGAAAGACAAAAAAGGAAATGATAGCATCGCGTGAAGAATCAACCCTGCATCTGACCTGGTAGCTGCGTTTTCTCCATCTTCCGTTAGCCGTTCCAGAGCAACGACGACTTCCGAGAATTTTTTCTGTACAATATTCACAGCATCTGCTCGACTACTCCATCTCGTTTCCACAACCCGTTTGATAGTTTGACCAGTTGTCGCAATCAAGATATCCCATCGATGAGTCGAGGCTGAAAAGAATGAAAATAAACGGTCCAATGTTCCAAAAAATGTAACAGAATCGACAGCCACTGAAGCTGCATGCACACCTGCCAAATTCAGTGAGTGATTGGTGCATGGTATAAATACAACCTTTCGGTTGACTTCCCTGATGCGCGTCTGAACACCAGATCGATGACCTGCCATTACGGCCGCATTAGTATCAAATGCTTGTCCACGACAGTCTTGAATCTGAATGTCGTCCTTTCCTAACTGCTCCAAAATAAATGCTGCAATTTGCTCAGCATTTTTGCCTTTCGTTTCAATAAAACGAAGAAATGATTCTTCTACTTTGACTTCCTTTCCATCCATTTTGACATAACGTAAGACCTGGCTCATTTGGTCCTTGTGAGAAATGTCGGGAGTACTGTCGAAGATAATGCAAAAGTATTTACTCTGTTTCACTTGCTCGATGACTTTCTTCCTGACTTGATCTCCCAAAATGTTCACAAATTCATTCTGAGTTTTTGGTGAAAGATAGGAAGTTGTGAACTTTTTCCCAAGCTTCACTCTCACCAAATGTTCCCGTAGCACTGGGTCGAACTTCGCCATCAAATGAACTAGCTCCAAAAAATTCCCTCTATTTTCAACATCATCATCATGAACATCTCGATGGCCTCGTAAAGCCAGGTTTTGTTTAGCGAGAAACCGAATGATGTCCAGGAATCTGGTTAGGATTTGCCGCCACTTTTTTGCTTCCTTCTCAACAACGTCTTGTTCTTCTCTGTCGACTAGTTTGCCTTGAGCAAGGCGGATCTCCAACTCTTTCCACTGAATGAACGCCTGGGCATGCGCAGAACTGGATTCATGTTCATGTATCTTAGGATTCAACTTCCACCAATTTTTGAAACCTTCAACTGAATCAAAACTTGAATTTCCAGCTGGAAATAGTCTGCAACAAAAGCAGAACACAGCTTCCTTGAAAGGGGAATACATCATCCACGTTCTCAAGCTTTTCTCCCCGTTCTGTAGAGTTCGAAAAAACCAGTTTCTTGACAGCTTTCTAGTTTCCCCTTTCGTTTTCGTGCCTGGCCGTACGACTTCCTTGAATTCACAATCTATATGCTGCACAACTTTCGATCCTTGTCGTAAAAGCATGGCCCGAATGCTGTGATCAATCTTGGCAGGCCACAGCCCAATATCTTTCAAATCAGTTTTCCCGTCACGCTCTTCAACAGCTTGTGGCTGACCTTCAACATCTTCAACTTCAGCATCATCACTCAAGGTTGGTGACGATGGTAGGAGGCAACGACTCGTATAGGCCCGATACGAGAGTGCCTGACCTTTTGGAGAGATATAGGGGGTTAATTAGGTCCCTGAAGGCGAGGTCAGATAGGTCTTTAGTTCTAGGCAGGGCCGGACTTTCACCTGCTGAGGCCCTAAGCTATATGAAATTTGAGGCCCTTCTCTAAAAAAATTCGGGTAAAAAAATTTAAAATAATTATACATGATTATTATTTATTAATGATTACAAAATTAAATTAGTTACAAAATGTTCCTTTTAACTAATTAATTGATTTATTCCATTTGCCGCAGTCTTTAAAACTTAATGTACCATACAGTTGTCGAAGTATTTTACAATTGTTGTCATTATTATTATAATTATTATTTTTTATATTAATGTTAATAATAAAGAAAAAATAATATATATATATAATATATATATAATTTTTGATGAATTAGTGTTAAAGAATAAAAACTAATGATAAAATAAAAATATATTTAAAAAAATGAGGCCCCCGAGGTGTGTGGCCCTAAGCTATAGCTTATTTAGCTTATAGGTAAGTCCAGCACTGGTTCTAGGTATTACCCCTAGGCACGGGTTGGGTCTTAGAATTACGTCCAAAACAATATTTTTGAATAACAAATTAGAAGAGATTTGTGCTGAGGAAAATGTACCCTTCGTAAAGCTGTGGTCCGAATTCAATGATCCTAGCCTTTTTATAAAATGGGGTGCATTTTAATGAAATAGGTAATGCTAGGCTAGGTAGGTTAATAGACGAAAGCGTGCGAAAGCTGTATAGGTCGAAGCCTTCTTTAAACGTTGTGGGTCCGGGAAACGCGGGCCCGACGTGATAAATAGTTTAAAACGCGGGCCCGTGGTAAAAAATAACTTAAATGTTTTTTATTGCAACGCGCGTAGTATTAGAAATAAATTAAATGAATTTAAGGCGGTAATTTATTCCGGCAACTATGATATAGTTGCTATCACTGAAACTTGGTTAAATACCGTGACTCGGGACTTGTTGGGGGAACTTGAGATACCGGGTTTTAAACTCTTTACTGATGATAGGTTACATAGATTTGGAGGCGGCGTTTTGCTGTACATTCGTAATTCCCTTAGGGCTATCGAGGTTAAGTTAGATTTTCCGGCAGCAATTAATGCGATCTGTGTTGAAGTTAGGGCGCGTAGTATTAGTTTTATTTTTGTTGTTGTTTATAGACCTCCCGTTCAACCCCTCGATATAGATACTAGATTTTACTCACTTCTTGGTAATTTTATTGACAATCGGAATAGTATAATTGTCGGAGACTTTAACTGCCCTAATGTTAATTACGAGAATTTTACGGGTAATGAAGAGGGTTTGAGATTGGTTGAGTTTATGGACGATAACTTTTTACGACAGATAGTTACCGAACCAACGCGCGGTGATAATATTTTAGATTTGGTGATGACGAACGGCGAGAATATAGTCGAAGGTTTAGAAGTAGGCGAGAGTTTAGGATGTAGCGATCATCAAATTCTTAGGTTTAAGTTATTGATAGAAAACACTAAGGATAGTAACGTAATAGAAGTCCCTGATTTTCGTAGGGCTAATTTTGATAGTTTCTCGGATAGGATGAGAGTAGTGGACTGGGATAACTTATTTATGGGTAATGACACAAATTTGCGTTGGGTGGCGTTTAAAGAAAGTTTTAGGAATATTGAAAGGGAGTTTATTCCTCGTAGGCCCAAGCGCGCTAGTAATCGTGGTAGACCGAAGTGGTGGAGTAGGGAAATAGGAGAGTTTATAAATGAGCGTAATAGAGCGTATAGACTTAGTAAGCGTAATGGCCAGGTAGCTAACTTTAATAGATATATCGAGCTTAGACGTCAGGTTAAAAGATCAGTTAGGAATGCCAAGCGTAATTTAGAGATACTTATAGCTGCGGATAGTAAACATAATCCAAAAAAGTTTTTTGAATACGTTAATAATCGTAAGCCGGTAAAAAATAACATAGGCCCTCTAGTGGATGTTAATGGCGCTTTGGCTTCTGACGCTCAGGCGATGGCGGGTATTTTCAATAACTTTTTTGCGACAGTTTTTACCGTAGAAGACGTAAATAATGTCCCCGACGTGGATGATATCGTTCCATTTAGTAGCGAGACTATTTTGGATGAAATAACTGTTTACGAGGCTGAGATTGCGCATTATATCGATAGGCTAAAAGTTAGCAAGGCTCCAGGCCCTGACGCTTTTTATCCCAGACATTTGAAAGATTTGAAAGTTATCGTAGGCCCCTTAACGAAGATCTTTAATCAGTCACTCGAAACGGGGATTATTCCTGAAGACTTTAAATTAGCTAACGTCACGCCTATTTTTAAAAAAGGCGACCGCGCGGTAGCTAGCAATTATAGGCCCATTAGCTTAACGTCAATTGTAGGTAAACTTTTGGAATCCGTAGTTAGGGATCGTATTATCGATCACTTAGAAAGTAGAGATTTGATTAATAGTAGTCAGCATGGGTTTCGACGCCATAGGTCTTGTTTAACTAATTTGTTAGAATTTTATAACGAAATAGTGCGCGAATACGATAGGCATAGAGCAGCTGACGTTATTTATTTAGATTTTAAAAAGGCGTTCGATACAGTTCCGCATAGGAGACTAATTGCGAAGGTTAAAGCGCACGGTATACGCGGTCAGGTAGCTAACTGGTTAGAAGAATGGCTTCGTGCTAGGAGACAGAGGGTCGTAGTTAATGGTAGTGAATCAGGGTGGTTAGATGTAGGTAGCGGTGTCCCACAGGGTTCAGTGTTAGGCCCATTGCTATTCGTAATTTACATTAACGACATAGATGTAGGATTGACTAGTAACGTTTCAAAATTCGCGGACGATACTAAAATAGGCGGTAAGGTTGTTAACGAGGACGATAGAAATAGGATTCAAGACGATGTAAATAGGATTATGGAGTGGACAGATAAGTGGCAGATGCAATTTAACGTAGACAAATGTAAAGTTTTGCATATAGGTTCTCGCAACAATCATTACGCGTATACGATGGATGATAGGGAGTTAGCGAGCGTTGACGAGGAAGTAGATTTAGGCGTACGCGTATCTAAGGATTTAAAGGTTAGGAACCAGTGCCTGGAGTCTTGCGCAAAAGCTAATAGGATGTTAGGCTTCATAGCGCGTAATTTCGAATTTAAATCGAAGGATATTATATTGCCCCTTCACAAGTCCCTAGTCAGGCCTCATTTAGAATATGCAGTTCAGTTTTGGTGCCCGTACTTGCGTGAGGATATTGATAGGTTAGAAAGGGTTCAGCGTCGTGCCACGAAACTTATTCCGTCATTGCGCAATAAGCCTTATGAAGATAGGATTAATGAGTTAGACCTGTATTCACTCGAAACTAGGAGATTAAGGGGGGAGCTTATTGAAGTTTTCAAAATCGTTAATAACATCGATAACGTAAATTTTGACAAATTGTTCACTTTTGATAATAGTAATACTCGCAATAACGGATTTAAGTTGCGTGGCAGGCGTTTTATTACTAATATCGCTAAAAACTTCTTTACGTTTAAAGTAATTGATAAATGGAATAATCTTCCCGCGTCAGTCGTTCATTCTGCCAGCGTTAATATGTTTAAGAACCGTCTTGACAGACATTTTAAAGGTATTAACGTTGTTTAATTTAAAAAACAACAAAGTTAGCAACAGAAGCTCTGGTGGTGGTGCTCGAGGATGAGTCTGTTGACGATGAATGCCAGCTTGTGACATGCCAGCGTGTGATGCCAGCAATAAAATTATTTAAAAAAAAAAAAAATTAGACTAACACGAATGTAGATGTAGCTCATAGCGTAAACTAACCCACTTTGTTTAACTTTACCTACTTTTTTTTTTTTTTTTTCCTTTTTATCCTCTCCTTACTTTGCATGTCTCTAACTCTTTTCTTGCATGTTTGTAGTTTGCATGGTATGACAGTGAGTAAGACTGTGTTTGCATGGTTTGTAAGCGTTCTTATTTTACTTCTTTTCATCTTTCACCCCTCTCCTATTCTCTCCGACTATTTTTCTGACTTGTCGGCAGTGGCCGGCGGATGATGATGGTGAGACACTTTTCCTCTTTTTCTGAATGAATGTTAACCCATGAGTGATAGGTGTTGCTCTTACTTAACCCCTTATTCTCTTCTCTTAACCCGCTACTCTTTCCTTTCTCTCGGGCTAACCTTAGAGTCGAGCTTAGGGTCTTAGTTAGCCTTAGCTTCTGTAGAGATCTGTAGATCAGCATCAAAAACTGCACCTTCAGTTTCAGCAAGAACATCACCGGGAACTTCTGCAGTAGTTTCATTTTCCTCTCTTCGCGTGATGTATTTCAGCAAGGCACCTTCATTTCTCTTTGCTTCCTCTTCTCTCTTTTCCTTATTTTTCGGAATGCAGCACCGCTCTCCTTCGTTCGCTTCATCTGTGGAAGGAGGCCAAAAATGTGTAATAAAGTATATATACGAGTATGTATATATATAGGCTAATATATGCAATATATCATCTCCGAATAGTAAACATGGAAAACAAAATAGTTAATTTTTTTCTGGGCATCCACAAAGCCACCTGTATCTTTCATATAAGTCATAGTTAAACTTTCGATTGTATGGTTTATTATTCTTAATTGCTGACTGAGTTATGTTTAAATTTTATTTTCAATTTGTCTTCAAGTGTATATCTGAAAAACTTTTCCTTTAGTAGTCTTGACACACTATTCGTATTGAGGGTTAATTAATAATTTTTATCCTACAGATTTAAACTAACACTCCAATAGATTATATAGCTATATTTAAACACATTTAATACACAAGTTCACGAATAAAAAACATATGTTAAGTCACAGTGACGAGCTGACAGCTGATTTTGATTAACTAAATGCACCACTCCAGGCGACTATACGACAATAGATTTGTGAGCATATAGGAATAAATTACTCCTTACACGATGGGCAACTAAAAACATAATGATAATTATTATTTATCCATTCCAACAAGAGGCAAGGGGGAGCGATCGCTCCATCGCCACTATACACCAGTCGCCACTGATAGGAAAACTATAGATTCTTACCTTTTTATATAGAACACAATAGATAAGATTGCTTACCTCTATACAGAAATACTTCAGATAAAAGCACAAACACTACTCAAAAACAATAACACTCCTCAAAAGCGTGGCAAGCACTAGTAAAAAATCAACTTGCTTTCTTAGCAAAAATAGCACAACCTCAAACTTTTGAATCTCAAAATACACTAAAATTTATTTTTAGAATTATGATGAAAATTATATGTATTTTTCACAAGGTTTCGTACAGTTTCTTTTCTTTTGTCTATAATAATAATGAAATAATATTTGTCTGGAAAAAGAAAACGAAAAAAATACATACTGAACGATATTTGACAATCGCGCACTTGGCTTCGCGACCTTGGCTTGGATTCACCAAAAAAATGCCGCCCCCAAAAACGTGCCGTCCCTACCGCCCCCCCCCCCTAGGTCCGCCACTGCGTGTCAGTTATGCATATTTGATTTTTAAGACGTGATCCGCCATATTGCCCTCGCTGAAGACAAGAGTTTAGACCTTTTTTTCAATCACAGAATAATTAAGACATCCGTGACCTGCCCTAAATGCAATAGTGCTTGTATTTTAACAAAATACCAGAAGGTCTTTAAGTGCCGTAAAAAAATCTTAAAAATAACCGTGTCTCATTTCAGTTTAAGGGTACGCGAAATTTAGCGGACTACCCATGGAAGGTTGGCACATGTTATTACATTATCATTTGTATAATTTAGGTCTCGGGGGTACGGGGGCAGAGCCCCCGTAAAGATCACGCATCACAAATTGATCGGTCCTAATGTTTTGCGGACAGTTCAGTACGTTACACCAGTTAGGTCAACTGTACGCCCTTGATGATTGGTTAGGTTAAGTCATGATATTTTCGTTTAAATTCATTAGTTTAAACGAAAATGACGAGTGCAAACTTTTCTGGTTAATTTTGAGGTGTTTTGTACGAAACTGCCATCCGTTTCCTGTGCAAATGCGTAGTTTTCAAGATGACGATATCTCGAAAACTACGCATTTGCACAGGAAATGGATGGCAGATTCGTGCAGAACACCTCAAAATTGACCAGAAACGTTTGCTCTCATTATAAAAAGAGACTGGGTCAAAAAACGAATAATTACCCATGTTATTACATTATCATTTGTATAATTTAGGTCTCGGGGGTACGGGGGCGATCACGCATCACAAATTGATCGGTCCTAATGTTTTGCGGACAGTTCAGTACGTTACACCAGTTAGGTCAACTGTACGCCCTTGATGATTGGTTAGGTTAAGTCATGATATGGTAATTATTCGTTTTTTGACCCAGTCTCTTTTTATAATGAGAGCAAACGTTTCTGGTCAATTTTGAGGTGTTCTGCACGAATCTGCTGTTGAATATAAACATAAGTTTGATTGATAAATATTTACTGGTAATTATGCCCATTTACTGTATGTATATTTTAGTATACCATTATTATTTTGTCATTTTCTATTTTGTGTTCTTCTTTTGTTTTGTGTTTCGCTCATTCGTCTGTCTCAGCTGTTCCAAAGTACACTTGCATAAATTGTGTATTCGGTGTTTTATTTTCCCCACAATATTCGTATTTGTCATCTCCACAAAATGACCACATCAACAGGTTATGGGCCCAGGTCACGTCTTTATTTTGATGGAGATGAGGGAAAATACGAATTGTGGGAAGTTAAATTTAGAGGGCATCTCCGACTTCAAAAGTTGCTTTCGGTCGTAGAAGGAGCACAAGATGGCGATGTTGATCCTGAGAAAAATGCCGAAGTTTTTGCCGAGCTTGTGCAAGTGCTCGATGACAAAAGTTTGTCTTTAATCATTAGAGATGCAAAAGACAATGGACGAGGCATTAAAAATTCTCCGTGAGTATTATCTAGGTAGTTCCAAACCTAGGGTAATCTCCCTCTACACTGAGCTCACATCACTAAAAATGAGCAGACAGGAGAGTGTGACAGCATATATGATTAGAGCCGAGACAGCTGCCGCATCATTGAAGATTGCTGGTGAGACAATTTCTGATAGCTTATTGGTAGCAATGATTTTAAAAGGATTACCTGATGACTTTAAGGCCTTTTCTACAGTGGTCACTCAGAGGGGTGATACCATGAATTTTGTGGACTTTAAGTCTGCATTGAGAAGTTATGAAGAGTCAGAAAAGTGTAGGTTAACCTATAGTACTAGTGATGACAATGTCATGAAAGTCAAATCTAATGTCAATAGTAATTCAAAATTAAGGTGTTACTCATGTGGAAAACCTGGACACAAAAAGTTTCAGTGTAAAAATAAAAATAGTTCTTTAAAATCTAGTAGATGGTGTGACTTCTGTAAAAGTAACTCTCATGATACAGAATTCTGTAGGAAGAAAAATTCTGTGAGCCTTGTTGTGGATGATAATAGAAAAGATGAATCTTTTATTTTCAAAGTAAATACCAGTGTAACTTTTGATGAACACAATAATGAGATAGATTCATGCAATATGTTGATTGACTGTGGAGCAACTGCTCATATACTTAGGGATAAATCAAAATTTGTTAATTTGGATAAGGATTTTGATTCATCAAAGCATTTTATTGAGCTTGCTGATGGAAGCCGATCCAATGGCATTGTGTCTGCCAGAGGTGATGCTAATGTTGTTATTAGGGACTCTCAAGGTAAGAAAAGGAAAGTTACCCTTAAAGATACATTGTGTATTCCTTCTTACAAGCAGGATATATTTTCTGTTCAAGCTGCAACAGAGAATGGAGTATCTGTAAAATTTTACCCTAATTCCGCAGAACTGATAGCTCCAGATGGTACTGTGTTTGATATAGAAAAATCTGGAAAATTATATTTTTTGAACAATGTGAAAACACAAAAAATGCATTCTCTTGAAGAATGGCATAAAATTTTAGGACATTGTAATGTCAAAGATCTGTTGAAGCTTGAGTCAGTTGTTGAAGGAATGAAAATTTATTGGTAAAGACAATTTTAACTGTAAAACCTGTGTTGAAGGAAAAATGTGCCAATACAGATGTAGAGAACCTGATAAAAGAGCTAACAAACGTTTAGAATTAATACATTGTGATTTAGCGGGCCCAATAGATCCAATTTCAAGAGAAAATTCTAGATTTGCAATTATATTTGTTGATGATTATACAAGTGTAGTACCGGTATTTGTTTATTTCTTAAGGAGTAAGAGTGATGCTACTTCTGCTACAGCAAGATTTTTGGCTGATATCGCTCCATATGGTTCTGTTAAAAGATTTAGGACAGACAATGGGACAGAATTTACCAGTTCAGAATTCAAGTCTCTCATGGTGAGTAATAAAATTAAACATGAATTTTCAGCCCCTTACTCGCCGCACCAGAATGGTACTGCTGAAAGGACATGGAGAAGCCTTTTTGAAATGGCCAGATGCTTAATATTAGAAGCAAAATTACCAAAGAAACTATGGAATTATGCAGTTAGAGCTTCAGCATACACCAGAAACAGATGCTTTAATCAAAGAACTGGGAAGACACCTCATGAAATGTTCCATGGAAGGAAACCTGACATCAGTAATATGCACACTTTTGGCTGCAATTGTTTTGCCTATGTACAAAAGAAGCAAAAATTGGATGCAAGAAGTGAGCAGGGAGTTTTTATAGGCTATGATGTTAGCAGTCCTGCTTACCTGGTATACTTTCCAGAGAAAGATGAAGTTACTGTAGAAGAGTAAGATGTGTCAGATTTCATGAAGTGAATCAACAACATGAAGTTACCCATGATGATCCATTAGATTTTATACAACGTAGAACCCCAGAAGAAAATGAAAAAGTTGAAACCCCTATAAGAAATTTAGAAGGTTAAGTTGAGCCAAAGACAGAAAAGGAAAACCAAAAGCGCCCACAGAGAAGACGGAATGCACCCAAATATCTAGAAGATTATGTGGACCCAGATAGCTTAGACGCTGCAAGCTGCACTATTGATTACTGTTATAGAGTCAGTAATATTCCTAGGACTTACAATGAAGCCATTGCATCTCCCGAAGCATTTAAGTGGAAAAATGCAATGAATGATGAAATAAGATCCCTAGAAGAAAATGATACATATGAACTTGTACCAGCGCCTAAGGATCGATCCGTAGTAGGTGGAAGGTGGGTTTACGCCGTGAAGCTAGGACCAAACAATGAAGAAAAATTCAAGGCTCGTTATGTGGCGAAAGGTTATTCCCAAATTGAAAACATTGACTATGTAGAAACATTTTCTCCAACTGCCCGTATTACATCAGTCCGTTTACTCGTGCAGTTAGCTGTCCAGAATGGTTTTGTTGTCCACCAAATGGACGTAAAGACAGCTTACCTTAACGCTGACATAGACTGCGAGTTATTTGTTGAGCAGCCTGAAGGTTTTGTAAAAACAATGAAAAATGATGAACGACTTGTATGTAAACTAAATAAATCTTTGTATGGACTTAAACAAAGTGGTAGAAATTGGAATAATATACTTCATGATTTTTTTATTAGTCAAAATTTCAAGTAGTCATTTTGTGATCATTGCGTTTATACTAAACATAAAGATGATTTATGCATAATAATAATTGTTTGGGTAGATGATTTAGTTATATCTGCTAGTGATTTAAATAATGTTAATGATGTCAAATTTTCTTTGTCTCAAAGATTTGAAATGAAAGATTTAGGTCAATTAAATTGGTTCTTAGGTATTGAATTTCAGTTTGAAGGTGATAGTATCAAAATGAACCAGACAAAATATTTGGAAAGAATATTGCGTAGATTTGATATGACCAATTGTAATCCTAAATTGATTCCATGCGATATGTATGTGAACAAAGATATAGTTTCTGATTCCAAGGAATTGGTTGATCCAAAATTATATAGAGAAATTGTTGGTAGCTTAATATATGTCATGACTTGTACTAGGCCAGATTTATGTTGCGTGGTTTCTAAACTGTCTCAGTATATGTCTAAGCCTACCAATGTCCATTTGAACTTAAGTAAGTTTGCTTTAAAATATATTAAAGGCACACTAGATTATGGTTTAACATTTCAAAAGTCTTGTAATGATTTGAATTTTGTTGGATTTTGTGATTCAGACTGGGGAGGCTCTAATGACAGAAAGAGTATCTCAGGTTATTGTTTCCAGTTGAATGATAATGGTCCATTAATTTCTTGGAAATCTAAGAAGCAAAATTGTGTTGCCTTGTCCTCATGTGAGGCAGAATATATAGCGTTAACATTTGCCATTAAGGAAGCAAAATTTTTGCAACAATTACTGATAGATATGCAAGGTTGTAGTGAATTATCAGTGACCTTATATGTTGATAATCAAGGAGCACTTGAGTTGGCTAAAAATCCAGTGCACCACCAAAGAACAAAGCATATTGATATTAAATATCATTACATAAGGTCTCAAATTCAAAATAATAGTGTTATTTTACATTAGTGATGTAGCGGATGTCATTTTTTTCACATCCGCGGATGAGGATGTTTGATTTCAACATCCGCGGATGCGGATGCGGATGTCTACATTTTCGTTATTTTTTAGGATATATTCGAGATTTGTTGTGTTTAACGTATATAATAAGTTATTATATAGAGAGAGCTGTAGCTATAATGTAGTATAATTGATTAATTGTACAATAATTGCTGTACTTTTCTCTGAACATATAAAATAATATCAAGCATCTAACTAATATAGAAATCAATTAGTGAATTCGTCTGCAAATAAATTCGTTATATTTTGTTGAGTTTCAGCGACAATTAGAAACCATAATTGTGGGACGTGAACCCAACTCAAATGCACCCCACCGACCTCTTTCCCCAACCTCCACCCTTATAGAAAGAGATCTTTAATTAGCTTGATAACTATTTATATTAAGTTTAAAGTTTTATTAGGCATATTTATAAATGAGTAATTAAAATAAAGTAAACTAAGATGTTCATCGTTTAATGTTCAAACTTAATTATAGGAAGGTTATGCTTAAGGAACATTAATTTTTCTGCCTTTTCTGCTGCCAGTCTGTTTCTCTTTTCATCATATATTAATCCAGCACTGCTAAATAATCTCTCGCTCGGTACGTTTGTTGGAGGACAGGCTAAATGTTTCCTTGCAAGTTTACTCAAGTATGGATAGATATTCTGCGTATTTTTCCACCAACTAATAGGATTGTCACATGCAGCCAGGCGTTTTTCTTGGTGATAGCTCTCGATCATTTTTACTACATCTTTTGACATCGCGTAGGTCTCGTCATTGCTGCTTGACTCAAGAAACTGAGAGACAGATTCTGTGATAGATTTGCTTGTTGAAGGTGTTGGTTCTGTCACTGAAACTTTTATTCTTTTGGTGGGTGGCGAAGCGACAGATTCAAGAGATTGAAGCTCTTCAACTGCTTTGCCAAGTGATGATTTAACTCGTTCTAATGTACTAGGTGAAAATAACTTAGCTTTGTAACGTGGATCTAAGTAGGTTGCAAGGGAGTAACTTCATACAAGAAGAGCCTCTCATCTTGTCGCTTGCATCACTTTTGCGCACAATGAACTAGTTCTATTAATATAGTAGAATTTGATAATTTCCGCTTATTAATGACGTTTTATCTCAACGGTCCACATCCGCACGACATCCGCAGTCCAAAGTGCGGATGCGAGAAAATGTGCGGATGTTCCGCGGATGCGGATGCGGATGCGGATGTGACCTACATCACTATTTTACATTATGTGCCTACAAATGATAATGTTGCTGATATATTTACTAAACCTGTCAATAAAGAAAAGTTAAATAGATTCAAAATTATTAGAGGTTACAAGATTTGAATGGTAACTATGATTTATATATATGGTGTATAGCACACCGGACAAAAAATTAGTCACCCCTCTCAGAATGTACCTAATAACGTGTGACGGCGCCTCTGGCCTTGATAACCGCACGAATCCGGCGAGGCAGAGACTCTACGAGGTTGTGCATGTACTGAACATCGATTTGCTGCCACTCGTTCATCAGCCGGTCCCGCCAGAGTCCGTGGGTGTCTATTCCTGCGCTTCACTTTCTGTTTCCAGCCTGAACAACACCTTCGACGCATTCAGGATTAAAGGTTTCATTGGACCTGCGATGTACTCGTCGCCTCCCATCATTGGAGAATAAACAAAAACGGGACTCATCGAACCAAATTACACGTTTCCAATCTGCCGCAGTCCAGTTTTTGTGCCTCTGAGAACCATTTATAACGTGCCAATTTGTGACTTGCTGTTAACAGCGGCCTCTTCCGTGGTACCCTGCTCCAGATGTCCATCGCATGCAGTTCTCGTCGCAATGTCCGTTCGGAAATTGGTCGCTGAAGAACCTCATTGGTTTCTTGGAGCAATTGTTCTCTGGTTTGAAAACGATTTGCAGTTACTAGACGAGAAACATGGCGGCGGCCCCTATTGTCGAGAATTGTTTTCCGGCCACAGTTACGCCGTCGATTGTCAGGTTGATTGCGAACTACACCACTCTTTGTAAACTCGCTGGACAGTACGCGTTGACACACCAACAAATTGGGCTACTTCAGACATTTTGTGTCCGTGGGCTCTGCCAAACACGATGGCTCCTTTTTGCCACTGAGTAACGTCTGCCTCACGACCCATTTTGCAGACTATATCCAACACACACTTTGTTTTCACCACCTCACGAAACAGATCTGATCCTGTGTGCTACGTCACCGCTACTTGTCACTTACCAATGCTACATCAGCGCCCTCTGTGTGACCTTGAACTTCCTACTATCGGTGCTATTAGGGGTGACTAATTTTTTGCCCGGTGTGCTTATATTATTTGTGATATATTGATATATATTGATTCAATTTGATTATGGTATTGTATTATTGATATATGGTATATATATGTATGATTTATATCAGGTAGTATATATATTCTGTGTTATATATGTATTGGTATGTATACTGAATATAATGTATATTATATGTATGTATATATTTTTTTTTTTTGGTTTGTCATACCTATGACTAAAGTGTAACAATATTTTATTTTGGAGGGTATAATTTTGTATCTTCAAGAAAAGGAAACTTAAGTTTAAGAGGGGGGGTTGAATATAAACATAAGTTTGATTGATAAATATTTACTGGTAATTATGCCCATTTACTGTATGTATATTTTAGTATACCATTATTATTTTGTCATTTTCTATTTTGTGTTCTTCTTTTGTTTTGTTTTGCGTTTCGCTCATTCGTCTGTCTCAGCTGTTCCAAAGTACACTTGCATAAATTGTGTATTCGGTGTTTTATTTTCCCCACAATATTCGTATTTGTCATCTCCACAAAATGACCACATCAACATCTGCCATCCGTTTCCTGTGCAAATGCGTAGTTTTCGAGATATGTCATCTTGAAAACTACGCATTTGCACAGGAAACGGATGGCAGTTTCGTACTAAACACCTCAAAATTCAGGGCTGTGGAGTCGGAGTCGTGGAGTCGGAAGCAATTTTGGTGGTGCTGGAGTCGGAGTCGGTAAAAATGTACCGACTCCGACTCCGACTCGGACCTCAATATAAATTTTAATAAAATGTTTTTGTGTGTGATATCACTGGCAGCTATGGTGGTTAAACCACTTAAATAATAAACACAATGTTTTCCATTTCAGACACTAATGCCATTAATTCATTTTTTTCTTTTCAGATAATATTTTTTATTTTTAATGCTTATTTAATTTCGAGTTCTTTCTAAATTTCATAAGTTTTTAACTTTCAAGTCTAAAACCCCTTTCACAATGGCAAAGACACTTCCAACAAAGTCTGCAGTTTTTGAATATTTTACAATAACCACAGATGGGAAACATTTCGTGTGTCAGTGTATGATAGAAGATGATGATGATGAAAAATTATGTGAAGCAAAAATCAGTGGTTTTACTGGCTCTGATAAAAATGCACCAACCAGAGCATCAAATTTGAAAAGACATTTGCAGCGTTTCCATCCCAAAATTTTAGAAGTTGTCATTGAGAAAGATAGTAATAAAAACCTTGCAACTACTTCAAAGTTAACAAAAGATCAGAAATCTACTGAACGACAAGCACCACTTACAAGATACTTTACTACAGACAAAGTTACCGTAACAATGACCACAGATGATGATGATTCACGTGGTGGTGATGAAATGCCTCTTGTGTAATTATCATCATAGCAGATTTAGAATTAATATACCTTCGGAGTCGGATAGACAAAAAATTGAGGAGTCGGAGTCGGAGTCGGTTTTTTATGTGCCGACTCCACAGCCCTGTCAAAATTAACCAGAAAAGTTTGCACTCGTCATTTTCGTTTAAACTAATGAATTTAAACGAAAATATCATGGGTAATTATTCGTTTTTTGACCCAGTCTCTTTTTATAATGAGAGCAAACTTTTCTGGTCAATTTTGAGGTGCTCTGTACGAATCTGCCATCCATTTCCTGTGCAAATGCGTAGTTTTCGAGATATCGTCATCTTGAAAACTACGTATTTGCACAGGAAACGGATGGCAGTTTCGTACAAAACACCTCAAAATTAACCAGAAAAGTTTGCACTCGTCATTTTCGTTTAAACTAACGAATTTAAACGAAAATATCATGACTTAACCTAACCAATCATCTAGGGCGTACAGTTGACCTAACCGGTGTCACGTACTGAACTGTCCGCAAAACATTAGGACCGATCAATTTGTGATGCGTGATCTTTACGGGAGCCCCCGTACCCCCGAGACCTAAATTATACAAATGATAATGTAATAACATGTGCCAACCTTGCATGGGTAGTCCGCTAAATTTCGCCTGCCCTTAAACTGAAATGACACACGTTTATTTTTAGGATTTTTTTTACGGCATCTAAAAACCTTCTGGTCTTTTCTTAAAACACAAGCACTATTGTATTTAGGGCAGGTAACGGATGTCTTAATTATACCGTGATTGAAAAAAAGGTCTAAACTCTTGTCTTCATCGAGGGCAATATGGCGGATCACGTCGACACGTCATACTTCTAGTCACAAAAAGACCGAACTGAACAGATGAAAAATTGCTAAAAATGATTTATTTGTAAAACAGGACAAATTGTATAATAATAACACTGGGCAACAAAAAATTTTTCTCGTGTCCCAAGAATGAAAATACTTTATTCTTATAGTATTTTCTGTGCTGAATCCAAATAAGTTTGTAAAATTTCTCTATCAGGTCTGGTTTTTGTGTGACATGCAATTTAATTTTTAAAAACCCATATAGTTACATACTTATTAAAATATGATCGAAAAGACATACCTGTATTTTAAAAAATAGCTTGTTTTGATTTTCTGCTGTGCTTTGCCTCAGGCATGTCTCTCTTAAGAGTCCAGCAATAGTCAGCCAGCATACTGGGGCTCCATTTGCCTTGGTAACGGTTTTCCATGGCAGAAATATCCTGATGAAAACGCTCACCATGTTCGTTGCTTACCGCACCCAGGTTTTCCTTAAAAAAGTCCAAGTGAGAGTCCAAGAAATGAACCTTTAATGACATATTGCACCCCATTGCTTGGTAAGACTTAAAAAGATCTCCTACTATTTCAGGATAGTTTTCGGCCTTGTGATTTCCCAAAAAATTTGTGCAGACACTTTTGAAACTCTGCCACGCAGCTTTCTCAACTCTCCTTCAAATCTCTCATCTCTTAACAATTCTCTGATCTAAGGGCCTACAAAAATGCCTTCTTTAATCTTGGCATCACTGATCCGGGGAAACTTATTTCTCAAGTATGTGAATCCTGTTTGCGCTTTATCCATCGCTTTAACAAAGTTTTTCATAAGTCCAAGCTTGATATGCAAAGGAGGAAGGTACACTTTCTCAGGGTCAACAAGTGAACTATTCACAACATTTTTCTTGTCTGGAACAAGGAGGTGCGTTTTGGCCAATCCTTCTTAACGTAGTGGTTTTGCTTGTCCCTACTGTCCCACTCACATAAAAAACAACAGTACTTGGTGTAACCTAGCTGCAACCCTAGCAAAAGTGCAATGACCTTCAGATCTCCACAGATATTCCACTTATATTTCTGATACTGAAACTTTTCTAAAAGCAACTTCATGTTGTCGTATGACTCATGTTTGCAGCATTTGCAATAGGTACAGAAGGAAATTATTTCCGTTGTGAAGAAGGACTGCTTTCAAGCTGACTTTTGAGGAGTCAATGAACAATCGCCACTCATCCACGCTATGTTCATGACCAAGAGCCCCCATGACTGAATTAACATCTTTACAAAACACAAGTCCATCTTCATGGGAGAACCATTCTTTGAATTCATCATGGCGGCTGCGGAAAAAACAAACTTTAGTGTCACGTTGCAGTAGATTCCAACCCTTTAATCTTGAACCTAAAAGTTCAGCCTGCTTCTTAGATAATTTCAAATCACGAACTAGGTCATTTAGATCTCCTTGTGACAGTAAATGTGGTTCATTGGAGGAACAGGTAGCCTGGAATGTTGGATCAGAAATGTCTTCATCTTTTTCCTCGTGATATGCTACAGCTACGTTTGATTCCTCATCACTTAAACTTACATGTTCAGGAGGATTTGGTACTGGAAGTTGAGCACTGTGGGGAACTGGTCTCATTGCAGACGGTAGATTAGGGTATTTCATAAGGCTCTTTGTTTTTGAAGTGATCCCCTTTGTATTTACCAGGCAGAAATAGCAGTCTGTTTTGTGATCTTTGGGTTCCCTCCAAATCATTGGAATAGCAAATGGCATGTGACGTGAACCGTTTAGCCATCCTGTAAGTAGTCTTACACATGTCACACAATAAATGTGAGGGGCCCAACTCTTGTCTCCTGATCGCCTACTTTACATCCGAAATAAAGTTCATAGCATTTTTTTACTAATGGTGTAAAGTTACGTTTCTGGGATTTTAAAGTTAGATCACCACATACATAACAAAAGGAATTAGGATGATTCAGACAGTTCCACGGCATTACAAAACATCTATATGAATACAACACTGGTGTAAAATTAACAAGAAGCAACAGACACTAGCTGTTAACACTGTGACATTTACAAGCAGACTGACTTGGAGCTGCTCTACACACAGAAACTAGGCTCATGTCTGAACAGGTACAAACATGTTTCAACCTGCACAGTCTGCTGCTCCGGCCAAATTTATCCTGCCAGCATTATCAGAACTTTCTCCCCAAAGGAATAAATTGTACTAATTTCACAGAAAAATTAATACAACATATATATTAATATTAATATATTTTATTATAGTTATATTAATTAATATAATATATTATTATATTTATTATTTTTATAATGTTTTATTTATAATATTGTTATATACTTAATTATATATATATGTTATTATTTTTTTATCCGGTGATCATGCTAAATGAGGAAAAAATGAATATAGCATCACAAGTAAACTAAGCCTGATAGAAAAAATCTGATTTCATATTTAGATTCAGCATGAAAAAGTACACCTAGAACACCCATCAAAACCCTTGTGACAAAATTGTTGTTGACCAGTGTAAACTGTGGAATTGCTGGATGTTAGACAGGTGTAATACTATAATAATTCAAAAGGTTGCATGAATCTGATTTGGAGGAGGAGGATGATGTCTCTCTTGCTCCATCGGTTATTCAAGCGCTCTCCCCTTTACATTCGCCCCCACTTAAAGTTAGGAGTAGAGAGGTGGATGGGCCTAGTGATGCTGATGTGGCTAAGGAAGTGTTTCTTCCCAATCTAGGTAAATATTTGATTTTACTCCCAGTCTGGTTTTATAATGAGAGCAAACTTTTCTGGTCAATTTTGAGGTGCTTTGCATGAATTTGCAACAAATATATAGGACATGTTCATGTTATGAGATCTCATAAATGATGCATTACCACAGGAAATGTGCAAAACACCTCAGAATTAACTAGAAAAGTTTGCTCTCATCATTTTCGTTTAAACTAACAAAAATATCATGAGTTAACCTAACCAATTATGAAGGGCATACAATTGGCCTAACCGGGCATTCATAAGAACATAAGAAATTTTTATAGTGGGCACACTAGGGGCCACTTCGGCCCATCAAGGTAGCTCCACTATGCAAAAACTGCCTGTACACTGGCAATAACCATTGGTACACTGGCAACAACCAATTTTTATAAAACTAATTAATTATCAATTTAAAACTAAAGATAGAATCTCTGGATCCAGAGGATCAAAGTCATAATAGGCTACTATTCACAAATATGTTACACTATATATCCAGGAGATCACAAACATTATTTATAACTGACATGCAAATATATCAGATCCAAAGAATCCAGTCAATTTCATTATGGTACCCATCAATACCAGTACCTTGCCAACCAAAAATAAGTCACAGTCCATATCAATTGTGGACCAAGTCACAATTTACAACCATATACATTACAATATATATACTTAAGAGGAAAAGTGTAGGTGTGGCTGTAAAGACTGTACAGTAATGTAGAAATGTGTGTGCACTCATTTTGGGTCTCCCATTTAAAGGTGTTTGTGGGGCAAGTGAAGATCATGAGTTTTTCAATACCTCACAGTACTATGGGGGGCACCGCTCGGCAGAGGAATCTCTTTAAATGGGGTGTGTAAGGACAGAGTATCCCCTAACCCAAGATACTGCCTCCCTATATCCCACAACACTTTTGTTGAGCTGTGGGATCTATCACCCAAATGCACATAATATATATGAAATAAACTAGTTTCATTCATGCAATAAAAATGGGCTTAAACACTATCACCAGATGCCCCTTGCAGACATGAAACTATCCAACCTTCTTTTGAAAGAATCAAGTGTATCTGAAGTCACTACTTCTGTCAGACTGTTCCAAAACTTAATTACTGTACTCTGTTTGTAAAACTATGTTTTCTTATTTAAATTTGTTCTACATCTTGGCTTAAATAATTTCATACTATGACCTCTAGTCTGGTTATTGTGATCTTTAATGAAAAGAGAGTCGAAATCTATCTTATCCAACCCTTTTATCATTTTATACACTTCTATCATATCACCCCTTAGCCTCCTCCTTTTTAATGAGAACATGTTTAGATATGCCAGTTTTCCTTATATGTCAATTGTCTTAGAGATGGGATCATTCTTGTTGCTCATTTCTGTACTTTTTCCAGTTTTTCAATATCTTGTATCAGATAGGGACTATTAAATTGAATACAGTATTTGAGGAGGGTCTCACATATGAAATGTATAGTTGCTTTATAATATTGGGTGATTTGTATTCAATGTGTCTTTGCATAAGATTGAGTAGCATTTGCTTTATTTCTGATTTCCATACAGTGATTTGAGGGTTTAAGTTCATTAGTCACAGTGACACCTAAGTCTCTCTTTATCATCATTTTTAATCCAAATTCCATTCATATTGTATTCAAATTCTGGATTTTTTGGCCCAATATGCATAACCTTGCACTTATCAACATTAAATTTCATCTCCCACTTATCTGCCCAGGCTGCTACTCTAAGTCTTTTTGTATTGTCATTGCTCCTGCTACTGACTTAACATTATGGCCTAATTTTGTATCATCAGCAAATTTTGAGGTTTTACATGATAGGCCCTTCTCTAGATCATTTATATAGACAACAAAAAGTTAAATTGGTTATTTCACCTAAATATCTTCTGATCTTTTCATATTAGGCACTCACTGTCACATTTTGGGCAAGTTAAGGATGAGAGAATAATGCCGTAATTGATAAAAACATCCAATGCTTTGTCTTCATCTAGGGCACATGACAAATCAAGTTCTCAAAGTCAAAATCACTCGAATGGCATGTCATAATTCTATTACAAACACCACCAAACTGAATCCAATTAGAAAAAAAAATAGCCAGAGCAGAAAATAAAAAATTAAATAAGTCACAGAGTAGCTAAAAAATAGCCTAATCAGGAAAAATATTTTATGAAAAAAAGTAGTATATTATAGCCAAAACAGGAAATATATTTTATTAAAAAAAGTACTGTACACTTGAACAAATTTGCACAACAAAAGATATATATTTTTTTAGTTAGTTTTTAATGGCAATTCAATATATAGTACTTCTTCAACTGCTTGTGACTGGGAGTAAAATTGAATATTAACCCCAATCTGGTCTCCAGGGACTGGGCAATGTTGGGCCTAGCTGGGCTCCTCCTCCTGGGCCTATGACCCATATACTGTAGATTCAGAGCTCTCAGACCCAGTGAAGGCTTCTTTCTATATAAGGTTACTCCTGAGAATCAAGACCTTTGGCTTTTAGCACAGCACTAAGGGATTCGCCTTTCCATGGGTTGGGTATGCAGGCACCAGTCTTCCAGAGATGCTCTGGGCCCTTCCCTCCCAGTTTTTGGAAAGTCTCTCGAAGTTGGGCCCACGGGAGGTGGATTGCTCTTTAGTTAATGAAACCCATATTGTGCATGGTGTTATAGGACCTATAGATCTGGAGGAAGATCTATTAGCTATTAAGGATGAGTTAATTAATAATGGTCATCCAGTAGCAAATGTCAGTAGACTCACGAAAAGAACAGGTTCTACATATGTTCCAATTCAACAAGTTAGTCTTTCAATGCTCAGGTTCTTCCAGCGAAGATCTTTATAGCCTATATACCATATAGAGTTTGTCAGTTTATACCACATCCAATTCAATGTTTTAAGTGCCAGGTATTTGGTCATATGGCGAAGTCTTGTAGGTAAAAAATAGTGAGATGTGTTTATTGCTCCGGAAGTTATGTTGTCTCCTTTTGTCAAAGGCTAATAAAATCTGTGCCAATTGTTCAGGTCCCCATACAGCTAGTTTCAGTGGCTGCTCTGACTTTAGAACTGCACAGGAAATAGAGATGCTCAAACCTTGTATCTAATCTCTCTTATAGTGAAGCTAGATCTGTTGTTTGAAATCAAGACCCTAATGTAGCCTCAGAAAGGATATTTACAAGTAATGATTTTCCTGTTCTACCAAAACCTATTGTGTCAAGAGAGGAGACTCAAGGCTTGGATGTGGTGAATCCTTCTCCCCCCCCCCTTCAGAATTCTTGGAGTGGGGTTGTGAGGGGAAGACCTGGCTCGACTGTGGCAATGTCCCAAAGGCCACCTGGAGTGGGGATGGATGGTGGGGCTGTGGTCCCTGAACCCTCTACCCCTTTTGGACCTATGGCTCTATCATCTGACATCATTAAAGTTCTATGTTTAAGTTTATTCAGCTTCACCCTTCAGAGTGGTAGTAGTCTCTCCAAGAAGACTTTGAGTACGTTATCCAATTTTGTTTCTTTATTTAATGACACTTTTCACACTGATCTCAAAACTGACCAGCTGACAAAGTTCCTTGATAAACTGAAACCTAAGCCTACACCCCAACAGAAATGTCATGTCCAAATTCATAAACCCACTTAATATTTCACATCCTAAAGTTTCTAACTTCTTGTTTGCTCAGTGGAATGCCCACAGTCTCCAATCTAACTTTTCAGAATTTAAACTTTTTATTTATACTAAAAAACCCATTTAGTGGCAGTTTATGAGATCTGGTTAACCTCTAGATTCCAGCCTACTTTTATTAATTACACTCAGATCAGAGCAGACAGGGTTGGCCAAGGGGGTGAGGGTTTGCAATTTCTGATTCAAATTTGTGCTTTAGTCCATTACCTCTCCGTCCCTTCCTTGCAGGAGTTCTCGAGGTCCTTGCTTTATCTTTAAAAGTAAATGTGGTACTTTAGATATATTCACAGTTTATAATCTATACCTACCTTTAATCATTTTAGAGATTGAACACTATGCTGGTCAACTCGGTCAACAAGCTTTCATTGGTGGTGATTTTAATGGTAGACACAGGGCTTGAGATACAGGTATGTCAGGTTCTCCAACACCAACTGCCTTAAATTTATTTAATTTTATTCCTTCTTTGGATTTTGTGCTATTGACTCCTGTTGATCTCCCTACAAGATTTAACATTAATAATGGAAGTTACCATATTCAACATTAGATCTCTCTCTATGTAGAAGTAGGTTGGCTGTTGGTTGGCTGTATTGTGGCTGTTGGTGGAAGTCTGGGTAGTGACCACTTTCCTGTCCTCACTGCTCTGCAAATCTCACCAGTATCCACCCCTCATAAATGACATCCAACTTGGAAACTATGTGACATAGATTGGAGAATTTGGTCTAGAGCTCTTCCTGACTCCCCCTCTACAGAAGGATCCTTAGATGAAACAATTCAACATGTTACAGCCTTATTAGTGGAAACAAGTAGGTACCTCCACACTGAAGAAAACAGAAAATTTTGTTCTTAAATACCACAAATGCTGGTGGACAGAGGACTGCAGTGTGGCAGTAGCCACCCGCCATTGTGCTCAATGTTTTTATTCTCATCACTCAACTCTATATAATAAGATCCTCCTAAATAAGGCAACTGCTATAGCTCGTTGTACTATTTGTCAAGCAAAGAGAATTTCATGGAGTTGGTTTTGTTCAAACCTCAGTTTCACTACACCTTCAACCGAGGTTTGGACTCAAATTAGGAAAATCATTAAGGGTATGGATTCACACTTTACTTACCCTATTGTTGTAAATGGTTCTGTACTAAGTAGGCATCGACTGGTGGTTGTATCGGTATCGGTCCGATACCTATATTGGTACCGGTACCGATAGTTTTTGTTTATAAGAATAAAAAGAAACGGCGTTTTCCAAATAGAAACTTCCCAGCTGCTCGAAGTTACGTGTGTGTTCACGATTTATCCTACGTTTTCAGAAATTTCTGACTTATTACCGCTCTCTATAATTATGCTTTTTGGTATCCACAGGTAATGCTTGTAATGTCCTAATAATTACAGACTCCCAGACCTCTCTTCACCTGATCAACTCATCCACACACACCACATATCTGGCCCTAGCTACTTCTATCCATTCTTTACTGAAGACCCTCTCGGCTTCAGGAATTCTGGTTTCCTTTCAGTGGGTTCTGAGCCATGTTGGAATTGAGGGTAATGAGATGGTTGATACACTGGCCAGGGCTGCTCATTCCCTCCGTGCTACAACTTCACTATATTTCGACCCAGGTGAGGGTTTTGTAGTAGCTAAAGTGGCAGTGCAAAATGATTACAAAACCCAATGGGAGAGATTACGGCATTCAACTCTTTATGGAATGTTTAAGCCTTCTTGGGGCACAAGAAATTGGCCTGTAACATCTTCCAACTATAAAGCTTCTATAATATTTAGATTCCATTCTGGCCATGTAGGCCTTCAGGCCTACTTACACCGGATTGGACTTTCCTTCTCCCCATTATGTGTTGGTTGTAATTTACCAGAGACACTGTCCCATTTCTTTCTTTTTTGTCCATGTTATGCTCAGCAAAGGAAAAAATAAAGATCCTCTCTTTTGCAATATGGTGTCAGGGATTTTACTTTGTCCTTTTATGTGGGGGTAGCTTTTCTCCCCCATTGATAAACTTCACTATGGACCAAGTATTCAAGTTTGTAGTGGCATCTGGGTGGTTGAAAGAGTTTTAAATCTTGCATTGAACACTGACTTCCATTCCCACAGATTTATTAATCAGTTACCTCTTAATTACTCATCTGACTGTCACTGTTGACTTAGTACTTGGTTCCATTTTTATCAGTTCATGGTTTAGTAGGACTAATAGGCCTCATGTTCATCCCTTTCTAAGTGTTCTGGAGCTGGCCTCAGAACTGAAGAGAGTAATGGTGTGCTTTCTGTCTCTCATATCCCAATAATAATGGACCCAGTACTTGATGTAGGAAAAGCGGAAGTTCTCCTGTGGAATTTAGTGTTTTGATCTTGGAGGATGTAAATAGCCTTACTGGCTGAGCTCCTCCATATAAAACTTCAATCAATCAATAAGTAGGGAACAAACAGACAGATTTTTGTGATTTAATACACATTAGGCTAAGTTAGTAATTAGGATGTATGCACGCTTTTGTCTGTGTGTCTGGCATTTGGAATTTTACCGAAAGTTCTTGTGTTAATTTCAATCAAAATTTTGACTTTAGTTCAAGTTTTCATTTTGCATGCCCAGCTCAAGTAATTTTGGTTAAAAAACTTGCTGCACTGGGCGCCAGTAATTTGAGTTAAAACTTTAGCCTGACACATGGGGCATGACTGTGTTATGGAAAAATGCGATGTCATTGCAAAATTTGAGCAGATTGTGCAGGCTGGACTCTCAGTTTCAGGTGCCGTGATGCTGAGCCAACAACGTTAAGTGCCAGGGTTCGACTCCAGGTCCCATTAGCTCATTCTATCCAAGGGATAGTCTAACTTAGACCATAAAGTTTTTAACTGAGTTAAAGAATAGTATTTAAGATGACTTCTGTTTGCGACTGTAAGGTTTGCAAGAAAGAAATTGGGTTTAGGGATTTCCTAAGGCTGTGGCATTCGAGAGTTGTGATGATTGGTATCACTCAGTCTACATCAAAATCACAGAACAAGTGTACAGTGGGTATGAAGGTGAGTTATCAAATATTTTGTGGTTTTGCAGTAAGTGTTTAGAGAGGTTAAAGACATGCTTAAGTATGTCTTTAACCTCTCTAAACACTTACTGCAAAACTACAAAATATTTGGTAACTCACCTTCATAGCCAGGTTTAAAAAAGTTGGTAGTTCAGTCTAGTGGGCCTTCGTTAGTTGGGTTAGTTGTCCCTATGAGTAATAGTGTAGCTAATAAGGTTAATGGAACAGCTAGGTCAGAAAGTGAGTCAAATACAGGAAATATTAATGGAAGTCATGGTGAGGTTGAGCCTAAGCCAAGCCCTAGTGTTAGTGACAAGGATGCAAGTCCAAATAAGGTTGAGCACAAGCCTAGTGTAAGTGATAAGGGCACAGGTCCAAATAAGGTTAATCCTAAGACTAGTGTTAGTGATGAGGATGCAGGTGCGTGTAAAGTTCGGCCTAATGGATGGCACAAAGTCAAAGGTCAGTCAGGGAATAGGATTAGAATAGTAATTATGTGGTAGCAACTAATAACAGGTGTCAAGTACTTGGTAATGTATATGAAGCAATACAGTGTGAATTTACCATGGTTGGGGAATGGGGACTATCATTAGGAAACTTCTTCTTTGATTACTGTAATGATTTTTTTAACCCAATTTGTGACAAACCAACTAGGGATCAAGCAATCTTAGATCTGGTTCTTTCCAATGAACATGAGCTTATAAGGGAACTTACAGTAGGAGAGTCATTAGGGAATAGTGACCACTTGATCATACATTTTAAGATAGAATTAAATAAGGATCTAGTTAACAATGACCAATATTGACCATCCAGTCCCTTGCTAATCAAAAGGTGACTATAGTAAATTTAGGGAGTTGTTAGGCTCAGTAAAGTGGGATAATGAATTTGCCAATAAAAATGCTATTGAGATGTGGTCTAGATTCAAAGAAATTTTAGAGGATATACAATGTAGGTGTATTCCTTTCACAACTGTTAGGAATAACAGGATTAGCAAAACCTTTGTGGTGGAATACATAAATAGCTAAAATGATTAAAGATAAGAAAAGGGTATTCAGGTAATTTAAAAGCAGTAGCTAATAGCCTTGGATAATTATAGGTGCAGTTAAGAAATACGTTAAATAGTTTGATTAGGAAGAGCAAAAAGCATGGTGAAATAATTCTAGCTAGAAATAGCAATAAAGATCCAAAGAAATTCTTTAGTTTTTATAAATATAATAATAAAAAGCATGATAGGATTGGCCCAATAGAACATGATTATAGAATATTTGAAAATGATCAGGATATTGTTGATTTTTTAATGATTAATCCAGCTCTATTTTTACTATTAAAGAAAACTTGAATAACTTTGATTTTAATTCTTTAGCTTCTGTAAACCCAGGCTTTCTTATAAGATTCATATAAGGAAGGATGATGTTAGGCAAGTGATTCATACAATGAAGTCAAAGCTGCTGTACCTGATATTATATATGTTAGGATTTACAGAGAAGGGGAGGCTAGCTTATCTGAGGCACTAACTATTTTGTTAGGTTTATTAATTAGTAATTTTTTTCTTGTTAGAATTTGATGAAAAAATTCAGGCATAAGAAAATTAGGAAACAGACTTGTAGACTGGATCTACAAAAATACTTTCTTCATCATAGATTAGTAGACTTCTGGGATGACTTGCACTTTGATGTGGTAAATAGTAGCTCCTTAGTTAGTTTAAGAAAAATTTGGATGCTTTCATAAATGAAAGAGGGTCATTCCATGTCAGTTCAACGGTGAAAAAAAATGTGACCATCACCATTTTTTTTTTTAATTGGCACACTTATAGATCTCTGTGAGGAAAACAGAATGATGCTTGTTTCAACACTAGGTCATATGGTTCCGGAGATATGGCCCTTCAAATTTTGTAAAAAAAAGTATTTCCAAGGTCATACATTATTTCAACATGAAATATCTCGGCTCCTATTGTACTTACAGAGACCATTTAAACAGTATTTTAAAGCTATTAAGCAGATCTACAGCTTTGTTTCTATTCATATTTTACCTCAGTGGTCAAAAAAAAAAGTTGATCTTATTTTTGACCTTTGACCTTGTGTAGGTCATTTGATGTCACAACTGATTTTTTTATCCTTTCACCCAATTTTGGGTACACATGTCTACCTTAACCTAAAACAAGATTTTTAGTGTTGCTTAAGTTAGTATAGGCGCTACAGCCATTTCAGTGGACCATACCCACCTCCATTTTGACCAAGTACCTTTTTCCACCAAATTTTGGAGCACTGTATCTTTGGAACTGTTTGAGCTAGAGTGTTGAGGAAAATACCATTAGATTTTTCTTACTGAGATATATAATGTCTGCTAATTTTCAAAAAAATTGGTAATTATCTAACCTAACCTAACCCAGTTATTTGGTCGAATAAGTATTCGGCTCTATTATAAAATTTTTTTTTTTTGTATATTTAAGAGAATTATATAATATAGGTAATTTAAATTACATAATTAATTAATTAATTTATATGGACATTCAAAAGTGTCAAGAACTTCGAACCTGCTATCCTGTTTAAAGGTAAAGCTATGTATGTATATAAGTACCTTATACTAGGCTATAGAATAAGTTCAGTTTTAAGAGTTAGATGAGTTTTAATAGAATTACTTACCGTAACTTTGTGTATTTATTCATTGTGTACAACAGTATGTACCCATGTGAAAATAAGCTTATTTAAACCTTGGAGCAAGAATTTTTTTGGCATCTGTATTTATTCCAATCTGTAAATCAAACTGCACATTTTTTTCTTGTTGTAGACCTCTGAAACAAGATCAGTAGGTCCCAAATTTTATTTGTGCCATCTAAGCAAAAATAACTTTTAACAGGGTTGGATACAATGAATAATTATAATTGTATTTTTAGTTAATTGATCCTAATTTTCATTAGTTGTAATTGATTCAAAATAAAATAAAAATAAAGGTAGTTGTAATTTATTTTGAGCTATAACTGATGTAATTGATCAATTAATGTCAGTTGTTAAAAATTATACCCCTAGATCTGGCAGTCATATATCATCCAGTGGAAATAAACCTTTGATAGTTTATTTAGTTATACTTAGATATAAATATATATTTTTATAGATATATATTTACTTTAGATATATAGAATAGATAGTTATATTTGTGTAATTGTAATTGATTCAGACAAAATTAATTGTAATTGCAATTGATCTTGAAATTGTGAAGTACAATACTAACTGTAATTAATTTGAAGAAAAATAAAAAAATTGTAATTGTTTCCATTTTGTGTAATTGAACCCAACCCTGGCTTTTAAGCTACATACATTTTTTTTTTTTCTTTTTAGATAAACATGGATTTCAGCAGTTTGAATATGGGCAGGTTCTGTTGTGACCCATTTAAAAAACACAAAGGAAAAGTGAAAAAAGGCATTTGTGCATTGACTAAAAATTTGATTGATCAAAATCCTGAATTGAAACTAACAAATAATCATAAAGCATGTGCAACCTGTCAAAATATACTAGCAAATCATCCATCCCCAATGCCTGAATGTGAACCACTTGAAAAATCACCATCCACCTCATCAAGTGCCCCATCTGAGCTAGAAACCATTGGAGATGTAGTTGAAATGCAGTATGAGCTTAGTAAATTCAATGCTTCATTGGCCACACTTGATGAGACCCCAATAAAACCATGTAAACTCTCTGACAGCGCTGGTTACGCAAAGAGAAAGTTAGGAAAGTAGTAGTAGTTATGAAAAGAAAGCTTGAACTTGCAACTAAACAACCAATTTCATGCAGTGACTCAGATGATACAGAACTGGAGATTCTTCAACAACTAAAAGAGAAATTTAATCATGACAAGCTGAAGTGAAAAACTGACAATTCTTACTATCCTACCAAAAAGATGGACACAAGTAAAGATCAGAGAAGAATTTAAGTGCTCAGATTACATGGCTAGGCAAGCAAAGAGTTTGGTGAGGGTGAAGGGGTGCTTTCAACTCCTAATCCGCGTTTGGGGAAATGCCTGAATAGTGAAACTGCTGCCAAAGTAATTCACTTCTATCATTCGCCAGATGTGAGTAGACAAATGCCAGGGTTGAATAATGATCTCAGTTTTTGTCTAAAGTCAAATCTTTGGTAGGATAAATAATTACCTTGAAGGGCGTATACAAATACTTTATTATTATTATAAATGTACCAATAATGGCTTCCATAAAATATACTATAGTAAATACCTAATAACTGCCTTTTTTAAATATAAAGTTATGTTGATGCCTCTTTTTTTTTCATGGTTTCACCCAGCTAGACAAGAATTGGTTCTTATAACTCAATTGGTAAAAATAAAGGAATAGGTTATTTTAATATACATATTAAAAGGCAAATTGTCTTAAAAATAGCAGACATTATAGATCTTAGTGAGACAAATCTAATGGTACTTTTCTCAACACTCCAGCTCAAACAGTTCCAAAGAAACAGCACTCCAAAGTTTGGTGGAAAAAGGTACTTGGTCAAAATGGAGGTAGGTATGGTCCACTGAAATGGCTGTAGCGTCTATACTAACTTAATCAACACTAAAAATCTTGTTCTAGGTTAAGGTAGACATGTGTATCCCAAATTGGGTGAAAGGAGAAAAAATTGGTTGTGACATCAAATGACCTACACAAGGTCAAAAGTCAAAAATAAGATCAACTTTATTTTTGACCACTGAGGTAAAATATAAACAGAAACAAAGTTGTAGATCTGCTTAAAAGTTTTAAAATAGTGTTTAAATGGTCTCTGTAAGTGCAATAGGAGCTGCGATATTTCATGTTGAAATATGGTATGACCTTGGAAATTGACCTTTGTTTACAAAATTCAAATGGCCATATCTCTGGAACCATATGACCTAGAGTGTTGAAACAAGTGCGATTCTGTTTTTCTCACCAAGGTCTATAAGTGTGCCAATTTTAAAAAATATTGGTGATGGTCACGGTTTTTTTTTACCCAAAATTCCGTTGAACTGATATGGAATGACCCAAGAGACAGTTTGTAGATTGTAAATAGTGTATATTCTTAGCTTATGTTATGTAGGCTCCTTTGGTAGCTTTGTTGGAGATTGGCAGTTTGCACGATTTTATTATAAAATGTAGCTCATGACTTGGATAACCTCTATAGGCCACATAGGCTTTATTTTTTCCAAATGGAATGTAATGTAATGCATATAATGTAAAGGTAGTCATTCTACATTCATAATTTCCCATGTGACCAACTTCCAGCAAATCAAGGGTCATAGGCATTGCCAAAATTACATGTCCATGGACCTATATACGGTATTTACAAAAATTCTGATCATGTAAGGTAGCATACAACGAATATCACCCAGTATGAGAAGTTTGGAAGAAGTGATGCTCAGATTCTAATGAGAGGAGACACACGACTTCAAAATATTGATAAAGTGATTCTATAAGATCTAAAAAGTGATAATGCCAGACCTGAAACTAACTTTTAGCTTAAAGGTAACCCATCAGATTTGGAAAATTTCTTCCAAACTTCTCAGTTTGGAATATGACTGTGTTGTACCATAATACACCTTGACAGACCAAAAATTAGGCCTACAGAAGATCTAGCTATATCTGTGACCATTTAAAATGGGCATAAAAATTGTTGTAGCCACAAACTTCACTACAAATATACAGCAAGAATGGCAAAAAAATGAAGAAAAATTGCTGTAGCTAGAAATAGACATGGTTTTTGCAAATTAAAATTTAAACTGGTTTAACTAGATGTAGCTAATTTAAAGTTTATTAGAGCACAGAGTACTTACTGTACAATATTAATCGTAACATAATGGCTTGTTCTGTTGAATGAACCATACATGTTTAGTGTTTACTTCATGCATTTGAATGTGGTGTGTCCTTGGATTTGGTCAATTATTAAAGTTATTTTACTTTAATTTTGGGTGTTATTTTCTTGTCTCCTCATGTGTCTCCTCTTCACTACCTTTCTGTCATAACATCTGCCAAATTCTCCACATTGGTATTGTTTCATATAATGGTGTCAACAATTTCCCAGTAAGACCATACAGATTGGAATTCAGCAGGATGGAAACCTTCTGCAACATTATCTTTTTCCATTCTAATTTTCATTAATTAATACCAGTACCACTTTAATTCATTGTGTATATATTATTTCTTTATTTAGTTTTAATTAAAAAAAAAGGGTATTTTAGGTCAGGTTGGAACCAAACCCTATTTTCCCCATATGTTATTTTCATATCTGTGAGGTCTTCTGGAACGTAACCTTGGGGATATGGTGGGATCTACTGTATATTCAATTGTCTGGCCCTCCTCAGCTTAGAATTCCTGGCTATATCACGGTTTCTTAACAAGTCCTACAGTTAGTCCAGTTCAAGGCTCTTGCTGGGGCTGGCTGAACATAAGGTTTGTTAAGTTAGGCCAGGCGTTGCCTATTGTTAGTTTGCTTAACCTTAACCCAAATTTACTAGCCATATACTGTATATATACTGCTGACACCATTACATTAAATTTGGAAAGCATGAAACCAATTGGGCCTATGAAGGTTATATCCAAGTCGTAAGTTACATTTTCTAATAAAATTTTCCAAATCATTAATTTCACTCAGACAATAAACAAAACTGTTTACAGAGCTACCGAAATAGACTACATAACTTAAACTACAATGTGCACAATGTCATTCGTGATGGTGTCCATTTTTTATTATTAAAACTAAGGAGCTACTATTTCCCACATCATATGGCAAGTTATTCCAGAAGTCTACTAATCTATGATGAAAGTATTTTGTAGAGCCAATCTACAAGCCTGTTCTCTAATTTTCTTATTATGCCTTCAAATTCTTCTTTCTGACTCCAATAAGTAATTAGTTAAATCTGAACTATTTGAACATCTGTAGGTTATCATATCTTCCCTTAAACAATGTCTCAAAACTAAACATACCATACCCAATTCCTTTAATTTTTCCCTATTCCAGTCTTTTTAAGCTAGGGATGAGTTTGGTTGCTCTACATTGCACACCTTCAAGTATACATATCTATGTCATGCCTACAGTAAAGGGGACCAGTGAATGCAGTATTCTAAGTGAGGCCTAACAAGAATTATATAATTTTTTTATGCAGGAAGGATGGGCCAAGGGTGAATGCCCACAATAAACGCCACCCACCATAGAAGAAGGAGAGAGAGCCAAAATCACTGCATTTAGAGGATTGGAGGTCATAGACATTGAGGGAAAGATGGATTAAGGAAGGTTGTTTCAGATTTGATTGGTTGAGTAGATGAAAGATTGAGAATACAGATTAACCAACTTCCTTACTTTTGGAATGAATATTCCTCTTAATAATACCTACCGTACCATTTTATTCGCCTTATTTTTAGCCTCTATAGTCTATACACTGCTTACAAAATTATAGATCACTACTAACTATAATGCCAAAATCTTTTTCGTGACTTATCCTTCAACCAATTTCCTTGCATTTT
>JAJOZX010006303.1:0-272835 GCA_023014485.1 Bathynomus jamesi
TAATAGAGGGAAACAAATATTTAATGACTGAAAGAAAAGTGTCAAAGTTGTTCCAGTGGTACTGAGTACATTATACATGGAATACCATGAGTCGGAATTGTTGCAAGCAATATGTCCCAGGAATCTAATTTGGTTTCGTTATGTAGATGATATTTTTCATTTTGGCCTGACCACTGGAACAACTTTGACACTTTCTTTCAGTCATTAAAAATCTTGTTCCCTCTATTAAATTAAAATATGAATGGGAGAGAACGACAAACAATTACCTTTTCTAGATGTTTTGGTCATTAAACGAAAGCGAAAGCCCAATTTCACGGTCTATAGAAAACCTACTCATTGTATTCGTTACATTCATTATTTTTTCATATCATGATGAAGGGGTTAAAAGCTCAATTATTTCTTCCATGTTTCTAAAGAGCACTCAGGATTTGTAGCCCACATTTGCTGGACCCGGAAAATTCAAAGATTTGGAACATTTTTAAGGATTTAAAATATCCCGAGTGGTTTATCAGAAAGGCGTATTTTAAAGCCAGAAAATCTTTTTATGCCCCTCGGGAACCTTCAGTTAACCAAAAACAATATGTGAGTTTGCCTTACATTGCCGGCTTAGAAAGAGTAAAACCGTTGACGAAAGATTTTAAGTTTGCTTTGGCGTTCAAATATTCGTCTACCGTGAAAAGTAAATTGGTTAGGAATAACGTGGCAAAAGAGGAACAAGCCTGCGTCTACAGCATTCCCTGTAAAGTTGTGATTTAGTATACGTGGGTGAAACTGGAAGAAATATTGAAACCCGTATTAAAGAACACAAATATGCCTTCAGAAGTTGTAATACTAATAATGCCATTTTTTATCACGCCAGCCAAAATAATCATGCTATAGATTGGGAATCAAGTAAGGTACTTATAAATGTAATAATTATGTCAAAAGAAAAATAATAGAATCTGTGTGTATAGAAAAAGTAGATAATTTTAATTTGTGCGAAGGTACTTATAAGTTAGACCTTTAATGAGATTCTTGGTCAAAAAAATCCCTTACGGAGTCGTGGGAACGTGTTCGAACCTAAGTGTGAATTTCTTAAATGTCTCTGGATTGGAATGTTTCTTACTCGCCTTTAGTAAATGTAATAATGGAAGTAATAAATGTGGAAATAAATATAAATGCAACAGATGTAATAATAAAAGGTAATATTATAAATTTAATAATTAGGGTAAAGGTAATAATAATAAATGTTAAAAAATGTAAATGTAATAATAAATGCAGTAATTATGTCAAAATATTAGAATCTCGTATGTATAGAAACAAGAGGATAGTTTTAATTTGTGGGAATGTACTTGTAAGCGGACCCTGTAATAAAATGCCCTTCCAGTGTCGGGAGAACGGTATCTAACCTAGGTGCGAATTTCTCATTGGTTTCTGGATTGTTTCCTAATCGGCTTTTTTCATTCGTTTTCGGTTTATAAGTTCTGTATAATAAACAATAATGTAATAACCAATGTATTAATAAATTATAATTTCTGTATAAATAATTATGCAATATTAAATGTAATAAATTTAATAATAAATGTAATAATTATGTAAAAAAATATAATAGAATCTGTATGTTTAGAAGAGGAAGATAGTTTAAAAAATTTGCGCGAATGTACTTAATGAAAATGCCCTTCCGGTGTCGGGAGAATGGGATCTAACCTAGGTGCGAATTTCTTAACGGTCGGTCCCTGAACTGCTTTTCCCTCTTGTTTTGGTTCATTCGTGTTTCTGTATCCACCCGAGGAGGATGCCAGTGGGCGTCGAAACTGTCGTGGAAATAAACTCTGTCTATTAGAGTGGGTTTTTATTTTCATATTCAGATGTAATATTGCTTAAAACGCTTGTTTATTCGTGTCACGTCGTTTTCTATTTGACTTTATGACGAATGAGCAGTACTCACTTCATTAATAAGAATGGTTTCTCCATAATAAAAAAATTTATTCCTCATTTGCAATTCACTCCTAAACCTGTAGTATCTCTCCAGTAAATGACTTACGGAACCAGTTCCTCAGGTTGTTAGTACATGAGCATTCCTTTCCACTTGGTTTAGCACTTCATTTTTCAATTCAGTCTTTACTGCTCTCTCTTTCTCCATCTCATCCTAGTGTATAGTTACCCTCCTGTCATTTTTGTATGTATGTTTTTACACAGCTGTTCCAGCTATATTTAAGCGTTGGAACTTTTTTAACCTTGATCGATGAGATATTCTCGAAATGACGAGAAATTTTTCTCGACTACATACAAAACTTTTCGATAAAGCTGACGAAACAAAATGATCTAATCTAAACTAACGAAAATTTGATCTACTCTTAATTTAACTTAACTTTACCTAACCTAGCGTAACGTAACGTAACTGAGCCTAACTATACCTTACCCTCATTTGCAAAGGCAGTTATTAGAAGTTTCGTAAACAATAAAATTTAAATGAAATATTTCCAAACGCCATTTCTAGAAAACTTCTATTCTAGTTTTTGCTTAGCGCAGGAGTCACCAACCTTTTTTTTTGTTCACCGCCCACTTTTGAGATTTTTTGAAAATTAAAAAAGCTTATCGCCCACCTTAGATCAAAAAGAATAAATCAACATAATCGATAAAATAAATAATGAAATAAATGTTTAATTACCTTTAATGTGAGCCCTCTAGTGGCCGCTACCGCCCAGGTTGGTGACCCCTGGTTTAGCGTTTGAAGCGTAACCCCCCCCCATATTTCTGCACTTCACAATTAAAGTTGAACGCGGTACCACTTATCTCTCTCACCTGTGAAAAACAAGCTTCTAATTCATTAAAGTAATTATATAGTATTTTGGTTAGTCATACCACATCTTATTTTTCGCTGAAAACTCTGACAGTCTATTTCAGGGTTATCTAACGTCGGGGCCGTACACCCGCCCTGACAACTCATTTTAGCGCTTGCATCCACACTTTCTAGAACCTTCTCAATGTTAAAAAAGAGAATGGAAAAATGTTCAAAATATACGGAAAGCAAACAAAAAAGTGTATCCCTGGGACTCCTCAAGCACCCCTAGGAAATGCTCCGTGAACCCGTAAGGGATGCATGTACTCCCGGTCCGACAACCCTGGTCTATTTCATAGATAAGAAAGAAAGAAGATAAAAAGATCTGAATATCTTTAGTTGCGTTTGAAGATTTCAGAGATTTCAAAATTGGATTTTTATTCATAGTTTTTGTTTTTTATTTTTGTTTCTGTTTAATGAATTTAATGTGTATTGGTAAAAAGAGAACGTTGGACTCATCTGTGCAGTGAAGCACTTGGATGACGCGTATAAGGCCGAGAAAGAAAGAATCGAATGTAAAAAAAAATAGGGGCGAGGATAGCATACTAAATGTGGGTAAATGGAACTGTTGGGTCTCTTTTGTGAAATCAAAACTTCAAAGTGATTTAAATAAAAAAGAAAAGTAGAGAGAGAGAGAGAGAGAGAGAGAGAGAGAGAGAGAGAGAGAGAGAGAGAGAGAGAGAGAGAGAGAGAGTTGTGGGAGTTCATTAACTTAAATCGGAGAAAGTTTGTGTTTAAAAGAAGTTCGATATTTCCTTGATGTTTTCTTTTAAAGTTTTCTCTTCACATATATTTTTTAATGATCGCGTTCTTTTTTCAAGCGATTTAGTCGTTGTGATAGTTTCTGCTTATTTAATTTCGTTTCGTCCGAGTTAATTACTAATTTATTTTAACTTTTGGGAAAACTTAGTTTCTCATGTAAATCTGAAAGACTAAAATTTGCTATTATAAATAAAAAATCAGCACCGAATCCAAAGTTGAAAACTTAAATGTTGTTTCAAACTTTCCGAAAAACAACGTTATCATCTTCAGTGTTTCAAACTCTTAAATTATTTAAAAATTATTCTTTTATAAAGACCAGACTTAAAAGTATTGTTACTGCGTCAAAAATATAAAATAACGTGATTAAACTCTTAAAATACAGTAATAAAAACTTTACAATTAATTGAGCATGAAAGATTTTAATTAAAAATTTATAAAATAATACATATTAAAAAATCAACTTATTCTTCAGAAACTTTGCTGACTCGTGAATGAATGTCACCTTTGGTGACACAAAGAAATCAAAGAGAAAAATGCTTTAAATCATAAAGTTGAAATTAAAATGTTGATTTCGTAAGAAAAATAAGGAGATCAAAATTTTTATGATTATAAGTCGTGGATTCCGTTGCTCTTTGAATTTAGTGATGAATGGGTTCACAGCATTTCGTCGGTTGGTCATTTTATTTTTACTTCTTTGACTTTGAATTTTCAGTGAGGTAATGAGGTAATGCTAAGAACTGGCTGCATGCCTCAAAGGGAAGTTATTTTTGATTAATGGTCCTCCAGTAAAGAATCAACAAAGTCTTCTCTTCTCTTTTCGTCGACGTAAGACTCCAGCTCTTGGAGACCAACAATGAGCGTAGAAATTTACAACAGGGTAACGCTCAAAACAGCTTGATTGTTTTTATTATTCAAATCAAAGTTTAAGGGTAACGCTCAAAACAGCTTGATTGTTTTTATTATTCAAATCAAAGTTTAAGGGTAACGCTCAAAACAGCTTGATTGTTTTTATTATTCAAATCAAAGTTTAAAGTTACATTCAGTTTTCTTATCAAAACAAAGAACAAACTTCCAATACTGCGTTTATCATTAAACAAAAGATACCGAATCTAACGACAGTCATAAAATACTTTGATTCGACAAAAGTTTCTCCAAAACGACGAATGATGCAACATTTGCAATGATTTTGGATCACATTCAAGAAACACTTCACTGTAAAATAATACATGAAGGTAATTTCATATACGAAGACCCATAAACTAAAAATACAGAATGAAAATTAACAAGACGAACTATGGAAATGCCATTTATAATTACCAATAAGAATTCTCAAAATATTTTTGACCCATTTCCATATATTTGCCAAAAAATGTTCTCGTAGACTTCTAAAAGTATTTGCACTAGGATTTAAACTGTAATAAACATGCAAATGTGCACAGTTTAATACCTGAAAATGGGTCAGGTTGGAAATTGTAAATGTTCTTTTCGTTTTTAAGTTATACGCCCTAAAAAATGCAAATAGTTAAAAAAAAATTTAAATTCTTAAAAGTTTTGTACAGTTATAAAAAAATAAAAAAATGATCACTGGTGATATATATATATAAATGTGATGGTGATCAATGGTTTTATATACAGTATATATATATATAATTAAATTTTTATAGCTGGAAGGGGCTTCCACCCGAAGCTAAACACTTCAACTATGTCTGAACTTGTCCTAGCGTTCGTTTAAGGAGAGTGACCGTTCCTTTTAATGCCCCTGTTTGGATTTCTATGGCCTGGGGCTGTCCTGGGATTGAATTCAGGTAAGTTGATAGGTTGTTCTTCATCATACCTGTTGCCCCAACTATGATGGGGAGAATGGCAGCTTCTTTCAATCTCCAGTTTCTCTTTATGTCATAAATGAGCGCCTGGTATTTGGTAATTTTCTCCCTTTTCGCCCTATTAAGGCCGTAGTCGTTTGGGACACTGAACTCAATAAGTAAGGCACTCCTTTCCCTCTTGTCCCACACTACTATGTCTGGTTTTACTGCAGAGTTGTCTATAAAAGTGGCTGTTGGAATTACTGTATCATAGTATATAGTATAATGGTATTTCCAGTGACTGATGCAGGTGTGTGGTCCCATACGTTTTTACTGCATTCTAGTTTTAATGCTATCATGATCTTCTAGTGGATATATTTGCAAATTTTATTATGTCTGGCTGTATAGTACCCATCTGCCATGAGCACCCTTTCCAATGCTTTCCAACGCTTTCCAACTCTTCATGACAGAATCTACATCTATCATTATTGCTTATTCCAGCCATTTTTTTTTAAAAGCATTTGTTAGGAGTACAAGATCTTGGCCACCCATTATTAGTCGCTCTCCGTCGTATTACAGAACTCCTCTCCTTAACCATTCCAATGATCCTTCTTTGTTGATGTAGTCCTTCTGTAGTTCTTAAGAGTATTTTCCAGCTCTTTGATGTTGTTCCCATTCTTCTGCATGCTTGGCCTGTTGTTCTAGCACATATCTTTTGCGACTTTTCTTAGCTATTAAGGTGGCTGGTACTCTTTCAATTTCTACTTCCTCTGTCATATTGTTCCCTCCAAAGTGCTGGGCCAGTTTGGTTATGGAAGTATGTTGCGTTACCCTTGTGTTATGGTGTTCACGGACCAGAGTTATTTAGGGCTATGCGAACTCCTCAGATACTGCCCACTGTTGATGGTTGATGATCGGTGCAGCTGGTTAACCTCAATCAATCCCATTCCTCCCAGTTTTCTCGGTAGGTACAATCTGGGAAGACACCTTTTCCGGTATGTTGTTCTATTTAGAGTGAGGATTTTTCTGGTCTTATCATCTAGTTTGTTTAGTTCTGATTGCGGCCAGTCTATGATCCCTATACTATAATTGATAACAGGGATGGCGAGTTGATTTATAGCTGTTATTTTGTTCTTTGATGTAAGTTGGGTCTTGCAGATCTTTTTTAGTCTTCGTACATACTCTCCACTGATTTTCTCTCGCATTTGCCGGTGTTCTATATTTCCACTTTCTTCTATCCCGAGGTATTTGTAGGAACTATCCTCTTCCAAGTCTTTACTCTCAGTGTCTCTTCCTAAATTGATGTTATGGGTTTGTATTTTCCTACCTCCTCTAAGTGTACACTTAGCACACTTACCCAATCCAAACTTAATTTTTATGTCACCGGAGAAAGTATGGACGATCCTCAATAGGGATTCCAGGTTTTGGTCAGAGTCTGCGTACAGCTTCAAATCATCCATAAACAGGAGATGGTTCAGAACACTGTTTGGATTTCTTCGCCTAGTTTGATTGAGGTTGTGGCCTTGTTGTTATTGCTAAGTAATTTGCTAAGGGGGTCCAGGGTGAGGCAGAATAGCAAAGTGATAAGCTGTCCCCCTGGAATATACCCCTCATAATCTTGACATGGGGGATGGATATTTTCCCATTTTCATGGGTGAGATTAATGTTTGTTCTCCACTTTATTATCTGGTTTGTTAAAGTGCTAGTATTGGTAGGATGGATTTTGTACATCTTAAGGCATTCAAAAATCCAGGAGTGTGGGACACTATCAAATGCCTTCTGATAGTCTATCCATGCCATAATTAGGTTTCTGCCTCTCTTACAGTCTTCAAGGATAGTTTTGTTGATGAGCAGCTGATCCTTTGTGCCTAAGCAGTTTCTTCTACATCCTTTTTGTTCTTTCTCCAGATAGTCTCCAGCATCCAAGTGTTCATATATACTATCTGCAATTAGGCCTGTAAATAGTTTATAGGTGGTGGTGAGACAACAGATTGGGCGGTATTTATTTGGGAGATTTGTCTCACGAGTCTTAGGGATGAGGGTTGTATCTCCACTTATAAGCCATTCTGGTGTTTCTTCCATTATAAATAACTCCTCCATTTCCGGTTTACCCTCATTTGCTACCCTAATGGTCTGTATCCAGTCAGCATCCTGGTTATACTGTTCAGGGGTATCAAAGAGGAGTTTCCAGTATGCCTCCAACTGGGTTTATCTGGTGGTTCATGTACTTTTATTCTTTCCCTAATGACATTTGGGTAAAAGCCTCTAAGGTTTGATGAAAATTGCTTGTTATAGTTTTTCATGTCAATCTGTTGTGTATGTGGAGAGAGATAGAGAGAGAGAGAGAGAGAGAAAGAGTGGGTGGGGGGGGCAATTGACGGTAGGCCTTATAATAATGTAATTAGATTAATTAAATAAATGAGTGTTTGAAGCTCGAGGTCACCAGATCTTTCATTGAAAATAATAAATGCCATTAAAATAAGATCATTAATGAAGTGAACATTATTCCTTTAATAAACAGCAATAGTAAATGATAAAAATCACAAAAGGTTGCAATTAATATTATGCAGTGAATAACGTTATAATGTCTGATTAATTGCTTAGTTAGAAAAGTGCATGAATTACTGATTAACGTTGATAACAAAAATACAAATGCATAATGGTAAATTAAATGATTAACCAAAATTAAGATTGCGCGACTGAAATTAATTTTGTAATCATTTCTTGAACTTAAATAATATAAGTCCATGACGAGGCTTGCTTGAGAAAGTGTCTGGTATCTTGCTTAGTGCCCGCTGGATTGAGAAATCCCGAAGGAAAGCTTGTCTTTGAATCGAAAATGAGGGAAGGCTTCACGGGACATTTCCTTGACTCTGGTCGAACAATGAAGCGTCTTGTTTGAAGGAGAGATGCGATCGAGGAGAAATCTTGTGTCAGCCTGAGACGAATGAGTGCCTGCAGGTGTCTGCTTGTAAAAATGGCCGAAGAAGTGCTTTAAGTGTGACCATATATATAAATATATATAGGTGAAGGTGAAGACTACTGAAGAAAGGTGACGACTACTGGTCTCGACTACAATCCCTGAAACTCGACTCTCTCGAAAGAAGGCGAGAGCGGGACACAATAATATACATATGGAAAATACTTCAGAGCTTTGTCCCTAACTTTGGAAATGAAATAGAAACAAATTGTAATGAGAGAAGAGGCAGATTTTGTACAGTCCCAGCTGCTGTAGGACAGGAGGCCATAAAAACGAAGATGGAAAATACCCTCAGAATACGAGGCCCAAAGCTTTTCAATGCCCTACCGAGAGAAGTAAGGAATCTCCAGCACACCGACCTGAATAACTTCAAGAACCAGATGGACAGATTCCTGTGCAAAGTCCCTGACCAGCCATGCGTGGCTGTCTACGAGGGTAGGAGGAGATCAGACAGCAATTCCCTCCTTCACAAAATCCCGCAAATGAGGCGGGATGCTGCAGAGGGGTCGACTGCAGGTCGATCCTGAACCGTCGTTCGAATTCGCATAAAGTAACATAAGGTCAAGTAAGTATGTATATGTATATATATGGAAATGTGACATACCGTACCAACTTGAAATATGTTTATTTCGAAGGCATTTCAATAGGTCTAATACCATCGTCAGTGCTGCAAAAGAAATATTTAATATCATCATAAATAATTTACGAGAAAACTATATAGATTTTGGTTCGAATCAAAATAAATACATTTGAATAATAAAACAGATTAATAATTAAAACATTAAAAGATTTACCATTAAGTAAGATAAGACAAGTTAAAACTGAAATTAAACCATAAAAAATGTTTTGAAATTGTGTTCTGTATAAAATAACGGATCAGATTATATCTGATACCCATATTCACGTTTCTAAATACCGACATGAAATTAATGAACCAGCCAGACTTATAAACAAAGTTTTTTAATATAACAGCTCATTTTAACTTGCTTGAGTGAAGACTTCACAATAACAGACGATACAGAGCCTTTTGGTTGTGTGGTTGATGACCATGGTTAGTTGATTACAGCAATACCTTGTACAGCGCGGTTAATTGGTTCGTCTATTTTTCGAATAAAAGTCGAAAGTTCGTCGAATGAAATAGTACCGAAAAGAAATTAGAAAACAATAGGAAAATTGCACGCTAAATTTAAAAAAATTGACGAAAATACAAACCGTGCTACATCAAAACCCGCGCTAATCAAAACTGCGCTGTTCAAGGTATTACTGTCTCTTGATATATTCAAGTTGTGGAAAGGCCTGCTATCGCTAAAGTTTGGTTTATGAGTGAAAACACAAAAAGTCCTAAAACGATAAAGTCCCTGTTTACTTCCCGTTTTACAAGGTATTTCAAAATGAATATTTTATATGGGAGTGATTCTAGATAATGAAGTAGACTTAATATTTCTGAACAAAACACCAAATGGCCAACTGAGCTCCCTGTTTTCATCTATACGTATCATAAACTGAAAAGCTGTTCTGTCAATATAAGACAAATTGCATTCATCACATGAATATTTATAACCCAAAGACGAACAGAGGGAGTCTGGAAAGTTGACTTTTAACATGGAAAAAGATTCATTGGAACACGCAATGCACCAAAAATACATTAAACACAACTCGGAATAAAAATTCCTCGCTCAGCTGATGATCTGCTTTTGAACACTTACAGCAACTCTTTGAACTATCACAAGTAAATTTAAAATACATTTTATATGTAGTTACTCAGAATATTTATGATTTTAAGAACTTACAGAATTTGCAATATGTCTTTTTCAATGAAGGTTAAAGAGAAATATCGTCAAAGAAATATTCTCTTAAAAAAAAAAAAATTAATTTCTTGATGAAGTTCAATTCATTTCAATTCCCTTTCTTGGTATTAATTTCTCCAAGGTCTGTATTATGCAAATTTTTAATTAATCTTTTGTCTTCCGGTCCCTTTCTTTCAAATTCCTTGAAATCGTTTTATTTTATCGAATTTAATCTCACTATTCAGTCAGACCATATATACTACGTATATATATATATATATATATATATATATATATATATATATATATATATATATGAAAATTATTTCACGAAAGTAACACGTGAATAATATTTATGATGAAAATAACCACGAAGGAAAAAGGAAACACAGAATGATGCTCAAGCGCCCTCGTCTAATGACATCCTCAGGAACACTGAAATAAATAACAAGTTCAAGACTATACAGGGTGTCCCAGAATTAACTATCTATTTCAATGAAATCTGACAAATTTAATAAAAACTGACATAATTTTGTGTTTATTACTAAATTATGATACAAAAACAAATAGATTTATAAATCATAAGTCAAAACTTTATTTACTTGAATGTGATAAGCCTTTTTCATCAGTGTCGAACGCAAGATTCTATGAACTGTTGTCTTGGATATGTTGAGTCTTCGACCGGCCTCCCTAACCGAAGTTGTTGGTTCATCCTCAAACAATTGTCGTACCTGTTCGGTACTGTTACGTGCTGTCCTTGGGCGTCCTCTTCCCACCTCGTCGTGTACGGATCCAGTTCTTTTAAATTTGTTCACAAGTTCACGAATCGCTTTGTCTGTAGGACCGGTTCTGTGGAATCTTCTTGTAAATTTTTCTCTGATTTCATTACATTGCATTCCTTTGATACGGGATGTTACAACAAAGATGAGTTCTTGTGTATTCATTATTAATAGGGTTCTGAAAGAGAATGAAAATAAAACTATGAAAAACTATGAAAAAATTATGAAAATAAAATTATGAAAAAAATTTAGAAATTTATACATTTTTAACACATATTGAACATGATAAACATAAATAAAAGTGTTTTTAAAAAATTTGTCCGATTTCATTGAAATAGATAGTTAATTCTGGGACACCCTGTATATAGGTCACCAAAAAAAATTAAATAAAAAATTAAAAATTGTAAGAGGAGCATATAAATTTAGCACTTTGACCCTCTTGTCTAAATCCTTTCTGAACGAATTCAAAACAACAGGATCAAGCTCAAAAAGGCCCTGGCTAATATTGAAATTATTTGTAAGTTGAATAATGGCAGACTCAAGAATATTTCTATTAACAATGTTGCTTGAGTGAAACAAAAGTGAAGCATTATTCCAATCAATAGAGTGAGATAACTCCGACAAATGGACGAAAAGGACACTAGACGACTGCGACTGTTGCCCACCTGCTTTTTTGGAATCTTGTCTTAAAAGGGCAAAACGAACTTTCTATCGTGTGAATAATAACCCTCGCACTTTGTCGAAGAATATTTTAGTACTTCCATTTTTCCCAGGCTTTTTAGGCATTGCTAATGTACTTAAACTTTTGAATATTAATGTAGTATTTTCATATGATAATATTGTGAAGAATATTATAGTAAAAAATAGCCCTACCAATAATTCAGGCATTATCTATAAAATTGGTTGTAAACAATGTGATTCCTCTTACATTGGACAGACGGGAAAGGATTTGCACACACGTGTAAAACAGCATCAATATTCCGTAAGAACGGGACAGTCGTCCAGTGCCCTTTTCGTCCATTTGTCAGAGTTATCCCACTGTATTGATTGGAATAATGCTTCAATTTTGTTTCACTCAAGCAACATTGTTAATAGAAATATTCTTGAGTCTGCCATTATTCAACTTACAAATAATTTCAATATTAGCCAGGGCCTTTTTGCACTTGATCCTGTTGTTTTGAATTCGTTCAGAAAGGATTTAGATAAGAGGGTCAAAGTGCTAAATTTATATGCTCCTCTTACAATTTTTATTTTTTTTATTTAATTTTTTGTGACCTATATATAGGTTTCGAACTTTTTATTTATTTCAGTGTTCCTGAAGATGTCATTAGACGAAAGCGCTTGAGCACCATTCTGTGTTTCCTCTTTCCTTCGTGGTTATTTTCATCATATATATATATATATATAAATGAACAATGAATAATTCCTATATTCATATAATTCTTATATTCATTCATATAATTCTTATATTCATTCGTATAATTCTTGTATTCATTCGTATAATTCGTATATTTATATAATTTGTATGTTTACATAATCCCTGTATTTATATAATCCCTGTATTTATATAATCCTTGTATTTATATAATCCTTGTATTTATATAATCCTTGTATTTATATAATCCTTATATTCTCATATATTTATATTTTTATATTAATGTTTACATATGGAGTCCAAATTCACATATCGCTGACGAAGTTCGGATAAAACTTTTGATTGGCTTTCTATTTTATTTCTGCTGAATAATTGGTGAATTATTTCTTTTTAAATTACTTAATAATTTTTTTAGATTTAACTTAATAATGTAATCTTGTTAAATTCTGCAATGTTCGTTTTCTGTATACATTCTCTCTTCGTTGTAAAAGATGAAGTCATGTCTTGCTTAGCGTTTAATTTTAAATCTATCTTAAGCATTTAATTTTTGCTTATATGTATGTTTAATCGTAATTCATAATAAAATGCATATTTCAACATTTTTAGTTAACTCGGCAGATCATGATAACATCAGATCTGTCAATATGCGGTTTAAAACAAAACTATGCCTTCATCTTCAAATATCTTGATAATTCACTAGGGAACAACACTTTTGTTTCTTGAAAACTATTTCGTATTTCTTATAGAACGTTTGATGCTGATTCCAAATATGGTTTCAGAATTTTTCTATCACCCATAGTTTTCGAGAAAATAATATTTCCATTTACTCAGAGTTTTCCCAAAATATTAGTTAAAATAAAGTGTACTAATTTAATTTTACTTTCTTTTTTTCCAGGTTAACTATATTTAATAGTATTTTTTGCATTAAAAAAATATAGCCTTTAAACAAACAGATTTTTAATAAAAAGAAAGAAATTTTTTTCAAGTTTTGCTCAAATTTTAAAATTTTTCATAGTAGAAAAAATTGGTTTTTCATTCCAAAAAGTTTTCCGTGATTTCAATAATTTTCCGCCAGCATGAATCGAAACTGTATTAATCCCAGAGATACATTTTGCTACGTATGTGGAGAACTGACCATAATGGCACAGAGGAAGACGATGACCCCACTCGTGAAGAAGGCTTACGAACTTTATTTTGGATGTAAGGTAGGCGACCAAGACAAATCCTGGGCACCTCATATCTCATGCATTTCCTGTGCCGTCACTCGTAGGGGTTGGATTAAAGGTACCCGCAAATCTATGCCATTTGCCATACCAATGATTTGGAGAGAGCCCAAGGATCACCTAACGGATTGCTATTTTTGTATGACTAACGTTTCAGGATTCCCTGCCAAAAATAAACATAAAATTCAATACCCAAATCTTGCATCTGCCATGAGACCAGTACTACATGACGATGATAACCCAATTCCAACTCCCCAAAGTCATGGACACTGGATGAAGAGTCTGAAGTTGAACCAATGGAAATTGATGACACTAAAGATACAGACTTTCAGCAACCTGAATCAAATAAACCACGTATGATAACGCAGGTTATGCTGAATGATCTCGTGAGAGATTTGGACCTTCCGAAAAAGAAAGCGGAATTATTGGGCTCCAGGTTACGTGAATGGAATTTGCTGGCAAAAGATACAAGCATATCAGCGTTCCGCACTCGCCAAAAAGATCTGATGCAGTATTTCTCCTCGTCAGGTGGTTTATGCTACTGTAATAATGTAAATGGACTGCTGTTAGCTCTCGGTCATGAGCACAAATCTGAAGATTGGCGTTTATTTATTGACTCTTCGAAGCTAAGCCTCAAGGTTGTACTACTTCACAATGGAAATAAATACACTTCCATTCCTGTAGGGCACGCTGTCCACATGAAGGAATCTTACGAAAATATGAAACTCATCCTTCAGCAGATCTATTATGACCAGTTTCGTTGGTATATATGTGGTGATTTAAAAGTCGTCGCGCTTCTTCTGGGAATGCAGCTCGGTTATACGAAGTTCTGCTGCTTCCTTTGTGAATGGGACAGCAGAGCCAGAGATTCGCATTATTTTGTAAAGGATTGGCCACTTCGTCAAAAATGTATCCCAGGACTGAAGAATGTGCCTCATGAACCCTTAGTTGACCCCAAGAAAATATACTTACCGCCACTTCACATCAAACTTGGCATCATGAAAAATTTTGTCAAAGCAATAAACAAGGAAGATGAGGCATTCAAATATTTGAAGAAAAAGTTTTCACGACTTAACGATGCAAAGATAAAAGAAGGGATCTTTGTTGGTCCCCAAATCAGAGAGCTCATGAAAGATCAAAAGTTTGATGATGCCTTGAGAGGAAAAGAAAAAGTGGCATGGGAGGCCATGAAGAATGTTGTCACAAATTTTCTAGGGAACATCAAAGCCTCTAACTATGAAAAATAGTGCAGGACATGATTGAAGCATATAGGTTATTGGGATGTAATATGTCACTAAAAATCCATTTCTTGCACTCCCATTTAGATTTCTTCCCTGAAAACCTCGGCGACGTAAGCGATGAGCATGGAGAAAGGTTCCACCAAGATATAGCTACTATGGAGAAACGCTACCAAGGGAGGTGGGATCCGGCAATGTTAGCTGATTACTGCTGGACATTGATGCGAGAAGCTCCTAATGAAAACTACAAGAGAAAATCAGTGACAAAGAAGTTTTAAGAAGAATATTTTAAATGCCAATCTGCCACTAAAATAATTTTTATGAAGTATTTTTACTAACTTCTATACACTTTTTGAATAAATATTAAAATACAAATTTCTCAGTAACCTTGGGTGATAGAGAAATTCTACGGCTATATTCGGAATCAGCGGAAAAAATCCTGTAAGACCGACCTGTTCACGTCCAAGAAACAAAAAGAAAGTTAAAATTTGTTCCCCAGTGTAATCAGTCTAGACATTGCTACAGCTAAAATATTTACCTTATCTTCAAATATTTTTCAAAATAATTCAGCCCATTGAGAATACAAAACAAAAAAGGTCAACATTAAATAATAATGATGTCACCAAAAAATTGCCTATATAAACTTAAATATTTTTTCAGATTGTAAGAGAATATCTGTCTTCTCCTTCGAGCCTTGCTCTCTTCAGAAAACTTAGTCTAAAATGGAGAAAAATAATTTCCCGATACGTTACAAGAAGAATCGGAAAACATTCAGAGAATTTAGTAAGCCTCACAGAATCCTCCGATCCACTACAAGAAGGTACTGGAGAGTAGTATAAAAGAAACTATACGGTATCAGCTACAGAGTAACAAATCCGTTGCTGCCACCTAACCAGAACCCCCGTCAACTTCGAACCGCCCATGGCCATAGACAGAGGGGTAAACAACTGGCGACCTCTGCAACCAGGATTCTTCCAGTCTTTTAAGCCCTGGAACTAGAACTAACATTCAGTTGGCCGGCGTGTCAAGACTTCCAGTTCTTCACATCCATCATTCGACCCGTGTGTCACGACTCCAAGTTCTCCACGCCCATTCTAGTTCCAGGAACAAGTAGCCAGCAAGACACGTCTTCAGGACACGTCTTCAAGGATTTCGCCGTAGAAATCTTAAGTACAGATCCTTTTTTCAAATTAATTACTAAACATTTGAGAAGACAGGATTATTAACAGTTAATAATTAGTATCAGTCCAGAATTAACAAAAAACACAGTGAACATTCCATACACCAGTGATACATTTCTTTTATTGAAACCTAGTTATTTCCACTATTATAGTTAGCATAGAATAATTTTATTCAATGTGCCAATCATAATATTACCTAATATTCACGTACATTCGAGTGAAATTTTGTTTACATTTTTATTATTTTGTTTACAATTTTTTCAAATTTTTCTCTAGTTAAGCAAATTGTTGTGCATTATTTGTGTATTTCTTAGAGTAGTTAGGAAAGCCACTCAAGTGATCATTCCATAGATTAAGATCGGTCAAACAGACCAAATTAGAATACATTAACAGTACCTTCACTTATGAACGATTTAGACGGTGCGCTTTCTGACATTGAAAATTCCCCTACACCCATTTTTCCACCTATCCCACGCCCTTCAAACATACTTCCAAACGCGCAAACTTCAGACCAAGCACAAGCCAACATGTCTCAAACCGCTCCCCACACATTAACTTAGGAAGACTTGTAAACCTTCCCCATACTGTCCTTACTTTTTAAGGGAACCATAAATAATAACTTCGTTGAACCACGCGTAAGACCTTGGATTGAGTCTCTAGAACAGAATTTCTTACGCGAAAACATCACAGATGATGACATAAAGATTAGGGAAGGAAAGAGGTTTATTGACCCTAAAGAGGGTAATGCCCATGATAATTACATACGTCCCATCCATTAGCGAAGCTACAACTTGGGACAATTTTAAAAACACTTATTAGAACTTTTCATACATTCATTCATACAATTCTTATATTCATTTGTATAATTCTTATATTCATTCGTATAATTCGTATATTTATATAATACGTATATTTATATAATCCTGGTATTTACATAGTCTTTGTATTTATATGATCCTTATATTTGAAAATGAAAATGAAAAGGTTTATTGGCAGACTATAGTCCGTATGACAAATATTATTAATACAATGATAGTTCATATACTAAGGATACAAATATATACAATTGATTAGAAATAATACTGTAATGTCGAGGTTAAGTGGTACGCAAACGTCTGTCTGTAGCTCCAAGAATTCTATAGCTTAGAGGATAAATGGCAGGACTCATGGATAGCTTGGATGATCGGGTTGGTTGATTTTTTAATTCTTTGTATTAGACTGTATTGAGAACGTCTTGTTACCTCCGGGAAGTTCGGGACATTGCGGGTAGCAAACATTTGCTAAACTGAGCATCTCGGGAGTAATTTATGTAAGAGTCTAAAAGACCTGTTGTACAGCAAATTTAGGGTTCTGCCAGAACCTTTTTTTTTATAATTCACCCAGAGTTGCTGTCCGTATATATTACTGCAGAAAGTACGAAAGAGATGTCTTTAGCTTCACTTGTACAGAATCGAAAGTTCCTTATGGTCATATTCGCTTTAGCACACAGGCTTCGAGATTGTTTTCTTATATCCGAGTCATCACTCAAGGAGCTGGTAATAGTTTGACCCAAATACTTAAACTCTTGTACTTCCTCAATTACTTCACCATTCATTTTAAACCTTATATCAGCTGGCTGATTACAGCTTTTAGGATGAAATTGCATAACCTTAGTTTTTGTAACATTAAAAAGAATATCATGTTTCTGCGAATACACTTCGCAGACTTTTAGTAGCCGATCCAGACCTTTAACAGAGGGACTTATTAACACCATATCATCGGCATAAACTAAGTTATTTATCCTTGTGTTATCTATACAACATCCCACTGTTGCCTCATTAAGTGAAGCAATTAATCCGTCAATATACACATTAAACAGCATAGGGGAGAGCAAGGAGCCTTGTCTCACCCCGCAAGAGGAGCCAAAACACTCGGATAGTACATTGCCCCACCTAACAGTGAAAGATTGGTGGGAATACCAAAATTTCAATAAATTTAATATGTACATGGGAACCTTCCTGTCTTCTAGTTTTGCAAATAAAATATTGTGGTTCACCCTATCATATGCCTTACTTATATCTAGGAAACAGCTATAAATAGTTGAATTACTGTCAATGTATTTAGATATTGTTTCTTTAAGTACATAGATACACAGGTCAGTTGAGTGGGACCTTTTAAACCAAACTGATTAGGAGATGTCCATAGGAAATCATTTAATCGGAGTAACAAGAGTTTTCTAGTAGTTTCGAGAAGCAGGAAGCGACAGCAATAGGCCTGTAATTATTGCTGGACAGAATGTCTCCGTACTTATTTTTGACCAGGGGCAAGATATATACCCTCATGAACTCTGCAGGGATATAGCTATGAGCAAGCATGGCTGATAGGAGCTGATATATGCAGACATACTACGTCATTTGCATATTTTAAGTGCTCATTCGATAAGTCATCTACCCCTGACGCAGAACCAGTCTTTAACTCTTTAATATAATCTTTCTGAAAAATGATATAAAGTATTTTCCCTTGTCCCTCCCACATCGTTTCGCTGCAATCTATCTTAAGATTATCCCTACTACCACTGTTAAGAATGTTAGAATAGTGGTTTTTCCACAGCTTTGCAATTTCATCCTCCCCCGACACCCCATCGATTGTCGGAGGGAGGACATTTTTGACACCCGTTTGATTCTTAACAAATTTCCAAAATTTGTTATTATCGTTATTTATGCGAGCTTCACAGGCTTTTGATGCTCGAATAGACTCTTCTTCCTGTTTACATCGCCTTATGGCCGCCTTATACTGACCCCTACTTCTACACATATTCAATATACTGGTCCTAATCTGGGTCTACCATAAAAGCACCACAAATCATAGGCGTCTTTCGATTCCCTCTTCAGGGGGCAATAAAATCATTCCATCCAGGAATAATCTTAGTATGATAGTTGTAAGATTTAATCAGGGGGCTTCCTGCTTCTCTTAACAGGGATATTATCTTACTATAATACCTATCTATGAGTTTAACAGTGAGAATCATTTGAGCAAGGATTATTACAGGCAAGGTGCAAAATTTCTAAATTATTAAAGAGGTGACTGTTCTGTCTTTGTATTCTATTCTCTGCTGCATATTAACATTGGACCAATCGACGCGATTATTCTTACCTATTGAGTTCTTGTTAAGTCGTGTTGCGCATAAATTGGTAAAGTTAATTAATATTTAATGGTCTATGATCAGAAAGAAGGAAATCATGCAGAATATGAACTCTAACAATTCGATCCTTTAGATTATTACTAGTGAGACAATGATCAATCCACTGGTGGTACCACTCATATCACTAACGTATGTAAAATTACCACTGGTTACCCCTAATACATCTACATCACTTATACTTAAATTGGCCGACTCGCACATGTTACCCAATTCTACAAGAATTCCGAGTTCACATGTGCGTTAAAGTCCCCCATTATTATAGAGTGAGAATATTTGGGGTTATCTGATAATGACTTAATTTTGTACAGCAAATCAATGTATTCATCTAGATTACTGCCGTTGTTGTATGGTAAATAGCAGTTTACAATTAATATGCAATCATTGTTCACTTGTAATTCAATGCCTAACAACCTTACATTATCGCTTGTAAAAATTTTTATATGTTTTGACAAATTTTCCTTATTAAGAAAGCAACACCACCAAAAGGCCTACCGTATATTAATTCATCTGACAAGTCTACTGCTGATGACGCATGGTAATAAAGTCATCATGGATGGTAGAGAGGAATTTTAGCTCTTGCTTAGGTAGCCAGTGCTCCTGCAGGAGTATCAAATCTGCACTGTCGCAGATTTTATGAACATCTACAGTTGAATTCCTACTGACCTTACATTATATGAGACTATTTTCATCAAGTTATCCGCCATGACTGATAGAAAATTTATTATTAGTAAGATTATTATTATTATACACAGTACAACTTTCAGGCATTACCGTTAGGGCGCCTATTATTATTATTATTATTATTATTTTGCCTGTTATCAAATCTCCTGGAAAAGTGAATAAACTCCTTAACAATAATACCGTCTGGCCATTGACTCATATTATACGGTTGAAATACGAATTTACACCTTTAATTATTACTTTAAATGAGTTATAATACGGAGAGTTTCGTGTTTAGTTTACTAACAATATACTGTTCACCATGACTTCTTCCATCATGTGTCGAATATCGCTTGCCTCGTTCGAGAGCTGAATTCGCGACACAAAGAGGGTGAGATTCCCCATCGGTGGCCTCGCCGCGGAGACCGGTTGAGGAAACCTTCGGGAAGGCGCCTGTTAACAGTGACCCACCCGTCTCCTCCCTCGATCTCCCTGAGGCAGGGTTCGCCTGCCTGGGGATGGGTGGCAACCTTTGGGGGATAGGAGGCCCCTCCCTACTCTGTGGCTTGGTGAGGGTCTGTTAGCGGTGTTTATAACCTGACGGCTGCGCGTGCCCCTCCTTCTTCGGTGGGAGGGGGGGAGAACTGCGCACCGAGCGAGGCGTAATCGAATGCCTCTCCTCTGCAGTGGGAGGTAGGAAAGAGGGCAATGATGCCTCGTCTCTGGCATTGGACCGTCCCTTTCCTCATCATGAAATCGGGAGCGGGGGTCCTTTCCTGAACGGGGGGGGTTGACCGCTACCCTGCATGCTGCTTTCTACCCCACCTTCAGGGGGGGAGTTGGGGGGAGGGGATTTCGTTCCCCTCGCTACCCAACGCGCTTCTTGGAGATCTGACTTGTTGAACTACTTCCGAGTAACTGGGCTTTGGGAGGAGCGCCTCTTTCAACGCATCTAACTCTGACCGGAATTGTTCTAGCGAAATCGCGTTTTTCTGATTTGACACGACGTATTGGTGTTATATAATCCTTATATTCTTTATATGTAAACATTAATATAAAAATATAAATATACGAGTCCAAATTCGCATATCGCTGACGAAGTTCGGATAAAACTTTTGATTGGCTTTCTATTTTATTTCTGCTGAATAATTGGTGAATTATTTCCTTTTAAATTACTTCATTTTTTAGGTTTAACTTAATAATGTATATCTTTTTAAATTCTGCAATGTTCATTTTCTGTATACATTCTCTCTTCGTTGTAAAAGATGAAGTCATGTCTTGCTTAACGTTTAATTTTAAATTTTAAGCGTTTAATTTTTGCTCATATGCATGTTTAATTCTAATTTATAATAAAATGCATATTTCAATTTCCATTTTTAGTTAAATCGACAGATCATGATAACATCAGATCTGTCAATGTGCGGTTTAAAACAAAACTATGGTTTCATCTTCAAATATCTTGATTATCAGTCTAGACATTGTAACAGCTAAAATATTTACCTTATCTTCAAATATTTTGCAAAATAATTCAGCCTATTGCGAATAAATAAGAAAACAGGTCAACATTAAATAATAATGATGTCACCAAAAAATTGCCTATATGAACTTAAATAATTTTTCAAATTATCATTCTGATTGTCCGATCTAACTTAGAGGCGGCTGATCATTACCTGACATTTTAGCAGTAAACTACAGTAAGAGGATATCTTTATCTTCTCCTTCGAGTCTTGCTCTCTTCAGAAAACTTAGTCTTAAATAGAGGAAAATAATTTCCCGATACGTTACAAGAAGAATCGGAAAACCCTCAGAGAATTTAGTAAGCCTCACAGAATCCTCCGATCTACTACAAGAAGAAATCGGAGAGTAGTATAAGAGAAACTACTGCGATTCCCTATACGGTACCGTATAGTTGTTGTAAGTGGCTCATGATACGTGTGTTTTTCAACTGGTGAAAATAACTGCTGTGAGTTCCAGCTGAAAATACTCCCTTTTATATGCATGATTCCCAATTGTAACCACCACCCCTAGAGGACTAGTAGGCGATTCGTAGGTGTGTTGATTGGTTGTCAATGTAACTGGGCGGACTCTGTTATATGTGTTTGCCAATCAGCTGTCGTAACACCGATGTAACGGACCCACGCTTTTGGCATTGAAGTCCTGATTGGTCACCTTCACGAATAATGAAAGTGTTTTTATCAAATTTGGCTTATTCTCTCCGCAGATTTATTTTCACATGAATATGTGTCTTTATTAAATTTGGTTTATGCTCTCCGCAGATTTATTTTCACTGCTCACATCTCTTTATTATATTATGCAGCAAACTGCAACATTGAAATGAATAGCCTTTTATTAATCCTTGAGGCACATAACTATAATTTATTCAGGTAAAACATTGACCTAGAGTATTGTAATTTAAAATAAATAAAGAGGTTTATATTGTGGGTCTTTGCACCTCATGCGACTACCAGCCTCATCATATATATATATATATATGATGAAGCTGGTAGTCATATGCGGTGCAAAGTGACCAACAATATAAACCTCTTTATATATATATATATATATATATATATATATATATATATATATATATATATCATCCTTTGGTTAGCTTCCAGCCGAATTGTTCATTCTGACGAAGGTCAAACTTTTCGCTCCACCTTAGACCTACAGTTTAACATGGAATCATTCTTCAAATGAAAAAATATGATTCTTATACAATAATTTACTTATCTTTTATTTTTATAATTTTTAAAATAAAGTAAATTTTGTATGATAAATTATATTTCTGAATGTTTTACTGAAAGACCTATTTAATAAATATATACAAGAATAAACTTTTATTGTATTAAGTGTGTGTGTGTGTGTGTGTGTGTGTGTGTGTGTGTGTGACATCTCTCGTTCCTGGCGTTGGTATCGCTTCCAGCTACCAACTCACCTAATTCTAATGTAGGTCAAGTGGAATATTTCCTTTTGACGATATTGGAATTTGTACAGTGTGTGCGTGTGTGTGTGTATGTGTGTGTTACAATTTATTTTTATATAAAAGACTGTTTTGTACTAACCTTTCGATTTAATTAACATCACACATTCATCTAATAATTGTTCATTCTGACAGAGTCAAGCTTTTCACTCCACCTTAGTCCTACAGTTTAACATGGAGTTCGGACCACGTTCCATATCTCCACCAAACCTGATTGCAGAAGTACAGGGTGATTTTTTTATTCGAGAACCCAAAATAATTCGAAATGTGGAAGAATGCGTCTAATAATCACGTTAATTTTTACGTTGAAAATCAAATACTTAAATAAGCTTTTAATTACAATATATTTGTACACTTAGCAAAATCAGAGAATTTTGTCACAGAAAGCAGACGGTCAGAAATGTTCGCACACCAATGTGTCAGGGTTTGCGGCTTGAGGCTAAATTGTTTACATTCCGAAGTGGTTGTTGCTTGAGGCAATTTATTTATAATAAGAAGGTCAGACTTGGAAACATCATGTTGTAGCCAACTGAAATCAGTTCTTCCCATCGCATAGTTGGAGTTAAAAATAATTAATTTGTTCATAATTTCTTTTTGAAAACTACAATAATACTTATTATGTTCAGGAAAATTATTAATTTTATTTTACGTATGAGAACATCTAAATAAATGGGATTCCCAAATTTGTAAAATGGAAGTAAATGTGTATATAGATTTCCCCTGTACTATTATTTAAGAAATATATATATATATATATATATATATATATATATATATATATATATATATATATAGTTGCTTAACCGCCGATTCGCATATATAAATAAATATATTAAATAGTGGTATCTGGCAACCCCTCCATATATAAATAAATAAATTAAACATCTGGCAACCCTTCCATATATATATATATATAATTAAAATAAATAGTGGTATCTGATAACCCCTCAATATATAAGAGATGTTGGTACCCTGAGCTCTCATTATGCGGCGGGGTACATGTGAAAACATGGTCTCTCTCTCTCTCTCTCCTTCTTAGGTTAAGGTTTACCTTCTTAGGTTAGGATACCCCTTTGCGTGGGTGAGGCCGTCCCACATTCTCCCCCAAAGTTAGAGTTTAGGTCAGGGTCACCCTTTGGGGGGTCATCCTCCCTCTCCCCAAAGCTTCCCCCTTCATGCAACTTGGGGGGTTAACCCCCACCCCAATGTTTCATAACCACCACCCCCTTTGCAACATTACCCCGCACCCCTTTTGTAAAATTGATCAACATTGCATGCAATTGCACGCTACCCTTTTGCGGTCATACTACTGGGTTCAAAAAACGCCCTGACTTTTCAAAAGGTTACACGGTGGAGGCAAATTGCCCCCCCCCCCTTTTTTTAGTATGTCAAGTTGAGGAGGTAAAATAATTTTCAATATATTGAAATAATCGACACTTAGTAAAATCTATAGAAACCTCACTAAACTTAATCTAAACCAGCCTAACTTAACTTAGACCTAACGTGGTGTTCCTAAGAAGTAGAATTCGTCCCTCTTTGAAACCTCACCTCTTTTCCTCATCGAAAAATAACCGGAGGTAAAATTATTATTAATTTTTTATATTTGTTTTCGACAAACATCGAATGCAAACAACAAAATTAATAATCTGAAAAAGAAAAGCGCTTAATATGCATCAATTTCTTGCGGCAGTTTTATTGATAAAAATTTGAAAGGGAATTTTCCATTTGAAAATTTCAAAATAGTCACACATCGTAGCTCCATTTACTCCGTATTTAAAACTTAGGGTTTTAATTTTATTTTAGCTTTGTTTCAATTTATCTGCATAATTAATTATTTAATTCCTGTTTCATTTTTTAATTCCTGATTCATTTTTTAATTCCTGATTCACTCGTTATGAATAAAAACAAAATTACAAACGAAATACAATAAGAGTTTTATATCGAAAAAATTACCGATATTTTTACTACGAGTATATTAAATTCTCGGAGACAGTTATTAAATTAAAAAAAATATATACTAATTAGTTCATTTATTGCTGTAATCGTGCGCAAACACACACACACACACACACACACACAAAATGTTCCCCATCTGTCTATCTAATATAGTACCAATATTAGTTTTAGTAAAAATGTAAAACAAAATGTAAAACAAAATATTAAAATGTTAAAAGTTCCTTATCAGGACTACTTCTGTTTATTGTAAAACAGAGTGTCTGCAACATAAACCTACGACACAAGCATGAAAATGACTATGAATTTGACCACTCAGCAATGTTGCTTCCACTTGTGATGAGCCATTTACTGAAGCCTCGTTTGTACGTTGACCCTCTTTATATTTGGCAATGATGCTACAAGCTGTTCGTACCCTGAGTGAGTGTGTGGGCGGAGCGGTGCTTTTGTAAAAAATAGTGAAATCTTTTTTTATTTTGTACTTAATCTATTAACATACGGGTGTCCGAGAATTATCTGTACAATTTTTGGCTGTTATTAAAAGTCAACCATGAAGTGTAGAAATTCCAGTGTTGTCTCATTTTATAGAGAATCTCATTAAGTTTTTTCTGATACCAAGTTTTGACAAGTTTTTTAGAAATTCCAGTGTGTCCGAACATTATCTGTACAATTTCATCTTTTAATAAAATTCTTGATAACACACGTAAAATTCTTAAACAAGATTATTTAGAATCTGTATTTTCAAAAGTTTCTTTTATTAAAGTAACGTTCTTACAAACATTCGATATGTGCACCATTAGTGATTCGCAAAACATCCAATCGATACTCCAAATGTTGCCATGTACGCTGCAGCATATCCACATCAATTCGCTCAATAGCAGCTGTGATTCTTGCTTTTAAATCATCAATGTCTGTCACCGCGTACATTTCTAAAACATTTGTCAAAACGTGGTATCAGAAAAAACTTAATGAGATTCTCTGTAAAATGGGAGAACACTAGAATTTCTACACCCCATGGTTGACTTTTAATAACAGCCAAAAATTGTACAGATAATTCTCGGACACCCTGTATATGTCATGAACATTGATAATATAATATGATAAAACTTTCATGATTTTCTACATTGATAAAAAGTAAATTATTTTGTTTACATTAAGACTTAAAAATTAGGATTAAATTTTATAGAATTCCTTTTAGAATAATACTTGTATCTTAATATTTTACTGAACTTTTGATGCAAGAAATGCTTAGCATAAATTCTCTCAAACTGATCTACGTATACTTATTCTTCTCATATTGAATTGAATAACCTTTATTAATAATATAATTAATACATTCGTTTTACAATTTACAATGACATGAATAATTGTGAAGCTCGACTATTTATTTTATTTAATTTGGTCCTTAAGCTTTAGACTTTACTGGGCTCTTATTAAAATTAAACAGCTAGTTGTTATTAATTAATAATAAATAAATAAATAAGTAAATAAATATTATTAATAGTTAAAGCATGTATTAATCTTAAATTATCATTACTGACATGACAAATGCAAGGTCACCATTGAAGACATTACACCAATACCATACAAAGAAACCAATATTATGTATGAGAGATAAGAACTGAACAATCCCAAGAAATGTGTTTTAAATACTAGCTTACATACGAGAAATTAATAATTAGTAAACAATAGTAATGGACATTAATCTTAGATTTTTGTTAGTATGCCATTATTAATCGGGATTTCAACTTGGTTTTAAACAAATTTACATCCACAATATTTTTTATATCGGCATTTAAGTCATTCCATTGTTTCAATCCAATGAAAATTGGTAGTTTTTGAGATGAAAACAATCTAAATTGAGGTATAACAAGCTTTGATCTATTTCTGCTCTGATACGAGTGGATTTCTTGATGCGTTGCAAAATATCTATTTACCCATTGTAAACTAATGAGTTTGTTCTTACACTTGTAAAATAAAATAAAATGTGCAAGTTTGGTTACATCAATGGGCTTTAGTAGGTTTAACTCTTTAAATAATGCACTAGAGTGATCAAGGAAATCAGCATCAGATAATAACCTTATTGATCGTTTTTGGATGACAAAGATACCATTTAATGCGTTGTTAGCGGAGTTTCCCCAAACAAGGGTGCAGTATGTTATATAAGGAAGAACAAGAGTATGATAAAGAGTCAATAAAACCTGTTTAAGGAATACATTTTTAAGTTTAAACATTATAGCAACGCTCCTTGAAATCTTTTTCGCGATATAATTTACAGTACATGATCACTCCATTGCAAATTCTTATCTAGCATTACACCAAGAAATATGGTCATAGTACACTCCTTTATAGCGATTTCATTAACATTAAGTTCATCAAGATATACCGGTACATTTCTTTCATTAGTAAAAATCATGAAATTTGTTTTACTGGTATTTAGGAAGAGTTTATTGGCGGTCAACCACTTCATTACGCTGATGAATTCTGAATGAAATATATTCTTAGTTGAATTAACATTTTTGCAAGAAAAAGACAGAGTTGTATCATCTGCAAACATTATGAAGTTCAGTATATCAGATGTACGTGGAAGGTTATTTATATATATAATAAAAATAACAGTGGACCCAGAACTGAGCCCTGTGGCACACCATGTTTGAGAAGCGCCTTAGTTGAGCAAACCTTATTTACTGATACAAAATAAGATCTACTGGATAAATAACTTTTAAACCAATTACTGATTGCTCCTCTAAAGCCGTAACAATATAATTTAAGTACTGTAGAATATTATGGTCTATTACATCAAACGCCTTACTCAAATCCATAAATATTGATATCATTATTTCTTTGTTCTCTTTAGATATACAGGGTGTCTCAAAAGTCACTATCTATTTCGGTGACATTAGATGTTTTTTTTAAAAATGCTATGCTGGCATAAAGATATGTACTTCTGGTGCAAATTTGTGTATTTAAAAAAAGTTAATTGGTTTATTTCGAATTTTGTGTAATTTATAAATTTATCTTGACATGCTTGAACAATTCCTCGAACCTCAACTTCTTACAGATGGCATTCTTGACACAGTAGTTTTTCAGCAGGATGGAGCACCGTGCCATTATGCAATAATTGTACGTGATTATCTTGACAGACGCTTCCCCGGTCGCTGGATTGGTCGTGGAGGAACACAACCATGGGCAGCACGTTCACCCGATTTAACACCATTAGATTTTTCGCCTGGGGTTTCATTAAGTCTAAGGTGTACACTGGTAGAAGAATTAGTGATGTAGCCGAACTTCGAAATCGTATTACCGATGCAGTTCAGAAAATAACACCTCAAACGCTGGAAAGTGTGTTCCGGGAAACAACTTATCGCTTTGAGCTCTGTAGAGACACTGATGGTCGCCATGTGGAGACAGATAAATAAATAGCACTAATTCTTTGTGGCACTTACTTTGAAATAAATATATTTTTCATGTCTTAAACCAGTTTTTCGTAATTCCCATTATTTTTCAAAATAGATAGTGACTTTTGAGACACCCTGTATTTGCATTTTCCATAAAATTTAAAATAGCCATTTCCGTTGTTTTATTATTACAGAAGCCATACTGATTTGGAGATAATAAATTTTAAGATTCTAAATATCGCTGCATTCTACTTTTTGCAATTTTTTCAAAAACTTTGCTGAACACAGATAATGAACACACCGGCCTGTAATTTGTTGCTACTGTTGGTTCACCCCCTTTAAAAAGGGGTGTTATACAACCAGTTTTTAGCATTGATGGAATATTCCTTTGGAAATACTTTGATTGATAATTTTAGCCAAAGTTACAGATATCTTATCTTTAACAAGTTTCAATATAGGTACAGGAATGTTATGAATGTTATTTTTTGTATTTTTTAATTTACCAATAATATTCCGGATCTCAGTAGAGGTAGCAGAATCAAAAGAAAATGAATTTATGGGCTGGGTGGCATATATTCTAGAGGTGAGTGATCATTATTTAGTAATTGTGAACGAAGCTTATCCGCTATTGAAGTAAAATGTAATATAAAGAGTGCAATAGCAGTATCATCATTAATTTCTTATTATTAATATTTAATTTCTCTATTAAATTTTTCTTAATTTGTTTTCCGAGAAGACTGTTTATGGTTGTCCAAATGTTTTTCATGTCTCCTTTATGTTTGGAAAATTGATTGTCATAATAGTTATATTTTGCAATTTTGATTAGTTTAGTTAATTTGTTTCTGTATTGAGTATATTGTACTTTAGGAATTTTTCTTTGTAATTTTGCATAACATGCTATCTAAGTGAATTAAAAAGCTATTGATATTAATATTAGGTGGTCTATATATTGCTTTGACAGAATATACATTACTTTTGTCTTTTATATTAACAATCAGGTTTTCATTATCACTACTCCATACAGAAAATACTTCGTTAGAGTCGTAAGTTTGATGCACATACACAGAGGTACCCCCACCAATCTGACCATCTCTTACAGTATGATAAGCAACGTAATTATCTATATTATACTGGTTTTTAATACTATTATTTAACCAGGTTTCCGTGAGAATTATAACACTAAATTTGACCGTAGAAGTTTTCAAAAGGGCCAATAAGTAGTTATAGTTCCTAGGTAAGTTTCGAATGCTTAGATTTAGCACTGAAAGATTTTTATAAATATCTTTTTGTAATACAAAAGCATTAAACTCATCCATCGATGAGACTATGCAATTGCCTACACCAGATTCCTGTTCTGGATTCTCTAAACTGGATATAGAATTTTTTGTTAATGAATTGAAATGCTCAATATCGGCACATATATTATGAAAGTCTTTATCGATGGTTTATCGTTATACCTTGGTTAACCTTGGTTTTCCTTCCGCCCACATTGTTCATTCTGACGGAGGTCAAGCGTATTGCTCCACTGTAGACCTACAGCTCAGTGTGGAATCCGAGCCACGACCCATCACGCGTGGTCAGAAATTTCAAAGTCCTCGCTCGAATTCGATCTCACGACCTCCCGATCACCAGCCTAGCGTATTAAAACCAGACTACTCAGAGTACAATTTATCTACCAGTTTTATTGTGTGAAAGGATGAACAGGTGGGTTTTCCGCGCGCCGACTACCGTCACCAGGAATCGAACCCGGGGCAGGTGAATTCTTTGTCAGGGATAGTAACCACTACACCGCCGAGGCACATACTTCATTGAAAATTTCTTGTATGGAAAATATTTTGCACCAATTAGTAGACTAATCTTGTGTCTTCCCCTTTCTCTCAACAAATGATAAAAAAAGAAGAGTAAATTGAAGCCTAACTTTCGTTTTGGAAGAAGGAAATTGTCAGCCTCGTTTCAGGTTATATTCTTGACCAGGGGTTCCCTTTAGGGTCGACGTACAACCATGATTTTCTAAGTGGCGGAAAGGTTGCGAGTTATTTATCTACAATTAATATTACTTTGAAAATACATTATCATTAAAGTAATTATCACTTAGCAAGATGTATATTAAAATCCTCTTGCGTACCACCTAAAAGAGCTCCGCGTACTACAAGTGGTATGTGTACCACAGGTTGGGAATTGCTGTTGTAGACGTTAATCTGCTCAGGTCAAACAATAATTTATGAGGGTTGATTGATCCCTTTAACGCCATTCGTCCGACTGAGTGCCATGAGACGGGTGGTAGCGCCACCAACCTGGAAAAAAAAGTACTCTTCAAAATCAATTACGTTCAGCGGCTTCGTCACTGCACTCCATCCTATTTCTCAGACCAGTTTGTGTCGGTCCAGTAGTAGGGAGAAAAAAGTGCATTATTTGATTTGTACAACCCATGTTTTGATAAAACGACTGTCCCTGAAGCTGAACTACTAAGATATATTATATATATATATATATATATATATATATATATATATATTAGGCATAAATGTGTGATAAAATCTCAGAGAAGTGTTTGAGCTAATTCTGAATATAATAATAGTAATAATAATAATCTTTATTCAGAAAAAAACACATTACATACTGAATATATATATATATATATATATATATATATATATATATATATATATATATATATATATGGGACTGAACTCAGAATAGTCCCCTGAGGTTTTTTCATGATACTCACAGACCGTGCATGGAACAAGGAACTCTTCTAGGAAAATTAAATCCACTATAGTCCAAAGGTACTTATAAGCTGAACCCTTTAACGAGATTCTTGGTCAAAAAATCCCTTCCGGTGTCGGGTGAATGGGATCTAACCTAGGTATGAATTTCTTAATGATCTCCGGCCTTCTAAAAGGTTCCTTACCTTTCCTGGATTGTTTCTTTACTCACTTTTGTTCATTCGTCTTTCTGTATCCATTCGAAGAGGATGCCAGTGGGCATCGAAACTGTTGTGGAAATAAACTTCCTCTATTAGTGTGGGTTTTATTGTCACAACATTCCATAGGATTAACATTTGAGTTGAAGTTTGGTCATTCCCACGGATTATCTCACTCACTTACGTAGATATAGATAGGATAGCTATTATCGAACTGAAAAATTTAATGTCAGAAAAAAGTGAAGGCGTCCTAACCAAGTGATTAAACTTGCGTCAACGAAAGGAGCACAAGTCATTACTGAAAAGTATTTTGATATGGGATAAAAATTTTCCTCCCTAATTCTTTTTCGTTCAATTTTTAAAACCATTGTCTCTAGCACTTTCAGCTGCGTTATTTTCTCCATCAAATTAAAGGATAAATGGATATTTTAAATCCATACAAATGTTAATTCGCCAAAAAAAGGAAAATAATTCGTTATTTATATTTTTTTGCATTCCAAATGCTCCTCAAAACTGAAACGCAAAACTGTTATTTTTAATCTATTCGAATTCAGATTTCAGTTTTTTATTGTTTTTCAACTTCAGTTCGAATTTCGACTTTAGTTGTCAGAATTTTTTTCAGTTCGAGTTTTTTCGATTTGTTTCAGTTCATAAAATAATATCGGTTTTATCACTTTATCGATCCCAGTTCGAGTCACTTTCCCATCCCTGGTGTATATATATTTATGAAAATTATTTCACGAAAGTAACACGTGAAAAATATTTATGATGAATAAAACCACGAAGGAAAGGAAACACAAAAAGGTGCTCAAGCGCTTTCGTCTAATGACATCCTCAGGAACACTGAAGTACATAAAAGGTTACGGCCTATATATAGGTTACAGAAATTAAAAAAAAATAAATAAAAAAAATAAATAATAAATAACATACATACACACAAACATATTATATATATATAACATACATATCTACACAACATGTATATATATATATATATATATATATATATATATATATATATATATATATATATATATATATATATGCAATAAACTGAGAAGTAAAAAAAAAATTAAAATTACAGGATTAACAAAGAGGCATACAGATTTGTAAGGAAAAATATCGATTTTTAGCACAAGATCAAATGAATTATAAAAATACAAATTTATACTGGAAATTGCCCGGGTTTTTAACACTTTGCCTTTTATAGTCAAGTTTCGATATATATAAAAATAAAATGAAGATTAAAAGTTAATAAAGTAGCATACAAGTTTACCAAAGATTTAGCGTCCTACCCTTTTTATCTAAATCTGTTTTGAAGGAATTCAAAACAACAGGATCGAGTTGAAAAAGACCTTTGCTTATGTTGAAGTTATTTGAAAGTTGGATAATGGCAGACTCAAGAATATTCTATTAACAATGTTGCTAGAGTGAAATAAAACTGAAGCATTATTCCAATCAATACAGTGGGATAACTCTGACAAATGGACAAAAAGAGTATTATCAACAAGTGTTTGGGATGGCCATGGGCAACCCTTATCGCCCTCCTCTCCAATATTTATATGGAGTTTTTCGAAATTACTTACATTCCGAGAATCCTGGGGTTTGGCATCCTTGGTTGCGGTACGTCGACGATATTTTGTGTATCTGGCCATGAATCGTGACCTGGATAACTTCCTCCTTCAGTTAAATGATCAAGTCCCCTCATTAAGTTACTTTAGAAGTGGAACAAGACAATTCAATCCCATTTTGGATGTGCGTGTACATAGGGAAAGCCCAGGTTTTAAGTTTAGTATCTATCGGAAAACAACAAACAATTGTCCTACGTACACTTTTACTCGGGACATGACACCCCACTAAGAAGGCCATTTTTTCATCAATGTTTCTCCGCGCCCTTAGGATCGCCAGTCCTGAATACATCGATGCCGAATTGGAAAAAATCAACGGTATTGGAAGTGATCTATGTTATCCATCTGCGTTTATGGAATCTTGTCTCAACAAGGCAAAACGAACTTTCTATCGTGTCAATAATACACTCGTACTTTGTCAAAAAATATTTTAGTACTTCCATTTTTCCCGGGCTTTTTAGGCATTGCTAATGTACTTAAACTTTTGGATATTAATGTAGTATTTTCATATAACAATATTGTGAAAAATATCATAGTAAAAATAGCCCTACCAATAATTCAGGAATTATCTATAAAATTGGGTGTAAACAATGTGATTCCTTTTACATAGGTCAGACGGGAAAGGATTTGCACACACTATAAAACAGCATCAATATTCCGTTAGAACAGGACAGTTGTCCAGTGCTCTTTTTGTCCATTTGTCAGAGTTATCCCACTGTATTGATTGGAATAATGCTTCAGTTTTATTTCACTCTAGCAACATTGTTAATAGAAATATTCTTGAGTCTGCCATTATCCAACTTTCAAATAACTTCAACATAAGCAAAGGTCTTTTTCAACTCGATCCTGTTGTTTTGAATTCCTTCAAACAGATTTAGATAAAAAGGGTAGGACGCTAAATCTTTGGTAACTTGTATGCTACTTTATTAACTTTTAATCTTCATTTTATTTATATATATCGAAACTTGACTATAAAAGGCAAAGTGTTAAAACCCGGGCAGATTTCCAGTATAAATTTGTATTTTTATAATCCATTTGATCTTGTGCTAAAATCGATATTTTCCTTACAAATCTGTATGCCTCTTTGTTAATCCTGTAATTTTTAATTTTTATTTTTACTTCTCCGTTTATTGCATATATATATATATAATATATATATATATATATATATATATATATATATATATATATATATATGTGTGTGTAATATGTATGTGTATATATATATATATATATGTTTGTGTGTATGTATGTTATTTATTTATTTTTATTTATTTATTTTTTATTTCTGTAACCTATATATAGGCCGTAACCTTTTATGTACTTCAGTGTTCCTGAGGATGTCATTAGACGAAAGCGCTTGAGCACCTTTTTGTGTTTCCTTTCCTTCGTGGTTTTATTCATCATATATATATATATATGATGAATAAAACCACGAAGGAAAGGAAACACAAAATGGTGCTCAAGTGCTTTCGTCTAATGACATACTCAGTGTTCCTGAGGATGTCATTAGACGAAAGCGCTTGAGCACCATTCTGTGTTTCCTTTCCTTCGTGGTTTTCCATCATTCAGGAACCATAGAAATAATTGTATTTTTTTCTAATAATTCTTGTACTTTCTAATAATGTTTTTTCTTTATTTTAGGTACTAAATAATATCGCTGAAGAGATAATCTGAGGATGAGAGAGTTCGTTTCGTTTTCATGTATGGAGTTCCGGTGCTGCACATCGGTCAGTTGTAGAGGCTTTTAATAGAGAGCATCTAAATCGTTCGCCAATTGTTCAGTCAACAGTAGGAAAAATTATTAATCGATTTAAGAAACGGAAGTGTTTACGATCGTCCTCACAGCGGCAGACCAAAAAGCGTAACTGATGAAGATACGTCATCAATGGTGTTAGGTCAGGTTATTGCAAGCCCTATGATTTCAACAAAAAATTAAGCCAACAGACGGGAATTAGTAGAATATCTATCGAACGAATTCTGAAGGTTAATCATTTTCATCCATATAAGGTTCAACTTCTACAAGACTTGCACGGTGACGATACGGATCGGCGTAAAGAGTTCTATGAGTGGTTCATTTAGCAAGAGAGATCCATTTTGTTTAGTGATGAAGCAGTTTTTCATCCGAATGGCAATGTTAACCGACATAACTCCCGTTACTGGTCTCAAGAGAATCCTCATTGGAGTGATGACACTCATGTACAGTATGATCACGAATTGTAGTATGGGCTGGGATTTGAAATGATGAAATAATTGGTCCTTACTTTTTAATGGAAACGAAACAGGCGACACGTATCTTCATATGTTGCAATCCTTTTTGATGAATTACCTGGATGACGTACCGATAAACAAACGACGTGGCATGTTTTTTCAGCAAGACGGTGCACCTCCTTATTTTGCAATGCAAAGTCGCAAATAACTTGCTAAAACGTTCCCCAACAGATGGATTGGTCGAAGAGGTCGTATCGAATGGCCACCCTTGTCACCAGATATCACTCCACTCGATTTTTTCCTGTGGGACCATCTGAAGTCAATTATCTACGAGGATCGTCCAGAACTATTCACCAATTGCAAATGAAAATTCAGTCTGATGTGCAAAAATTACTAAAGAAGTGGAACAAGACAATTCAATCCATTTTTGGATGTGCGTGTACATAGGGAAAGCCCAGGTTTTAAGTTTAGTATCTATCGGAAAACAACAAACAATTTGTCCTACGTACACTTTTACTCGGGACATGACACCCCCACTAAGAAGGCCATTTTTTCATCAATGTTTCTCCGCGCCCTTAGGATCGCCAGTCCGGAATACATCGATGCCGAATTGGAAAAATCAACGGCATTGGAAGTGATCTCTGTTATCCATCTGCGTTTATGGAATCTTGTCTCAACAAGGCAAAACGAACTTTTTATCGTGTCAATAATAACACTCGTACTTTGTCAAAAAATATTTGTACTTCCATTTTTCCCGGGCTTTTTAGGCATGCTAATGTACTTAAACTTTTGGATATTAATGTAGTATTTTCATATAACAATATTGTGAAAAACATCATAGTAAAAAATAGCCCTACCAATAATTCAGGCATTATCTATAAAAATTGGGTGTAAACAATGTGATTCCTTTTACATAGGTCAGACGGGAAAGGATTTGCACACACGTATTAAACAGCATCAATATTCCGTTAGAAGAGGACAGTTGTCCAGTGCTCTTTTTGTCCATTTGTCAGAGTTATCCCACTGTATTGATTGGAATAATGCTTCAGTTTTATTTCACTCTAGCAACATTGTAATAGAAATATTCTTGAGTCTGCCATTATCCAACTTTCAAATAACTTCAACATAAGCAAAGGTCTTTTTCAACTCGATCCTGTTGTTTTGAATTCCTTCAAAACAGATTTAGATAAAAAGGGTAGGACGCTAAATCTTTGGTAAACTTGTATGCTACTTTATTAACTTTTAATCTTCATTTTATTTTTATATATATCGAAACTTGACTATAAAAGGCAAAGTGTTAAAACCCGGGCAGATTTCCAGTATAAATTTGTATTTTTATAATTCATTTGATCTTGTGCTAAAAATCGATATTTTTCCTTACAAATCTGTATGCCTCTTGTTAATCCTGTAATTTTTAATTTTTATTTTTACTTCTCGTTTATTGCATATATATATATATATATATATATATATATATATGTGTGTATATATATATATATGTTTGTGTGGATGTATGTTATTTATTTATTTATTTATTTTTTTATTTTTTTTTTATTTCTGTAACCTATATATAGGCCGTAACCTTTTATGTACTTCGGTGTCCTGAGGATGTCATTAGACGAAAGCGCTTGAGCAGACCTTTTTGTGTTTCCTTTCCTTCGTGGTTTTATTCATCATATATATATATATGATGAATAAAACCACGAAGGAAAGGAAACACAAAATGGTGCTCAAGTGCTTTCGTCTAATGACGTACTCAGTGTTCCTGAGGATGTCATTAGACGAAAGCGCTTGGGCACTATTCTGTGTTTCCTTTCCTTCGTGGTTTTATCCATCATTCAGGAACCATAGAAATAATTGTATTTTTTTCTAATAATTCTTGTACTTTCTAATAATGTTTTTTTCTTTATTTTAGGTACTAAATAATATCGCTGAAAGATAATCTAAGGATGAAAGAGTTCGTTTCGTTTTCATGTATGGAGTTCCAGGTGCTGCACATCAGTCAGTTGTAGAGGCTTTTAATAGAGAGCATCTAAATCGTGCGCCAATTGTTCAGTCAACAGTAGGAAAAATTATTAATCGATTTAAAGAAACGGGAAGTGTTTACGATCGTCCTCACAGCGGCAGACCAAAAAGCGTAACTGATGAAGATACGTCATCAATGGTGTTAGGTCAGGTTATTGCAAGCCCTATGATTTCAACAAAAAAATTAAGCCAACAGACGGGAATTAGTAGAATATCTATCGAACGAATTCTGAAGGTTAATCATTTTCATCCATATAAGGTTCAACTTCTACAAGACTTGCACGGTGACGATACGGATCGGCGTAAAGAGTTCTATGAGTGGTTCATTTAGCAAGAGAGATCCATTTTGTTTAGTGATGAAGCAGTTTTTCATCCGAATGGCAATGTTAACCGACATAACTCCCGTTACTGGTCTCAAGAGAATCCTCATTGGAGTGATGACACTCATGTACAGTATGATCCACGAATTGTAGTATGGGCTGGGATTTGAAATGATGAAATAATTGGTCCTTACTTTTTTAATGGAAACGAAACAGGCGACACGTATCTTCATATGTTGCAATCCTTTTTGATGAATTACCTGGATGACGTACCGATAAACAAACGACGTGGCATGTTTTTTCAGCAAGACGGTGCACCTCCTCATTTTGCAATGCAAGTTCGCAAATAACTTGCTAAAACGTTCCCCAACAGATGGATTGGTCGAAGAGGTCGTATCGAATGGCCACCCAGGTCACCAGATATCACTCCACTCGATTTTTTCCTGTGGGACCATCTGAAGTCAATTATCTACGAGGATCGTCCAAGAACTATTCACCAATTGCAAATGAAAATTCAGTCTGAATGTGCAAAAATTACGAAAGAGACATTAACGAGAGTTCAGGCAACAGTTTTAATGAGAATCCAGAAATGTTTAAATGTTAATGGTCATACTTTTGAGGACGTTTTGTGATTTTAATTTGTAGAATAAATGATATTCAAAATATAAGTATATTTTCCCTGTTCCTGAATTATGGGCCACCCGGTGTGTGTGTATATATATATATATATATATATATATATATATATGTGTGTGTGTGTGTGTGTGTGTACATATATATACACACACACACACATATATATATATATATATATACAGTATATATATATATATATATATATATATCAGGAGAGGATATGTGAGAGTAGGTTAGGTTACTCTTGGGGTAGCATGAAAAAGAAGGTTATGTTATGCAAAAATAGATTATTGTACTATAAAGATTGAGGTGGTTCGCCTCCTGATGATGTAATATCACTTATGCCTAAGAGACAGGATTGAATGGTGGCCGCTAAAGTTCATAGTATAACGTTAGACACACACAACACACACACACACACGTGTGTGTGTGTGTGTGTATATATATATATACAGGGCGTCCCAAAAAATGTATACACACTTTAAATAATTATAAAGGCAGTGTTTATTAAAATACATTTCATTTTCAAAATGTAATAGAATCTACAGACATTATTTAATTGTTTTGTCAACGCCTGTTTTCAAACTGACGTCCGTTCTGGTCCATGCACTGCTGATAACGCGAAGCAATGGAATCGCAAACATCACGAAACATTTCGTTTGGTATTTGTGTGCATTCTCGTTCAATGGCTGCTCTCAATTCAGCGACTGTTGCAGGTTTTATAGCGTAGACTTTGTCTTTTAAGTATCCCCATAAAAAACAGTCTAGTGTGTGAGGTCTGGTGAACGCGGAGGGTATTCTACGAAACCCCTTCGTCCAATCCACATCCACATCGTGCCAAGTACCACTCGCAATACTCCACTCTTCGGTCCGGATCATCATCTTCATTAATAGCATGGACTAATCTTGGAATGTAACTTTTCCATTGACAGCGCTTCAAAATGCGTTGGACAGACGATTCTGAAATTCCTACCTCACGACTCGCTTGCCGCACCAGATTTTCTTGGACTTTGGTGATACGTTTCCAGTACTCTTTCTTGCTTTGTGGGGCTTGTCGATGTCCGTGGTCTTCCGGAACGCTTCTTGTGGACATTCTGAACAGTTCCATCGGCTTCAAACTTATCTCTAATTCGAGTGATGGTAAGTCGCGTTGGTGGATCTGTTTGAAACTCCCTCCTAAACTGTCTTTGCACTTCAACTGCGTTTTCACACTTCCAGTAGCATTTTAGAATGAATTTCCTTTGTTCAAAGCTTAGTCTGACTGCCATTATTAATTCTAATGGGTTTAACTTGGAAAGAAAGAAACATCAATTGAGCTATCAGCTGTTAAAGTGTGTATACATTGTTTTGGGACGCCCTGTATATAATTATATATATATATATATATATATATTATATATATATATATATATATATAATTATATATCAGGAGAGGATGATGTGTAAAAGTAGGTCAGATTAGGTTACTCTTTGAACTGTGCAACTGTATGAGAAATAAATTAAGTTTACGCGAGTTATGATAAAAGTCGAAAATATGGAAGGCATCATGATTTGTGTAAGGGTTGTCTCGAGTTTGCGGAAGATATAGTGAAACATTGCAAGGATTGCCACATGGTATGTGAGCAGTGTAAAAGCTCCAAATGTGAAAGTCGTGTAATTCAAGCTGAGAAGAGGGATGATAATGTGGGTAGACGTACATTTTTCAATAATAACTGTTTTGAGTTCCATAAGTCAATTGGCACTTGCAGGAAAATGAGAATCTGTGAATGTGGTATGTTTCATATGATGGATAATTGGGGGAAATTCACCCATAAATGTGATGAAATTCACTGTTCTACATGCCATGAGAAATATAAGGCGGATGGAGTAAAGCATGTATATTATATAAAAGAAAGCCTAAAAATAGACCTTGTATAACTGTGTTCTACGATATAGAAACATATACGGTTGCTGAAACCAAAGAGGTTATCCCACATCTACTTGTAAGCCAGACTAACTGCGATGAGTGCATGGAAATCGAGTGTGATGATTGTCACAAATGTGGAAAACGGACAAACGTATTTAAAACGATTGCACACGACAGTCCCGTGAAACACTTTTTGTCATATATTGTCAAGTTAGCGGACAAGTTAAAAAAAATGACTGTGTATATTCTTGCCCATAACGGGGCAAAATTTGACACATTTCCTTTATAAGGAGCTGCTTGAGCACGAGTTATCGGAGACATTTACAGGTGATCCCTTGAAAAGAGGAAACAAACTTATACAGATGCAAATAAGAGGTAATGTACAGTTTAAAGACACTTTATTATTCACACCTTGTAAATTAGCCAAGCTACCCAAGGTAATGGGCGTAGCCGCTGAAGTTTCAAAATGGTATTTCCCTAAAACTTTCCTCACTTGCAATACTTTAAATTACGTAGGACTACCTCCACCCAAACATTACTTTAACTATGAATGTATGAGTACAGGTGAACGTGAAGATTTTGACCGATACTACAACAGTTTTAATGAATCTAATCCTTACAGGATAGCTGATGAATGTGAGCGTTATTGTGTAAATGATGTGCGCGTGCTTAGAGTATGTTTCCAGGACTTTATAAAGATGTACATATACCGTTTGAAATGCGATCCGTTGCAAGTCGCAACCACGATTGCCTCAATGTTTTACGGTGTTCAAGAACAATTTCATGCCTAAAGACATCTCAGCTATCATTCACAGAAACAACCCTCGGAGTTATGGGCATAAGGCTATTTACTGGCTCAGACACATACAGTAACAGACAGGTGTATATATAAAGCATGCCCGCAACACGGGGGAAGTACCCATAAAGGTTAATGGTCGTGTTTTTTGTGTTGATGGTCTAAGCGAAACCCGTGCCACTGATGAGAAGACTGGCTACTCCTTTAATGGCTGTTGGTGGCACAGATGCCCCCGCCCTGAGTGCGGGATCGTATGAGATATCCACGGTAGATCTCCTGCCGACAGTCTTGCATGGACCCGCACCTGTGATCAGCTTATAGGCACCCAGTTCACTCACAAGATCGTGTGGGAGCATGAGTATGATGCACGAATGGAAACAGATGGACAGTACCGTGAAGAAATAAACACGATCAATCGTTCAATGTTGCTGGATCCTCTCAAATGCGGTGATAGCTTGTTCGGAGGGCGTACAAATCCCTTCAAGCTATACTTTCCGAGTACGGAGGGCGTGAAACTCCATTACTACGACTTCTGCTCTTTATATCCCTACGTGATGAAGAACAATCCATACCCCGTAGATGCACCTGAAAAACTGGTAGGACCAGCCCTGCTCAACATCGAGGAGTTCTCAGCAAATTTGAACCAGAACTATTTCGATCTTTCTTTCGTAGACGTGCTCTCCCCTCGCTATTTATGGATACCGATCTTACCCGTCGTTATAGACCGCTCATGTTTCCCCTGTGCGTGAAGTGCGCAGAGGAGAACAATGGGACTTGTAATCACACAACCAACCAGCGTAAGATCAGAGGCGTATATACAAGCTTGAGGTGTCCCTAGCCGTTCGCCATGGCTACAGAATATTGAAGATATATGAGTTGTGGAGGTTTCAGAAACTACCCAACCTTTTCACGCCATACATAAACACTTTTTTGAAGGATAAGGTAGAGGCATCAGGGTATCCGCGAGGAGTTGATACCGAAGATGAAAAATCGGATTATATTCAACGTTACCGTGACCGTGAAGGGATACAACTTCACCGTTCCCAAATTATAAAGAACCCAGGCAAGCGCTTTAGTGCATAGTTGTGTCTAAACAGTCTTTGGAAAGATTTTCACAGAATACAGGCAAGGGGAACGTTCAACTAGCCCAAAGTTATAACGAGGTGTGAGATAATGCCAACGCTCCCGATAAAGAGGTTATGGAGATCGTGAATGTAGGTAATACGTACATAATAAAGTACGACATTAACGAATTGGCCACAGACACATCGCGTGTTACAAACATACCTATAGCCAGCTTCACAAAGGCCTACGCACGCATCAAACTTTGGGGGTCTATTGCATTCTCTTGGGCGGAGGGTTCTGTACGCCGATACAGATAGTGTGATATTCACAGCGAGGGAGAGTGAATACATGCCGTCTATTGGTGAATATGGAAACATCGCATACGCCTACTCTTTTGTCTCAACAGGTCCAAAAACTTGTGGGTTACGGGTGAGGGTGGGGGAGGATATGAAATATATCGTGAAGGCTAAGGGTATCACGCTTAACCAGGCGAACTGACGGGTCGTTAACTTTGACTCGTTAAAAGTTCTAGTGTGCTTGGAAGATGAAGGCGACCATCCGCCCCAACTGACTGTGGGGACCCACAATTTTCGCGTGCAGAAGCTGGAGGGGGGGCGTGAAGGAACTTAGAGGTACGAAGGTGTGCCGTAACACCTACAGGAAACGTTACCAGGTGCCTGGTACCTATGATACCGTACCCTTTGGATACCATAATCCTTAATTGTCATATATGTACAGGGTGTACATAAAATCAGGATCTATTTTTATGAAGCACTTGGAAATTATATGGAATTCAATCATAAAATGATAAAGTGGTAACATTTATTAAATAATTAAGAGTAGGATTCGACGTGACGCTCATCAGTATCCCTGCACAGCTGAAATCGTTCCGCAGCATTTCTAAACACATTCTGGAGCATTTGCGGGGTTATGTTATCTGCAGCAGTTCGTATACGTGTACGTAAGTTTTCAAGACTCGTAATCTTCGTCTGATAGACGTGCGATTTGATAAAGCCCCATGCAAAGAAATCTAAAGGGGTTAAATCTGGTGATCTCGCTGGCCAAGGTCTTTTGTTGCTTCCGCGTCCGATCCAGCGATTTGGAAAACGTCCATTTAGATAATCCTGAACAATTTTGGCATAGTGACAAGGAGCACCATCATGTTGATAGACGACGGTACTAACAATCCTATCCCCGTCGTCTATCAACATGATGGTGCTCCTTGTCACTATGCCAAAATTGTTCAGGATTATCTAAATGGACGTTTTCCAAATCGCTGGATCGGACGCGGAAGCAACAGACCTTGGCCAGCGAGATCACCAGATTTAACCCCTTTAGATTTCTTTGCATGGGGCTTTATCAAATCGCACGTCTATCAGACGAAGATTACGAGTCTTGAAAACTTACGTACACGTATACGAACTGCTGCAGATAACATAACCCCGCAAATGCTCCAGAATGTGTTCAGAAATGCTGCGGAACGATTTCAGCTGTGCAGGGATACTGATGGGCGTCACGTCGAATCCTACTCTTAATTATTTAATAAATGTTACCACTTTATCATTTTATGATTGAATTCCATATAATTTCCAAGTGCTTCACAAAAATAGATCCTGACTTTATGTACACCCTGTATATATTTACTTGTTAACGATATGTTAATTTTATTTATTACACGTATTTGTGTATATATGTATATGTGTGTGTGTGTGTACATCTTGAATAATTCGATATGATTATTAAATAAATCGTGTTTCAATTAGCGTTTCATTTTCTCCTTTGTGTGTGTGTGTGTGTGTGTGTGTGTGTGTGTGTGTGTGTGTGTGTGTGCGTATATACAGGAAAAGTCCTAAGCTCCGCCCCCTGTAAGATCGACCAATGGTCACGTGACTCCTGCTACTACCTGGGGATATCTCTAGCCCCGCGTGTTCAGTTGACCGCTGCAAGCCTGGATCTCAGACGTGTCATTGAAAAAAATCTCACGTAGACGAAAAATAGTGATGGCTACCTTTAATATTGCTTGCTCGACGTTTATGAAGTGGTATTCGATAAAGTGTGAAGATGTGATGGATGCTGAAAAACTCCCTTGCCCTTCCTCCTTCGAGACTCTTAAGGCTACATTGAACCGTGCGAAGCTTGAGGAACAAGAGGTTCAAATACTCTACGGTTATTCTGGCGAGAGCAATGCAGGATTTCGTGGTACAAACGAAGTAATGGACTATGTTGTAGGACTAAACTGTATAAACGCTTACATATACCGTGAATTGGAAGAAATAACACGCGCAGAAGAGAAGCAACGGTTATGGTTAGTGAGTCTTGCTGATGAGTGGTGTGACAAGCGGTATTATGTCATGCTGCATCATACCGAGTACTCGTACCCTGCGGCTGAGAATGTAAACCTCGTCATAATGGACAATCTCAAATACTTTTACCACTACATTAATATATATTATGACGAGGTTTGCAGTGAGGTTGTGGCTGCGTGAGTTTTTAATAGAATTTAGAGACGAGTATCGCCTGGTCGGCAAAAAGGATAAATATGGACACATGTTTCTCTCAAATAGTGCTCCTGAGTGTGAATAAAATGTGTTTAGTTCGTGAAAATCCTCCTGAACGAAAATGTCTGGTGCGCATTCTGGGGAGTGTTAGTGATAACACATTAAAGCCGATATTACTTCATGTGTCGAAAAATTCTCTAAACAAATGCCCAGTATAATGGGATAGATGTATTCACAACTCTTTCACGTTGGGACAACACCGTACACGTTTCATCAACTTACGGTGTGACTCACTCCTCCACACCTCCCGTTGAGCCGATCCGCCCACCTGTGGCTCATAGTCATCTCAGAGCTTGTACCGACTGGACGTGCACGCCTCACAATAAAATACGATGGAGCTTCCTTTCAGCGGCATTCTCAATGCCGTATACGATGTGTCCGTGACGAAGTCATTGCGTGTGTTCAGGCGTAAAACCGGTGCCATTAACTTTGTACTTGAAACGACTTGTAGACAAACTCTGGTAAACGGAATGTTGTTTATTTAAGTGTTGAGGAGATGAATAGAGTCTTCGTGGTAGTTGAGAAGTGGAACGAGGATCGTTATAACAGATTAGTTATACCCCCCTCATATGTCATTGTTTGTACGTTGTGTATAAATAGCGATCAGGCATGCATTGATATACGACTGATGTGGAAGAATGCGTCTGATAATAACGTTCTTGTCCCTAAGCGAAACCGATTCATCCTCGACAGACTGTTTGAAATCATCGGTTTCCGCAAGCTGAAGCCTATATTAGACGCACGTGTTACGAATATGCTTTATTTTGATACGGTTCTTGAATACACATACACTGCTCTGCTCGACGGGCTTACCGAGTGTATGACTGAACAAGGGGAGAATGGTCTAGAGCTGGATGCTTATTTAAAAGGTTTAGACTTCGAAATATCATGAATTTTGGTACAAAGGACTTGAACGGTACAGGGCAGAGCTCACCTACACTGTTCACCCTGAAGAACTGTTTGTTTATATAATGAGCAGCTGTCGTTACGACTTATAAAATTATTTCAACTACCGCTATGTGTTGTGAAGAAGAGTTCACGATTGAAAAGCTCGGATCGGTAAGATTAAACTCTCGATTGGAAAGGAGTGTTTATAAACTTGAATTTAATAATGATGTTGTGGGTAACGATGCCCTCTTTGTACGTGCTTTTGAATGTATTCCGTCCGTGTTTAAAGATAGTCTGCCAACCAACTGTAAAGTGGGCACAAAAATAGTATTGAACGAATTGAAAGCCCTTTACATCGAGTATAGGCACCGGCACACCTTGAGTGGCGAAATAATGTTAAATCGTATTTATTGAATAGTGCAAAGCAACAATGATAAACCTGTAGACACGATTACGTGCGAGTTTAGCATTTTAGTTAACGCAGTAAAACATAATGTGTATACAGATTTCTCCTGTACTATTTTGATGTTTATATATTAATTTTTTAATGTATACTTATTTTCTGTTTATTTGTTAAAATTTTATTATATATATAATATATAAATATATATATATATATATATATATATATATTCCTCGTTTAAAGTGTGTATTTCTTATACTATTATTATTTTTTATTGTATATATATATTCTTCGTTCAACTTGTGTATTTCTTATACTATTATTATTTTTGTTGTATTTATATATATATATATATACTGTATATATATATATATATATATATATATATATATATATATATACACAAACACCTTTGGTTACCCTTGGTTAGCTTGCTTCCGCCCTAATTGTTTATTCTGACGAAGGTCAAGCTTTCCACTCCACCTTAGACCTACAGTTTAACGTGGAATCCGAACCACGCCCCATCAGCAGCCCAGTGTCTTAACCACTAGGCCACCTAGGGTACCCATTTATCTACCAACCACTTTCTTTATTGTGTGGAAGGATGAATAGCTGGGTTTTGCTGCGCGCCGGCTGCCATCGGCTCTCGATCCCGGGGCTAATGGATTCGTAGTCAGCGACACTAACTACTACACCACCGAGGCGCCTTATATATATATATTCCTCGTTTAAACTGTGTATAGAATGAACTAGTTTGATTTTTATTGTGTATACTATATATATATACAGGGCGTCCCAAAAAAATGTATACACACTTTAAATAATTATAAAGGCAGTGTTTATTAAAATACATTTCATTTTCAAAATGTAATAGAATCTACAGACATTATTTAATTGTTTTGTCAACGCCTGTTTTCAAACTGACGTTCGTTCTGGTCCAGGTACTGCTGATAACGCGAAGCAATGGAATCGCAAACATCACGAAACATTTCGTTTGGTATTTGTGTGCATTCTCGTTCAATGGCTGCTCTCAATTCAGCGACTGTTGCAGGTTTTATAGCGTAGACTTTGTCTTTTAAGTATCCCCAAAAAAAGTCTAGTGGTGTGAGGTCTGGTGAACGCGGAGGGTATTCTACGAAACCCCTTCGTCCAATCCACATCCACATCGTGCCAAGTACCACTCGCAATACTCCACTCTTCGGTCCGGATCATCTTCATTAATAGCATGGACTAATCTTGGAATGTAACTTTTCCATTGACAGCGCTTCAAAATGCGTTGGACAGACGATTCTGAAATTCCTACCTCACGACTCGCTTGCCGCACAGATTTTCTTGGACTTTGGTGATACGTTTCCAGTACTCTTTCTTGCTTTGTGGGGCTTGTCGATGTCCGTGGTCTTCCGGAACGCTTCTTGTGGACATTCTGAACAGTTCCATCGGCTTCAAACTTATCTCTAATTCGAGTGATGGTAAGTCGCGTTGGTGGATCTGTTTGAAACTCCCTCCTAAACTGTCTTTGCACTTCAACTGCGTTTTCACACTTCCAGTAGCATTTTAGAATGAATTTCCTTTGTTCAAAGCTTAGTCTGACTGCCATTATTAATTCTAATGGGTTTAACTTGGAAAGAAAGAAACATCAATTAAGCTATCAGCTGTTAAAATGTGTATACATTTTTTTGGGACGCCCTGTATATGTAAAAATGAACAATGAATAATTCCTGTATAATCTTTATACAAATCCTTATATTCATTACAATCTTTATATTCAAATATTCATTTTTACATAAGGACCAAACTCGCATAACGCAAGTTATATGTTGTGCAATTCATACATCCATGTCCTTTCTTGACCTTTATCTTTTGTTAATTTTATTAATTATTCATTCAGCTACCTATTATATTGTCTACCTATTTTCAACCTATTGTGTGACTACCGATATGTGTACAATACTTTATGCATTCGTACATGTCCAATGAGGACGTACATAATTACCTTACATATAAGTACGTTCATATGTACACTTTGTATTTTTTATTTATTTAATTTCTCGCAAGATACTCGTTCATGCCTACGCAAGTGTTCGAATTCCGATGACGACGCCAAAAGCGGGCATCTAAATACAAAATCTCCTCTCTTGCTGTCTAATCCGAAAACCATTATTATGATTGTTATATATTATGTGTGTTATGTTATATATATGTGCCCATGTACTTTGTGTTAAATCCTAAAATAATAGTAATCCTAATATAAATATGAAACATTGTAAACTATAGTTAACTGTGGTCAATGGTAATTAACTGTAATGATTTAATGTGATGTAATTAATGTACTTTAATGAAACTGTAATTAACGATAATAAGTGAATGTGAATTAATTGGTAATTATAATCATAGTTATAGTAAACCAAAATTACAATGTATTCAGTGATGTACTTTGGTTGTGCTCAATGTACAACCCGAAATTATGTCGCCATTTAGGAATGTGTACTCGGCGATATTATCATTATTTTTTATTATTATTTTTTCGTTGGGATAATTTTTTTATTTGCTTCCTATTTTGTCAAATAATTGGTGACTTGTTCTTTTAAAAATTTCTTAATAATTTTTTAGATTTAGTTTAATAATGAATCCTGATTAAATTTTGTAATTTTCATGTTTTGTATACATTCTCTCTTCGTTATGAGAAATGAAGTCATGTCTTGCCTAAGCATTTAATTGTAAATCTTAAACCTTTAATTTTTGCTCATATGCATATCTCAGTGTAAGATGCATAGTTCAATTTCCACTTCTAATTAACTCGGCAGATCATGATAACATCAGATCTGAAAATACGAGGTTTAAGATAGAAATATGGCTTCATCTTCAAATATCTTGTTTATCTGTTTAAACATTGCCACAGCAAAACAAATTTACTTTATTTTCAAATATTGTGCAAAAATAATGCAGCCTATAGAGAATACAAACGACACAAGTCAACATTTGATAATAATGATGTTAGCAAATTATGGGTCTATAAACCCACAAAATTTCTTCCATATTCATTCAGAATTTGACTTAGAGGCTGAGCACTACCTGTACATTTTAGCAGTAAGTTACAGTAAGAAAAAGTCTTTATCTTCTCCTTCAAGCTTTGCTCTCTTCAGAGAACTTAGTCATTAAAATAAAGAAAAATAATTTCCCGATGCGTTATAAGAAGAATCGGGGAACCTTCAGAGAATTTACTAAGCCTCCCAGAATCCTTCGAAGCACTATAGAAGAACTCGGAGAGTAGTATAGAAGAAACTACTGCGAGTAACAAATCCGTTGTTGCCTCTTAACCAAAACCCCCGTCGACTTCGAACCAACCAAGGCCATAAACGGAGAGTAGTATAGAAGAAACTACTGCGAGTAACAAATCCGTTGCTGCCTCTTAACCAAAACCCCCGTCGACTTCGAACCAACCAAGGCCATAAACGGAGGGGTTAACATATATTGTGCTATTTATCTAATTAAAGCAGATGTTCTTGACAGTTGGCTTAGAAGTCTTAAGCAGCCAGTTAGGACCTTCTAAGTCAAGTGCAAAGACCAAGCGCTTTATTATGCGTCTGGTGGAGCCAGGCGAAGGATGGTCTCTCTCTCTCTCTCTCTCTCTCTCTCTCTCTCTCTCTCTCTCTCTCTCTCTCTCTCTCTCTCTCAGGTTAGGTTGATTCCCCTAGATGGTGGCAGCTGGGGCGATCCTCCTTGCTTCATTTTCCTCCTTTTCCCCTTTTTGGCACCCTGGGTGAAGGGTGTTGCAACAAGGGGAGAGGGTTTTGCAACAAGGGTGGGGTCTTGCAACATTGATCAACATTGCATGTAATTGCACTCTACCCTTTTGCGGTCATGCTACTTGTGGCAGCTTGTGACAGCTGGGGAGGGGATCCTCCTTGCTTCCTTTTTTCCCTTCTTTCCCCTTTTTGTCCCCCTGGGGGGAAAGGGGATTGCAACAAAGGGGAAGGGGATTGCAACAAGGGGAAGGGGGTCTTGCAACAAGGGGAGGTGGAGGGGTCTTGCAACATTGCGACATTTATCAACATTGCATGCAATTCACTCTACCCTTTTGCGGTCATGCTACTTAACTACTTACCCACATCCAAAATGTATACATATATATACTGAGTTCAAGCGTATATATATATATTATATATATATATATATATATATATATATATATATATATATATATATAGTGGCGCTCATCATTATTCATAAAGAGAAATATTTTAGTTACATTCGACCTTATCTTTCGTACCATGCATAAGACAGATATGAAAATTTACCTTACCATTCGTTTGAAAAAATTTGACAAATAAAAACATTATTTCAACTCCAACATATAATGTAAAACATCAAAGAATTTGAGGAAAATTAAGAAAAGTTAAGATGCAAAAGTTTTCGTATATTTATTTACAGTGATGTTAAGATTCGAGACCGGTCTCGAGACCTTTTTTTCTGGTCTTGGTATTGGTCTCGGTCTCGGCAATGGTGGTCTCGACTACATAAGTGATACAAGTCATTAGTAAACAATGGGTCATCATGATAAAGCATACTTCCTACGGTTAAACAATGTGGTGCTAATTTGCTTCTTTCGGCATGCTTTCGTGCTTCTGGGCCATGAAAGCCTGTTTTCATCAATGAAATCATGAATTCGAAGAAATATCAGGAAATTTTTGAAGAAAATGTATTGTCTTTAGTTCAGAAGTTGCGAATGGGTCGCAGTTGAGTACTGCAATAAGATAATGATCCAAACATAAAAGTAAGAGCACCATGAAATGCCTTCAAGAAAAGAATTTCTAGCTTTTCGAGTGGTCCAGTCAAAACCTAGATTTCAATGTAATCAAGAATTTATGATTTGATCTTAAAAAAGCTTTCCGCAAGAGAAACCCTTTGAATCTGAATGAATTGCAATAGTTTTCTTTAGAAGAGTAGGCTAAAATTTCTACTGAGAGATGTCAAAACCTTGTAGAAAAATACCCAAAACGAATCATTGAAGTCATTCAAGCAAAAGGTGGACACCGAAAGTATTAACTAATTTTGTAAATAATGTACGAAAACTTTCGCATTTTAACTATTTTTCTATTTTCCTCAGATTCGTTGATGTTTTACATTATAAGTTGGAGCTGAACTAATTTTTTTATTTGTTACATTTTTCCAGACGAACGGTAAACTTTTCATAACTATTCTTTGCATGACATAAAAGATGACAAATATAATTGAAATATTTCTCTGTACGAATACTTACGAGCTCCACTATATATATATTCGTGATTTCTCTTCCTCGTGTGCAGAAACGTTCCTTAATACTTATGTCGTTTCTATTCATATATATATATATATATATATATATATATATATATATATATATATATATATATATATATATATATATATATATATATATATATATACATATATATATATATATATATATATATATATATATATATATATATATATATATATATATATATATATACCAAAGGTATACAGGGTGTTTCAGGTCGGCCCTACAAATACAAAATACCAAAATATCAAATATCAAATACCAATATCAAATACCAAATACCAAATATAAACTACAAATTCCGCCAATTTTAGTATTTTGGTATTTCGACCTGAAACACCCTGTGTGTATATATTAATATATATGTATATATATATTATATAATATATATATATATTAATATATACAAACACACACACACACACACACATATATATATATATATATTAATATCACTACTGATTTGCATTGTTCAAATGTTTTAAAAAATGCATTTAGAAAAGAAAAAAAAATAGAAAAAAACATACTTTGTCAGCTCACAGTGTACCCCTGAAAATTCTAATATGCACCCCTAGGGTACATGTATCCCCGGTTGAAAACCCCTGCACTAAAACATTAAACCTACCTTACCCTGGCTAAAATGTGGGAGACTTCCCCTAAATTTTTAGGTATGAAATAAATTACAGTATTTTGCATTTCCTGAGCATAAACCAGTGGTTCCCAACCTTTTTTAGGCCAACACCCCCTTCTGTCCATCAGTATTTGCTGGTGCCCCCTCATAAAGATAATAATATAACAGGATTAATGATTTATTAATAGAAGGTAACAATTTTACAGTTTCCTAGCCACCCCCTAAGATTCTCAAACGCCCACTGGGGGGGCGGTGGCGCCCACGTTGGGAACCACTGGCATAAACCATCTAAATTGCTCCAACATAGCAGTATAAAATATTGTGATTTTAAAGCAACTGTTCCACCATAGAGTGGCCACATTTGTAATTAATTTAGAGTGTAGACAGCTATAAAACTATATTTCCTATTGATTCCAGACTTTGTGGCCACACTGTATATTTGTTAAACATGTTTTAGGAATCTTGATATTGAGATAATTCTAAACTTGAAAATTTATTCATTTTAAAAGTGAACTCGTCGTAAATCTAAAATTTCCATGCCTTTACCGTCACCGTCACCGTCACGCTGGGCACTTGCGGTTTTTTTTTGCGGTACTGCGGTACTGCGGTACTACCGTGTTGGTCGGTACCGCGGAAAGTACTGCGGGAAATTTGAATGCGGTAGCGGTACTGCTGTACTTTCAGCGATCCTTTGCGGTACTGCGTTATGCGGTACCGGTTTGGTAGTGCGGTAGTAGTACCGCAGTACCGCAGTACCGCAAAAAAACGCGCAAAAAAACGCAAGTGCCCAGCTCTACAGGCTACACCTAACATGCATCAGTTTTAAGTAAAACAATGAGAGTGTGAATAATACAATTATTCTTTTAGCTGCATCATTCTCATTATGTGAATAAATTTTGAGATGTAAAATGGAAGATGGAATACCATGAAGAAAGACAATCTATTTTTAGGTTACTTTTTTATCATTTGCGAAAGAAGAATGTTTGTGGTTATTTCATTACTCATGATCAGAGTAATGTGAAATTATGAATAATCCAATACCTTTGAATATTAACAGGGTTTAGTGAAAATAGGTCCCTGGCCCCAAATGTTTAGAATCATACACATTTCTGTAATATGTGTCCTTTGTGAGTCACAATTTTGCATTTAGTATACAGTATTCTAAAGTAAGAAAATGACACGTTATGAAATAAACTTTTCCTCATGAATTGAAACACATGCCAAAATTTGTGAAAATACGATGTAAGAGGAATAGGTTTTACCCTTATATTGATAAAAACCAATGTCAAGGGCTGGAGGATGATTTGAAAAAGAATTCAGGTATTACTCTGCATTTCTTGGAATGTTTAAACAATAAAATGAAATATAAAATTTATACATTTCATTCTATATAAAATTCACTTCTTTTTAATAATATTATTTATTAATTTAATTATCTTAATAACTTTATATTTCGAAATTTGTATCTCAATAATATTTATTGCAGTCCAACCAAATACAATCACAATTTGTATTAATAATCAGTGTTCTGCAATGATTTTTTGTTGGGTTTACCCGAGAAAAAGGCTGTAAATTTATAATTATTCGTTTTATTGGTGTGCGTTACCAAATTAATTCCTATATTATTTACACAAGCTAAAACTGGGCAGAAATTTCCCCAGAGCGCCGAGGTCAGCTGGAACTACCTATAAATGAAAGCTACAGTCAAAGACAGGTATCCTCCCAACTTCAAATATCTGCAGGTTCAAAAGGAGTATTTTCGAGGATGGTGAGTACAAACTAAAGCAATAGCCGGCAATTCCCGACTCAACGCACTGATTATACGATCAGAAGGAAAGCAAAGATACTCAGATGCAATAAATTGATGAGACATTCTATCGGTTTTTGAAGAACCTAACCTAACCACGGTTCCCAGTTCTGTTGAAATGGGGCATGTAAATTCATGCGGCTTCAGTAACAACTCCTGTACTATCTTCAGATAATTTCGGGCTAACGTCTATTTTTTCGACATAATATTTTATCGACACTATTTATAAGGAGTTAGATTAAGTTAGGTTAGGTTAGATTAGGTTACTTTAGGTTAGGTTACTAGAGTGTCGATAGAATATTCCTCCGATAAAATGGTTATAAATCAGATAATTCTATCATATAAACTGCTGACTGTGACCAAGCTTTTTCTTTTTACTTATACATAAGAGCGCATTGTCGAATATTAGTCCTTTATCTAAAACTAAATCGAAATTTAAATGAATAACGATTTTTTTTATTTTTATTATTATTAATTTCAATTTATTTTCATTATTAACTTAATTTTACATCATGAATAATAATCAACATTTCAAAACATCTGGGCTCTTATAATTAGAGATGCTTGTCTTCCTCTGTGGTTTTCGTTTATCATTATCGACACTGCTTCTGAAACTGAAGCGTCTACGGTTTCAACCACTTGAATAAAAAAGTACATGGTATCATTAACGTTTCATCCACTTGACTAAAACGTGCAGGGTATCGTTAATTTCTGTATTTGATATACAATATCTGTCAAGAGTAAAGTTTATACATTCAATGAAATCTTTTCGGATAGTATGTGAAGCACCAATAATTCACCAAACTTTCTCAATATGAATTCTGTTATATTTCTCAATCATGCAATAAAACAAAAGTTCTCAACGTAATTATCTTTATTTACAAAATTATTTACTTTTGTCATACGAACGAAAAGAAAATTGTTGCTTTGCCAGAAACCCAATCACACCATTCTGTCTTTTTTAACACTTCCCTGTTTTTCCTTATTTCCTCATTGTACTTCTGAACACGTAGGACCTCCACGATTCACTGAACGCTGTATCTATGTCTTATTTCTCAAACGAACGTTATTTCAGTTAAAAGTGTAGTTTCGAAGATTTGCGCTTTATAGCGGCCGCCTCGTTATTCCCAGATTGCTAATGAGGAATTTCTGGACTCCAAAAACTAGGGTTAGTGGAGGTAATATAATTTTATTTTTAAGATGCACAGAAATAAGATTTTAGTGACTTTGATGAATTTTAGTGAATTTTCGGCCAGTTTTAGGCCCCCCTCAAGTAACATAACTTTCTGTTTCTCAAATAAAGAACATAACGAGGCATTGTTATTCTGCCTATATGAGTCTAAAGAAAAGTTTATTTACGTCGCTGATACATGTGTTCACCTACAGATAAGCATTTTTCTGTTGAACAGAGTTTATACCTACACCTTTAATCTTATATGGGGTCTATGAAAACCTACGCAACATGAATGATAAAGCTAATCAGTATGAGAGGTGATAAGCGCCTTCAAAAACAAAAACAGCTAACATTCCAGATAACTGGTATCCGTTGAGCCGAGGTTATTTGGTACAATAAATAATCATTCAAGAAGTCCAGAAACTGGCACTGCGATGGGGCCAACTAATGTGGCCTATTGCACTAACTCCAGCGTTATTATTACCAGCATCATCAGGGTTTTTACCCCCGACCTCAGTGTCTTCCTTCGTTTATAGGGAAACGGTGATACCCACTCAGCTAAGGACGCTGGCTATTATTTGGTATATTCAAATCCCAATGTCTGCCTAACGGATGCTTGTTTTCTGCGATAAATTTGAAATAACAAAAACTTAACGATATACATTTAGTCCTCTAATAACTCTTTGACTGTATAGATTACAATTGTGGAAAAATGTCAGCCGAAGAAAAAATCTATGGAAAATGCTAAAAATTCCTAAAAACTAGAACTAATTTGGAATTGGTTGGAAAATAACCGTATTCGATTTTCTATGATTGGATGTTGAATGAGACGTTACTGTATTTTCCACAAAGTATGAAAAACATTTCCAGGTACCCACTCCTCTGCTCCCCATTCTTACCTCGGACCTCCAGCCGAGGTAGGAATAATGCTCGCTCTGTAGCAGTTTTTGGCTGAAAAGTATGTTTCCATCACTTGTGATCACAAGTTATGCCTATACTTTTGTGCCTGCTTACTCATTATTCAGAGCTTTCTAAATATCGCTAACTGTTATTGCTATTGTACCTTCGTTCCAAGATATCTCTCTGATGGAAACAAACAATGCACATGGATTAATGGCCAGCGTCGTAATAATTGCACAGAACAATCCTTCTGGGAAACTGACCTCGTAATTTGGTGGTCAGTTTTTGTTCTTGTTGGCCACTGAAGCGTGTCATTCACTGCTACACGATATCTCAGATTTTCGCAGCATCCCTCATGGCACCCCAAATTTTGCGACACCTCAACTTTTTTTTTTCACGACACCGGTTGAAAATTAGTTTTAAAGAACTTGAAAGACTTTCTAAACTCCGAAGGTTTCCTAACTGGCGGGTTCGAGGGCAAGGCAGCTATGATTTGTCGGGGTACCTTCTACCTGGCAGAACCACTGGAAACTGCAGGAAGGGTAGCATCCGCGTTATGCGAGCAGATAGAAGCGCCATTCCACAGAGCACCTGCTCCAGGGACCATCGAAACAAGAGCATCAGTCTTATGGACTGATGCTGAGCGAGGAACTTCTTAAAAGGTGGAGCCTCTGCAGCAGTAATGCGAGAAGAACGGAAAGAATTTTATGAATGACTGAAACTGATAAGCGGGGGTAAAGAAACAGGAACGAAGTAGGAAGGGAAGATTGAGGTAGATGAACACGGGACAGTACAGGAGCAAAGGAGACTCCAGGACAAACAAAGAGTGATGACACCCACTTCTTTGCTATCCCAGAACTAAATAACCTTTTCTGCGGCCCAAAGTGCACGGTGTTCCTATTCAAACAGGTAACGGTCACACAGCTTAGAATAAGCTGCATGACCGCTGCCATAGATTACACATCAAAGAGGGTTCTGACAGTCAGTCCCCCTTGTGAGAGGCACCACTACAAGAAACACACACACACACACACACACACACACACACACCAGGATGACCTCACGATTGACGGCGGCAGTTATGGTAATCTTGACCGAACCGTTGACAGTAGTAACACCGTCGAGGCAGAGGCACATCAGGTTAACCTTAAGCCTAAGCCAAGCCATCGAAAGAATAACGTCAGGAATGGGATAGGGACACTGTTAATCTTCTTGTGAATACGCTTGACTTTTGACACCTTCTGACTCTACAGCTCGGGGAGTTGGACTAGTTGAGAGAGGGATAAGCTGAGAAACTGACAGAGGCACATACCAATGAGGAGAGAACACCAAGTGAAGAGTTCTGCCCCGGGAAAAATACCTCCACCAACAGACTCCCATCGTACTGTGAAACAGTTCGGGGAGGACACCGCTAGCAACAATCATAGCTCAATGTCTATCAAATATGTTTATTAAATGACAGCTGCATCATTCACTAAACGGATGACCATAAAAGTATCGAAGGAAACAGGTTCAAATACGCCGGGCAAGGATTCTATAGAGAACTTCGATATCATTGAAGGGAGCCAGAAGGCTGGTTAACCGTAGAAGACGCTCCCTTACCAGCATTTGTTTTGAAGGGGAGATCCGACCAGAAGAAGAGGGACACGTTGTCATGTGGAAAGTAATAAACTTCACTTTCCCGTCCCCCAATCAACCACGGAGCTTATGAAGGGGAGGTCTTCTACCTGAAGCTTAAATTTCGGGGGTAAAGGAGAAGTACCAGTATAGGCAAGTAATCGAGGATTGTAGACAGATGTTAGTCTGGTCCCTGGTCTAGTCCCTAGTCTGGCCTTCTTCCAAGTACGGCATACCACATCATCAGGGCACGCAATACCTCCCACCGCAAGCTTTGTAGTATTAACAAATAGGTAACACATTATTAAATTCTTTTTAACCTTTATTTCCAGGAAATAAAGCCTTTGCTGTTTATTTTCTTATAATTTTCTGATAAAAATATTTCTGTGTAGATTTTTGCTTCAGAGGAGAAATTTCTTTTTTACGTGAATGAAATACAGCTTATTTTGAAGTTAGGTCGAGTCGTTATTGAGAGTGTGTTCTGTATTTGACCGTCGAGTCACTACTGAGAACGTGTTCTAGAACTTTTAAGAACTTAATTTTAATCTCGGATCGATAATTATTAATAATAATAAAGCCAGTTTCTCTCTTTTGGTAACGCTTACCAGTAGTATGGGCTCATAATCCCCTATTAAGCTCCCCGAATAGCTTCCGGGAAGCTAGTCACTAATAATGCGCAGTCTTTCTCATTTCCGTGTTATAAAATTTTGGTGAACTACTGAGCTATTTGTTAAATTACATAAATGTAAGATCTTTTAAAAAAAATAATTGTAATAAAATCTAGAAATCATGCATTACTGTTCTAGTTCAAAAGAACCCCATTCCTTTCCATCTATTTTCGAAATGTAGAAAAGGAAAATTGACCAGTTTTAGGGAGCATGTAAAACTCAGTATAGTATTTTATACACTTCCAACCCAAGGACCCCCTTCGACATCTTACGAACATGTTTAGAACTGATGTGTAGATCACCCCGAAACATGTTGCCCAATGAAGCAGTTGGTACAATTCCTCGCTGACTAGGATGCTTCGAGAGCGAGGATATATATATACATATATACGAAAAAACGAACGAAACAGGCATTTAAATGACAAGAAAAGCAGTTTCATAAAACAATGATTTTACGGTTCAGTTTCTAGTCGTGTCATATATCTTGTATCAGAATTTTATTGCTATTTGCATTTTATTCTGAGGACGAGTGATGACAATAATTTAGTTAATACCGGGTGTACATAAAGTCAGGATCTATTTTTGTGAAGCACTTGGAAATTATATGGAATTCAATCATAAAATGATAAAGTGGTAACATTTATTAAATAATTAAGAGTAGGATTCGACGTGACGCCCATCAGTAGGGTGTGTCGAATTTTTCAACTTTCAAATTCCAAATATGAGGGGTGCTAAAAAGTTGCAGCATGACTTAGGAATTCTAAAGATATTTTTGTTAATTTAATACAATTTAGTTTTGCTTGGTAAGAAGCTACATAAAAATATACTTTTTTGACTTTTTTGTGGAATTATATAATAATTATTATATTAATAATTATATATGCTGTATATATAATGCACTGCTGTTTTTGCTTATTTCACAGGTTGAAACATATTCATCAGTGTGCTGAAGATTACTTGTCCGTCAGTGCTATCATCCTAACCAGTGGGAATTGACCTACAATGGCTTCTAAATGGAGGACAAGACTGGGGACATTCATACATATGAGCAACCTAATTGGAACTGGTAGAGAGTTGTTGCCCTTTGAACTCCCAACTCTGCGAGACGTTCTGAAATATGGGCTACTGCTAAGAGAACAAAGTGGTGAGGATGTGAGAAACTACCCAGCAGCCAGTCTTGCAAAGGACATTTACCCTAAAGTGCTTGAAAAGTGGGAACGAGCAAACAGTTCTTTTGTAGCCCCCGTTGTAAATTCACGAGTCACAATCTTAAACAAGATCCAAGAGAGCTGGGAGCAGGCCAAAAACATATCTCGTGGGAGAGGAAAGCTACATGTCAAAGAGGCTTTCATTGCAAAACTTGACAAGCTTTTTGACATCCTCAGTTGCAAGTGTAAAATTGTTCTTTGCTCTGAATTTGGCTGCCTTGCAGATGCTGGTTGCAAAAACGAAACTCACATTAACTGTACATGCCCTAGGGAGATGAAGATCCCTGTGAAGGAACTTGCTTTCATTAAAGGTCAGAGAGAGACAAGTCTGGTTCTATTGGACCACATCAGATTGGCTTGCCAGATCAACCTGAGCACAACAGACAAGTCAAAAAGCAGAAGCGGCAAGAAGACGAAAGAAGAAAGCTTGCTGAATATAAGCAGACAAGTAAGCAGGATGTTTCAATGCCATCAAATGAAATAATTTTCTCTGATGATGAAAATGAAGAACAAATAGCTGATGCTCAAGATGGAAAGGATGGAAGTTATGAAGTGACATTAGAAATACCAAGCACGTCTTCAACTTCCAATAAAAAGCCAGAGTACAACACATTAGAAATACCTAATGTTGCTATGCATAGCATCAGATATGGTGTTGGCCTGCGTGCCACAGCTGCCATCACCACTGCTGCCTTTATGGATGCTGGCTTGATCACTGAAGAAGACAAGAGACTTGTAGTTGATCACAATAAAGTCAAGAGGGCCCAAGAAAAAGTTATGAGATCCCTGGATCAGGAATTTGATGATCTTTGTAAGAAGGGTGAAATTGACTGCATCTTCTTTGACGGCCGTCAAGATACAACTAAAGTTATGCTGAAAGCAGACAATTCAGATCGTCAGTTCCCCAGCATCATCAAAGAAGAGCATTATTCTGTGTGCAGTGAGCCAGGTGGAAGATATCTCTACCACTTCACTCCTGAGAAAGGCTGAACGAGAAAAAAACCTGCTGAAGTTATTGCTGATAATCTTGTAGATTTCATGAAGAAGAAGGGCATTGATAAAAGCCTGCAGGCCATTGAGGTGATTCTACAAATGTTAACACTGGCTGGGAGGGTGGTTCCATGCATTGGGTAGAGGTCAAGCTTTGCCGTAAGCTGATCTGGTTGGTTTGTGCCCTCCACACTAACGAGTTACCCCTGCGACACTTGATCACAGCACTGGATGGGAAGACCTTGTCTAACAACAAGTGGACAGGTAACATTGGCAAGATGCTAGACACTGCAACCGAACTTGAAATTGATCCTTCATTCACCAAACTCTCAATTGGAGAGCCTCTTACTTCACTGAGTGACAATGTCGTAAAGGATCTCTCTACTGATCAAGCGTACGGGCAGAGCTGGGCAGTATTTAAATACATTTGTATTTAAATACGTATTTAAATACATTTGTGTATTTAGAACTGTATTATAAATACATTGTTTTTCATGTATTTAAATATAGTATTTAAATACTTTAATGAATATTTAAATACAATGTATTTAAATACTCAAATATAAAAATGTAAATACTTTTACTGGTTTAATACACGTTCTGTACTAGCACAGTACGACGCGTCGACAGTGTAGTACAGCATGGTTCATGTTTCAACGTGTCAGTTCAATCAGTTGTGTACCACTCTTAGTCGAAAGCGGTTGATTTCTTTATCGTGTGCGTGTCATGGCTTCAACAAGCAAATTTGTATGTATTTAAAATGTATTTACAAATGTATTTAAATACAATTGATGTATTTTGTATTTAGTATCTAAATACATTCGTAAAATGTATTTAGTATTTAGTATTTAAATACATTTCTCCATGTATAGTATTTAGTATTTAAATACATTCAATGTATTTATTGCCCAGCTCTGCGTACGGGTATAGGATCACACAGGCCATAAGGACAGGTGAACTTCCCACAGATCTGGCCCTTCTTGAAATTGGTCCAGTGAGCCATTCAAGGTGGTTGACAACAGCAAACAGGCTTTGTCGCATATGGGTTTCAAAACATAGCCTTAAAGGCAAAACCCTCAACAACTTAAGACTGATAGTGGAATACATTGTTGGTGTGTACTACCCCTGTTGGTTCAACATCAAAGTAAAACACTCTTGGGTGGAAGGCCCACGCCACATCTTCTTTCAGCTGCGGCTAGTTAGGCTGCAAAAGAAGGCTGTAGTGGATGCTGTTTTGCCAACCATCAAGCGCTCAGCATGGTATGCATTCAGCGAAATGATAATCCAGACACTCTTGCGCTCAGATGACAGTGAGGAGAGGAGAGCTGGTGTCCAAAAGATTGTGACATGAGGGGTGGAGATGATGACACACTTGGAGATCTTTCTGTACGTCCCAGGAAGACACCTTCCATCAACCCCAGTGCTTTCTTCCGTGTTGGAGCTGACAGACTGGTCTGACGGGGTATTTGAACCTCCTTTGACATGTAAACTGACTACAGCGGAAGTAAAGAAGTTCTTTGACAAGCCTATGCAAGTTCCACAGTGGCCCTGTCATGCTCAGTCAATAGAGAGGTGTGTGAAACAAGTCACAGAGACAGCAGGCAGGGTGTATACACATGAGAAACGTGAGGGCTATATCAGAGGCCAAGAAGCAAGTCGGCGGCTGATGTCCAAGAACGAATCAAAGCAAGACTTGATGAAACTTGTTTAAATATTTTTTTTACTGATGTCATTACTTTCTAATGTTGTTTTATGATTACAAGGATATGTTTTATGATTACTAGGATAGTTTTATGCAGAGAAACTAAAATTTTTATAGCATTACCTGACATTTTGAGAAGCTAAAATTAATAAATGTTGTTTTCCGAGAGCAATTTATGTGCTTTTTAATCAAACGTAGATTTACCAAGCTAAGTGTTGAGCAATCACAAAAATAATAGCAGATTTGAATTCTTCACATCCAAAAACATTTTTAAAACCCTCAGTGAAGGAATTGGCAAAAATTAATTTTCACCTCCCAAATTGACACACCCTAGCCCATCAGTATCCCTGCACAGCTCAAATCGTTCCGCAGCATTTCTAAACACATTCTGGAGCATTTGCGGGGTTATGTTATCTGCAGCAGTTCGTATACGCGTACGTAAGTTTTCAAGACTCGTAATCTTCGTCTGATAGACGTACGATTTGATAAAGCCCCATGCAAAGAAATCTAAAGGGGTTAAATCTGGTGATCTCGCTGGCCAAGGTCTGTTGCTTCCGCGTCCGATCCAGCGATTTGGAAAACGTCCATTTAGATAATCCTGAACAATTTTGGCATAGTGACAAGGAGCACCATCATGTTGATAGACGACGGTACTGACAATCGTATCCCCGTCGTCTATCACATGATGGTGCTCCTTGTCACTATGCCAAAATTGTTCAGGATTATCTAAATGGACGTTTTCCAAATCGCTGGATCGGACGCGGAAGCAACAGACTTTGGCCAGCGAGATCACCAGATTTAACCCCTTTAGATTTCTTTGCATGGGGCTTTATCAAATCGCACGTCTATCAGACGAAGATTACGAGTCTTGAAAACTTACGTACACGTATACGAACTGCTGCAGATAACATAACCCCGCAAATGCTCCAGAATGTGTTTAGAAATGCTGCGGAACGATTTGAGCTGTGCAGGGATACTGATGGGAGTCACGTCGAATCATACTCTTAATTATTTAATAAATGTTACCACTTTATCATTTTATGATTGAATTCCATATAATTTCCAAGTGCTTCACAAAGATAGATCCTGACTTTATGTACACCCTGTATAATGAAACAGGAGCATTTTATCAGTTTCATTCATCTATCTATCTATATAGATCGATAGATAGATAGGTAGATAGATAGATAGGTAGATAGATAGATAGATAGAAGACAACGAAAATGAGTAATGGAAAACTACAATAAAAGTTTGAAAACTCGACAAAGCCAGAGTCCGTAGAGCGTATAAGAACATGTTTTTCTGTTCATACACGCTGAAAAGGCCGATAGAAATTCTGACTCCTCTCTCTTCCCTCTTTTCCTTCGCAATCCCGGCCATTATTATGCTTTCCTCGTCTCAATCTTGAACCAAAGCGCAGATAGTGAATGAAAGAACGAGAAAAACCCGATACATCTCATGTCGTTTACGAAAAGAAGGATTTCAACCCTTAAACTATGCGCATAGGAATTCAATCGCAAACTTTGTTCCAAACGGGGATAAAGAACGCTTCCACTTCATTATGACTGAAGACCAGAAGTAAAAAAAACACTGAGAAATGGTCTTTCATTCTCTACGCTTATTGCTTCAATGCTTTTATACGTTATACATATGTATGGCTGATATGTATACTTTTTGAATTTTAATAGGATATGCATTTTGAGTGATAAATTTAGTAATGGAGCCGTTTGGTTACAATACCATTTTTCTCTCGTTCTCCATGCATCTAGATAGGTACTCGTAGATGGATAAAGAGGAATGTGGAAACTGCAAGCTAACATTTAGACGAGTATATGTATGTCGCGGAGCCATAAAACCAACTCATTTATATACTTTATTATAAAAGCGAGAGAATACAATAGAATATGACCCAACTCTGCTCAGACTTTATACCGATTTTGAAGGGTCTTCTTTTGGAGTCAGGGGAGGCTCGATGTGTTAAAGCGATTATTATGATATCTTGCGATAAAGGTACGAACACGCTGCCTCTCGATTTCTCAATAACTGCTTTTCTGAATTTTTCTCAGCTATTTTTTTGGTGAAAATCTGATCGAGAATGGTCATAAACACGAGGAAGAGGTGTAAACCAGGCTTGTCCAACATATGGCCTTCGGGCCAGAGTCCGGCCTGCCAAGGATTTGTATCAGGCCCGGCTGGCGGATACTGAAAATTCCTTATCTAATGTCATAGTTTATTTCGTAAAATTTAATTTTAAAATAAAATTGTATCTAAAATTTGCACACTGGCCCTCGGTGTGGGTCATTAATTGAAATATGGCCCTTCATGAAAAAAGGTTGGAGAACCCTGGTGTAAACGGACTCTCACGCAGAGGAAGCGACAATCCATATTGATCTGTCCTCCTTATCAGTGATATGGAGTACGTCATGGCCATGCCGCAACGCCGTTTTCGGTTAGATCAGCGAAATTAAGCGACGTTGGGTCTGATCAGTAATTGGATGGGTGACTATCCTCCGCGTTCAGATGATGTAGCGATCAGATGATGTTCAGATCCCACATAAAGTTGTAGGTTCCCTCCGTCACCTGAGTTTTGCCATTACTAACGAAGTTAAATAAGCCAAAATATTATTATTATTATTATTATTATTATTATTATCACTGATACTCTCTCTGATGATAAATTCATTTTTCGGTTCGTTTTTTGAGATAAAGTGAGAATATGGTCGAGTGTCTGCAAAGTAACACTAAAATTTTTATGGGATTAAAATTAAATTTAATATTGCATGTTTCTTGTTTCGAAAGTACTAATTCTGAATTCTGAGTATGTCAACAATGCTAATAATTTTAACTGTAATTGGATTGTGCCATTTTACCATTATTATATATACTGTATATATATATATATATATATATATATATATATATATATATATGATGAATAAAACCACAAAGGGAAAAGAAACACTTTCCCTTCGTGGTTTTATTCATCATAAATATTTTCATGTGTCACTTTCGTGAAATAATTTTCATATATTATATATATATATATATATAATATATATATATGAATAAGAGGACGAAGAGATGGTACATATTTATTTACAAACGTTTCGGAAATTTTCATTTTCCATGATCAGTGCTAAAATTATAAAAGCAGATAAAAAATTAATAAATATAATGAACGGAAACTTATACAATATATCGCGGTATATCGCAGTATTTCGCGGTATAGCATCGCGGTATTTCTACCAGAACATCGCAACCCTTAAATAAACCCTCTAAATCAGCAATAAGAGATCACTGCCACCTTCACAACCACCCACTACTTCCCTCCAATTTCAAAATTATCAACACAACCAACCCTCTAACCGACCTCCGCATTCTGGAGTCCCTACACATCCTCACTATTAAATCAACTCTCAACGACTACAGTTCTGCCTTTAACTTAAACATAGCCAAAAAACTGCCATATCCTACCACTGAGAAGAAATTCACCATTGCTCCGTCTGGCCCCAACTCTTCTAATATGGACCCCTTCCAACAACCATTCATTCTCAACCCTTTGCTCAATTAGTCCCCTTACCCCGACAATAACAACCTGGTAAGACTCCTCTCAATTTTGTTCGCTTTTTACTTTATATTTGACGACTGATCACTTTTCTACATTTCATATTATTTTATTTTTAATTTTAATTACCTAAACACCATTAATATCACACGTTTATTTAAATATATTGTATAAGTTTCAGTTCATTATATTTATTAATTTTTTATTTGCTTTTATAATTTTAGCACTGATGATGGAAAATGAAAATTTCCGAAACGTTTGTAAATAAACATGTACCTCTTATTCCTCGCGAAGCTACGTTTCCTTAAGAACAAACCCTTCAATGAAGTTATATATATGGTGGTGTAGTAGTTAGCTCCTCGGTGGTGTAGTGGTTAGGCGCCTCGGTGGTGTAGTGGTTAGCGTCGCTGACTACGGATCCATCGGCCCCGGGTTCGAGACCCGGTGACGGCAGCCGGCGCGCAGCAAAACCCAGCTGTTCATCCTTCCACACAAAGAAAGTGGTTGGTAGATAAATGGGTACCCTGGGTGGCCTAGTGGTTAAGACGCTGGGCTGCTGGTGTGGCGTGGTTCGGATTCACGTTAAACTGTAGGTCTAAGGTGGAGTGAAGTGCTTGACCTTCGTCAGAATGAACAATTCTGGCGGAAGCTATCCAAAGGTTAACCAAAGGTTATACCGGGTGGCCCATAATTCAGGAACTATGAGAATAATTGTACTGTATTTTTTTTCCTAATAATTCTTGTACTTTCTAATAATGTTTTTTTCCTTTATTTTCTTTTTGATGAATTACCAGATGACGTACCGATAAACAAACGACGTGGCATGTTTTTTCAACAACACGGTACACCTCCTCATTTTGCCATGCAAGTTCGCAAATACCTTGATAAAATGTTCCCCAACAGATGGATTGGCCGAAGAGGTCCTATCGAATGGCCACCCAGGTCACCAGATATCACTCCACTCGATTTTTTTCATAAAAAAAATAAAGAAAAAAAACATTATTAGAAAGTACAAGAATTAGTAGAAAAAAATACAATTATTCCTATGATTCCTGACTTATGGGCAGTTAAATGTATATAATGTTACGGCATGCGGGAGGTGCCCCCTTGGGGCATTGGTTTCTGCGAGTATGTAGAAGAATTACGGCATTTGGAAGAGTGAGGCCCATGGTGTAATGGTTATCGCATCTGACCGGCAATCGGAAGATCCCGGGTTCGATTCCCGGGTGGTTACCTCATTTTTTCATTTGTTTCGTTCTCTCTCTCTCGTCTTGCGCGGATATCTCCTATACAAGCGTCGTTCTTTACGTTATATATATATATATATATATATATATATATATATATATATACAGTATGTTAACCCCTCCGTCTATGGCCTTGGGAAGTTTGAAGTCGGCGGAGGTTCTGGTTAGATAGCAGCAACGGATTTGTTAATCTGGAGGAGCTGGTACCTTATAGGGAATCGCAGAAGTTTCTCTTATACTACTCTCCAATTTCTTCTTGTAGAGGATCAGATGATTCTGTGGAGCTTACTAAATTCTCTGAAGGTTCCTCGATTCTTCTTGTAACGTATCGAAAAATTATTTTTCTTTATTTAAGACTAAGTTTTCTGAAGAGAGCAAGGCTCGAAGGAGAAGACAAAGATATTCTCTTATTGTAGTTTACTGCTAAAATGTTACAGGTAATGCTCAACCTCTAAGTTAGGTCAGACAAATCAGAATGAGAATTTGAAAAATTGTTCGGCTTTATATATTGAATTTTTGGTGACATCATTATTATTTAATTTTGACCTGTTTTGTTTTTTATTATCAATAGGCTGCATTATTTTGCAAAATATTTGAAGATAAGGTAAATATTTTAGATGTAGCAATGTCTAGACAGATAAGCAAGATATTTGAAGATAAAGTCATATTTTTTATTTTAAACAGCATATTGACAGATCTGATGTTATAATCTGCCGAGTTAACTAAAAATGGAAATTGAAATGTACATTTTATTATGAATTACAATTAAACATGCATATGAGCCAAAATTAAATGTTTAAAATTTAAAAATAAGTGTTAAGCAAAATATGACTTCATCTTTTACAAAGAAGAGAGAATGTATACAGAAAATGAACACTGCATAATTTAACAAGATTACATTATTAAGCCAAATCTAAAAAAATTATGACGTTATTTAAAAAGAAATAATTCACCAATTATTCAGCAAAAATAAAATAGAAAGCAAACCAAAAATTTTATCCAAACTGTGCCAGCCTTATGCGAGTTTGGACTCTATATGTAAAAATGAATGTAAGAATATAAATATATATGAATATAAGGATTATATGAATATAAATATATATGAATACAAGAATTATATGAATATAAGAATGTATGAATATAGGAATTATTCATTGTTCATTTTTATAGGGCTCTCCCCTCTAGAATGATATTAATACAATAATATAACATCCTAACTAATTCTAACTGGATGATAACCAATGGTTTCTATAATACAGATTCATATACAACACACGAGTTGGGGTGGTTAAGCCTAGTTCACGTGGTCTGGGTACGCACTCTTGGTCGTGCATAAATAGTTTCACATCGCTCGGTGTCTCTTGTTTTCTTTCGTTCCAAGAATGATTTTTTTTTCTACAAATATACCGAGGATAATAGCAACACAATAATGATACTAACGGCAGATGTTAAAACAATCGTTACTGGTTGTAGTATTTGTAAAAGGTTATTCTGGTTATCATCTGAAATTTTAAAACGACTCAATTGATCATTCCATTTAGGAGCATGAAGTTCGGGTACAATGGATGGTTACCGGATTCATGGAGAGATTTAACATTTCTATAACGGGTTTAAATTTAATTTGCGACGGGAAGAGGTACGAGTCATTAATGGTAACATTATAGGGGTTGAATATTTGGAAGGTTTTTGAACGTAAGGAACAACCAATTGATAGACGGATAACAGTACGTACTAGTATTTTGATGCGGGAATAATTTGACGGACACTCGAAAGTAGCGGTAGTCCGGTAGTCCTATTCGCGAAAGAAACCCAGATGTCTGGTCCAATTCGGAGTTGGACGGTTTTAGAGGAATGGAATTTGGTGAAAGAACATACCGGGGCATGACGGTCACGGATTAAGTCGATAAAGCAGGACCTAATGGTTGGAAGAATTACTGGCTCGAGTGGAGGGCAAACGAGTTGCTTGTTCGTTTGCAATATCGGACGTCGCTATCTGACATCATAGAATATGCTGAAAAGTCTTTGGTGAGGAAAAGGTAAGGTGGTACTGTGGGTAGATACAGTCGATAGATATTAGAATTGTTTTGGTAGGGTGTTGGGAAAGGGTGAAATTTGTATACGTCATAAGTGAGTACATCAAAAAATGGTACAATCATGAGGTAAGTGTAGGGGCGTAGTCCATGTACAGTCCAGGTGTATTCTAGAAATTGGGGGTAATTAGTATGGTTGAGTGGGAATATGGATGATTTAATTTTAATTGTGTCTGAGAGGTGTGAATCAAGGAATGAAGTGTATCTCATGGTATTAGTGTGGAAAGTGATTTTTCTATGGGCTAGCTGGGTCGCACTGCAAAACTTTGGAATGAATCGTAATTATATGTTGCAAATATTTATCGATTAGGGTTACTTGTAAGTTAATCATTTCTACTAATTCTAGATATCTTTCGTGTTCTTTGTATTTAGCTAACAGGGATTCAAGGTATGTAAATTTGTCCGAAAGGGCGTGGAGGAAGTGATTGTTTTCATGTAGTGACTCAATGGTTTTTCTAAAATGTGTCCATTATATTACCGATTCCGCAGAAAGAGATTCAATTTGAGTTCAATTCTTTTAATGTCTTCTTCGGTCGCTAATCCGAATAAAACCTTTGAATATTTTTCCTCCCATATCTATCAATCCCCTTTAATTACTTTGATTAAATTTTGCTGAGTTTTGTGTTCCAGTTTGTATCCATAGTAACGCTAATATATCTGATAGGGTGTCTTCTGTAGTTTGAATAGTTTCGAATGTATTTTCTAATAGAACTCGACTAATCTGGTCTGTTCCCGGGATATATTTAACAGAACCGTGAATTTTACTTTCAAATGCTTTTAATTGGGTTTTTGTCTGAAGGAGATTGGTTTTAATTCTAGTAGGGGGTTGAAAATTGATGAAAAGGTTCGCGTGTCCTTTCAAAATTTACCTTCTGCAAGCTTTTCTATAACAATTCAGGTAGAAATTTTAATGCTACGGCTGCAAGAGTTTTATTCATTTCTACGTCTTAGATTATGTGGAGCTGGGGGTTGCCGTGTGGATACTTGTGTTTGTGTGCGGAGTGATCGGCCTCGCTTTAGTGGTAGTCGGGGTCGACCGTTAAGCTCGGATTCTGAGCGGGTTCGCTTTTTATGTGAAGGTTCTAGTTCATGTGGTTGAGGCATTTGCGGCCGGTATGTAGGGTCCGTGCGTCGATCATCAACTGGTGAGGGTGGTGACGGAGGAGATGGTGGAGTTGGAGGAGATGGTGGAGTTGGAGGAGATGGTGGAGTTCCACTGAGTGATCCTCTAGAAGGGGTTTCTCCAGGGCCTGGTTCCGATGGGACTCTCGGTTTTGGGATCTCTTCTTGTTCAGAGATTGGCTCCAGTACTGGTGATATTACGCGGTACCAATCTTCGTCACAGGTAGTGGTTTCCGCGGTGACCACTTCGGTTTTGTGGTCCCTGCTGAACTTGTTAATACCTTGATCTTTCGAAGGGTAGGCGGCTCGAACCGCTGGCAGACGTTTTTTGGGAAGGTATTGTTCGGCAGCTATCTTCAGATTATCAGCGTGAATGATCTTTAGTTTGGAATGATCTCGGAGGTCGAGGATTTCGTGACGGTTTTTTCCAAGGTTTTTCATAATCCTATATGGGCCACCCCATTTTGGGTATAATTTGCGATGAGCACTTGGCGGTTTCACGCTCTTTATGTAACAGCGCATATCGTCGATTATAGTCCGTTGATGGGGATGACGCCTATGTTGCTCTTGCTCCATCTGTTGGCTTCGTTGGTCTAGGGCATATCGGACTATGTCAAAAATTTTGAAAGATCGTTCACTACTAGTTGCTGATTTGCTTCTGCCATCTCGGAAAGTGTTAGAACTGCCGGGTCGATTTGGTCAGGCAAATCAAAAAGTAGCCGTTTGTCGTAGTGATATAGGACGAAATGAGGGTGTCCCCGATGGACATGTTATAGCCGTTGTTGATGGCTGTTTGCACCATGGGGAGGGAATCATCCCATGTACGGGAGGATGCATCGACAACATGGCGGACGGCTTCTAAGATCTTTCGATTGTGTCTTTCCACATGTTACAGAGTGACTCAAACAGTTTGGACGTGAAACTAAGGGCGTTATCCGAAATTAGGATGGAAGGAGTAGTATGGTTTTGGATGCCGCGTTCCACTAGGGCTCTTGCCACAGTTTCCGAGGTCTGGTTTGGAATGGCAACTATCATACTTCACTGTAACGCGAGAAGTGGTCCGTAAACACAATGATGTACTGGCTTCCCTTTGATGTCTTGGGGAATGGTCCTAGTATGTCCATTCCAGTTATTTGCCAGGGCCGTTGGCATACTGGATATTTATGCATGGTAGCTGTGGATGGTACGTTGCCTTTATGTTTTAAACAATACGAGCATTCAGCGATGTATTCATGTACCTTTTTGTTCATTTCGGGAAAATGGTATCGCTCCAAAAGACTCTTGCTAGTGCGATCCGGCCCCATGTGGCCATACAAAGGTGACTCGTGACAAAGTCCGATGGCCATATCTACGAGATCCTTTGGTACTTCCACGAGGTCGTTTCCATTTTCGTTCCTAAAATGTACGAGCCTATCTTTTAGGTTGTACTGTTCTTTTACCTTCGATGGTTCCTTTTGTTCCAGGCGAGCCCAAAGGTTCTGGGTGTGTTGGTCCTGTTGTTGGGAGTATTGCAGACGTTCGTGGTAGAAAACAGGAAGAGTTTCTATCTTATTCTCTTGGGTGTCGGGCTTGAGTCTCGACAATCCGTCTGGAATAACTTAAAGTTTTCCTGGTTTGTATACGATTTTTACCGAAAAGTCCTGAATCAACAGAGCCCATCTACTCAACCCTCCTTTAAGTAGCTTGTCCTTGAAGAGATACGTGAGTGGCTTATGCTCAGTTTTGATGGTTACATCGTAGCCGGAGACGATATTTCGGAATTTTTTCAAAGCCCAATATACCGCTAGGGCCTCTCGGTCCGTAGTGGAATAATCCGTTGAGGTCCAGAGAGAAGCTGACTAGCATAAACAATGAGTAATTCCACACCATTTACGTCCTGTAATAGGACGGCTCCTAGTCCATAGGAAGAAGCATCTGTGGCTAGGACAAAGAATTTGGTGTAATCGGGATATTGGAGGATGGGATGACAAGTTAGTTTACCGATTAAAGTTTCAAAAGCATGTTGGTGATCAGAGTCCCAATTAAATTTAGCATTTTTCTGGAACAAATTGGTAATGGATTTAGCAATGTTCGAAAATTGGGGGATAAAATTTCGATAGAATCAGACAAATCCAATAAATGCACGGGCGTCGTCGATGGTTTTAGATACAGGGTACCTTTCCAGTGCTTCAAGTTTGGCTGGATTAGGTTTAATTCCAGTGGGTGATAATAGAAATCTTAAGTATACCAGGAGTTCCTGTAAGAAGTTGCATACGAGGGCAGGAGGAGATCAGACAGACAGCAATTCCCCCCTTCACCAAATCCCGCAAATGAAGCGGGGTGCTGCAGAGGGGTTTACCGCAGGTCGATCCTGAACCATCACTCAAACTCACCAAAAGTAACCAAAAGTAAGTATATATTTGTTATAATGTTTCAGACCAACAAAAACCCTAGGATCCACTCATGGATAGCACATTCTGAAGACGTTGAAAGTGTGTTTTTATATCCGAACTAAACGATAATATCGGCAAGATAGACCAGAGTTTCGACACCTAATAGGTCGGAATGGACTATATCATCAACTTAGAGAAATTAGCAGGCCCATTTCGGACTCCGAAAAGTAAAACCTGGAATTCGTAATGGCTTCGATTAGTGGAGAAAGCAGTCAATGCCCGAGATTCGGGACTGCCCTCCATTTGCCAATAACCGGATGTTAAATCGAGGGATGAAAAGAAGTTAGCTCTCCCTATGTTCAGAATTGTTCCCTGCATGTTTGGAATAGGGAAACCGTGTGGGATGGTAATGTGGTTTAGGCGTCTAAAATCTATACAAAGGCGAGATGTTCCGTCCTTTTTGGAAACAAGAATCATAGGAGCGGACCAGGGACTAGCTGAAGGCTGAATGATATCCTGCTCCAACATGTCCTTGATGTGTTCCTCAATAGTTACTAATTGGGAATGTGGAACCCTATAGGGAGGAAAAAGATGGGTTTGGAATTGGATTCCAGCTTCATTTCGAAAGGGACCAAAATAATTCAGCCCAGAGGATCTCCTTTTAGGACACTCACATCTCTATTTCTTATCAGGAAATAGAGAAGTGATTCCAGTAGTTTGCGATCCTGTAAGGCTGGTGACTCCTGAAGGGAGTGCTCCAGACATTTCTTGTATTCTTCTTTTAATGCTGAAGGGTTTAACTTTAAGGAACCGGAAACACGATTACAGTACTGGTGGGGAAATCTGAATTTATTTCTACTGTGGAAATAGTTCCTATTCTCTGATTTGAAGTTAATTCAATAGGGGTTTTTTCTTTGTTTAAGCAAACAACAGGGATAGCTGAATTCTGACTATGACTAAGAACTTGGGCAATGAGAACATCTTTCTTGAAATTACTTTTCTCTGTAATAAGAGTGCGATCTGACTCTAATAGTTTTCCTTGACCGTTCACTACTCTTGCTAAGAAACAAATCTTATCATAAGTTGCTATTGTTATATTCTCTGTAGGGCATATAAAAAATTGTGAATCTGACTCTGGTTCGGTGATTAAAATTTGCCTTCTTGGCTGAAAAATCGTTTCAGTTGGATTTCGAATCTCAACTGCTGAGTTAATTAAAACTGGCTGACTGAAAACTGTGTTGATCCTACTGGATTCAACAACTGGAACTGATTACTCTGGGGGGGGGGGGGGGAGTGTCCCTCTGGATGCAACCGACTGACTTGAACTGCTATAAACTGGAGTGGGTTTCCTATTTCTTTCGGAAATCCGAACTGAACTGATTCTGTTAGCATTAAGCTGTCTATTATTCTCATGGAGAGGGTGTGTGTCCTATTTCTACACTTAACTAATTTTCCAGCTGGGTAAATTTCCCATTGATTCCGGTTGAAGAAATCCATACCTAGTAAGATATTTGTCTGAAAGATGGCGACTGCGTCCACAATACAATATTTTGCGGGATATACCTCGTTACCAACTTCTAAATATAATTCAGTTTCTCCATATATAGGTATGGGTGTGCCTGTAACTCCTCTGAGTTGGCAGGAAGGTGCCTTAATTTCATATTTATAATCTGTACTCTCTAATAACTCATCTGCACATTGTGCTGCAATTTATTATTAAATGTAGTAGGTTCGCACCTATTATCCTGATGGGTAGTTCATGTGTTTATGTGGGTTTATTACTGTTATTTAGGAGGGAAGAGATTGAACTGCTGCCTCCAAAGTGGGATCTAAAAACGAACTTGAACTGACTTCTATGGGAGGACCTGAGTCATATGCTACGGGATCATCATACACTGGAGTGTCTTCTTGAAAAGTGTGCTCTGGGGAAACTGATTCTTCAACTGGTACGTCTACGTACCGGACCATCCGACCTTGCTGATTATATTGGGGTCTGTACATCGGGTAATAGTGTGGTTGACCTTGTGGTCGTGATCTATTTGGTGGGTGGTTCTGTTGAGGCTGGGAACTAACTGGTTTCTGAGAATTGGAGGGCTTTTGGGAACGTTGGTGATTTGATCTCTGGAAGTGGGGCCTGTACCTTGCAGGAGCTTTGTCAGCACATTTTTGTCGGTTGCCACGGCGATGAGCATGTTCATGACTGGGAGCAATAAGAGGATAATTGCCCTGACTCATCATGTGCCCAAAACTATCGCAATTAAAACACTGAGGAGGAGCGCGTGCATTCTGGGTTTGTGGGGCTTGTTTCTGAGGTGGTGTTCCTTGCATCGGCCTAGATTTATGAATATTGTTGTTGTTGCTGCTGCTGCTGAATGTAGTGTATGGGGGTCTCTCTACTCCTCCAGTAGTTCTGGCTCGCTAAGTCTGGGTAATGTTCCCTTGTTTTATTTATGGCTTCACTTACTGGTTTGTCAATATTTAGACACTCTTGGAATTTCGTTTTAGGTGCTACGGGTAGGTTTTGGTAAATGGACGCTGCTACTATTAGGTTTCTTTGCTTTAAAGTGAATGTAATGTTGCATGCATTTTCTGCGGCTCGGAGGGCTTCTCCTACAAGTTTATGTGTTCGTGTAATAAAATTATTTAAATCTTCGTGTTCTTCTTTCTTCAATTTAGTTTGGAAGACAGCTTCTAATGTGGCCAAAGGTTGTGCGAGTGTTATTTCTTTGAAAAATTCTAATAATTGTTTTTTAAAATTGTCCCAAGTTGTAGCTTCGCTAATGGATGGGACGTATGTAACTGTATCATGAACATTCCCCTCTTTAGGGTCAATAAACCTTTTAGCTTCCCTAATCTTTATATCATCATCTGTGAGGCTTTCGCGTAAGAAATGCTGTTCTGGAGACTCAATCCAAGGTCTTACGCGTGGTTCAACGAAGTTATTATCTAGGATTCCCTTAAAAATTAGGACAGTATGGGAAAGGTTTACAAATCTACCTAAGTTAACGTATGCTGGGGAAGCGATTTGAGACATGTTGGCTTGTGCTTGATCTGATGTTTGCGTGTTTGGAAATATGTTTGAAGGGCACGGGGTGGGTGAAAAAATGGGTGTAGGGGAATTTTTAATATCAGAAAGCGCATCGTCTAAATCGCTCATATGTGAAGGTACTGTTAATGTATTCTAATTTGGTCTGCTTGACCGATCTCAATCTATGGAATGATCGCTCGAGTGGCTTTCCTAATTACTATCTCTAAGAAATACGCAAATAAATGCACAACAATTTGCCTAACTAGACTACGGAAAAATGTGGAAAAATTGTAAACAAAATAATAAAAAAATGTAAACAAAATTTCACTCGAATGTACGTGAATGTACGGTAATATTATGATTGGCACATTAAATAAAATTATTCTATGCTAACTATAATAGTGGAAATAACTCAGTTTCAATAAAAAGAAATGTATCACTGTATGGAATGTTCACTGTTTTGTGTTAATTCTGGCTTGATACTAATTATTAACTGTTAATTATACTGACTTCTCAAATGTTTGGTAATTAACTTGAAAAAGAGATCTGTACTTAACAAGGTTCCTACGGCGAAATCCTTGAAGACGTATCCTGAAGACGCGTCTTGCTGGCCACTTGTTCCTGGACGAAGAATGGGCGTGGAGAACTTGGAGTCGTGACACACCGGTCAACTGAATGTTGGTTCTAGTTCCAGGGTCTAGAAGACTGGAAGAATCCTGGTTGCAGAGGTCGCCAGTTGTTAACCCCTCCGTCTATGGCCTTGGGAGGTTCGAAGTTGAGGTGGATTCTGGTTAGATGGCAGCAACGAATTTGTTACTCTGGAGTAGCTGGTACCGCATAGGGAATCGCAGTAGTAGTTTTATTATACTCTCCAATTTCTTCTTGTAGTGGATCGAAGGATTCTGTGGGGCCTACTAAATTCTCTGAAGGTTCCCCGATTCTTCTTGTAACGTATCGGGAAATTATTTTTCTATTTAAGACTAAGTTTTCTGAAGAGAGCAAGGCTCGAAGGAGAAGACAAAGATATTCTCTTATTGTAGTTTACTGCTAAAATGTTACAGGTAATGCTCAACCTCTAAGTTAGGTCAGACAAATCAGAATGAGAATTTGAAAAATTGTTCAGCTTTATATACTGAATTTTTGGTGACATCATTATTATTTAATGTTGACCTGTTTTGTTTTGTATTATCAATAAGCTGAATTATTTTGCAAAATATTTGAAGATAAGGTAAATATTTTGGCTGTAGCAATGTCTAGACAGATAAGGAAGATATTTGAAGATAAAGCCATATTTTTATTTTAAACCGCATATTGACAGATTTGATGTTATCATGATCTGCCGAGTTAATTAAAAATGGAAAATGAAATATGCATTTTATTATGAATTACAATTAAACATGCATATGAGCCAAAATTAAATGCTTAAAATTTAAAATTAAGTGTTAAGCAAGACATGACTTCATCTTTTACAAAGAAGAGAAAATGTATACAGAAAATGAACATTGCAGAATTTAACAAGATTACATTATTAAGCCAAATCTAAAAAAAATGATGAAGTAATTTAAAAAAAAATAATTCAACAATTATTCAGCAAAAATAAAATAGAAAGCAAATCAAAAATTTTAGCCGAACTGTGCCAGCGTTATGCGAGTTTGGACTCTCTATGTAAAAATGAATATAAGAATATAAATATATATGAATATAAGAATATAGGAATATAGGAATTATTTACTGTTCATTTTTACACACACACACACACACACACACACACACACACACACACACACACATATATATATATATATATATATATATATATATATATATATATATATATATATGGGGAATGAACTCAGAATGGTCCCCTGAGTTTTTTATGATACACACAGACAGTGCATGGAACAAGGAACTCTTCTGGGAAAATTAAATCCACTATAGTCCGAATAAGTAATGGTAAATGAAATACCATAGTTTTTCTTTTTCATGATGCTAGCCCGACGTGGGCAACGGGTCACTCGCAAAGAGGTCCCATAAATATAGCTTCCCTCACCAGCTATCTGCAAAGCAGACAGGATCCTAAAGAGTTCCTTGTTCCATGCACTGTCTGTGTGTATCATAAAAAACTCAGGGGACCATTCTGAGTTCATTCCCATCTTGAAACGGACATGTTATGTGCCTTGAAAAGTGGACGCTCAATTCTACCAGTTGAGGTTTAAGTTTTGGTTTTTGGCTAAAAATATAATAGTGACCCCTTTTTCTTTTATGTATTCAATCTGACGTGAAGGCAGCGAGTCTTTGCTTATATTGAGGTTCTAAATGTAGTAGGGCTAGGCTGCTTTAAACCCTAGATCCATGTCCCAAAGCTGGATCCTGTCTGCTTTGCAGATAGGTGGTGAGGGAAGCTATATTTATGGGACCTCTTTGCGAGTGACCCGTTGCCCACGTCGGGCTAGCATCATGAAAAAGAAAACTATGGTATTTGTCATTTACCATTACTTATTCGGACTATAATGGATTTAATTTTCCCAGAAGAGTTCCTTGTTCCATGCACTGTCTGTGTGTATCATATATATATATATATATTATATATATATAAATGATACGCGTGCTCTTCTCGCACCGTCGTTTCGATGTAAACACTTCGATTAAACTCTATATCTCCGATGCTCCCAAATTCAATAGGGTGCCGAAGGTTGCACATTTATCTCCATGAACAACACACTAAACGTTCATGAACCCAACTTGAATGCACGTTCCTGGTAGCCACCACGGCAGATTAGGGAGTGAATCATGAATCACGAATCCTCAATAGTTTCTAAACTTTAGGTTTAAGTTGGAACAAAACATTACGGATCACTTCTTAGTTTTAATTAAATGAATTGAAATTAAATTGAATAAAAAATTATTGAAATTCAAAGTAATTTAATTCTGAAATTTAAAGCAATTGCTTTGTTTGGTAATTAGAAGTGAATAGTTCTTCGTTTAATTTTAAACAAAATATTTATAAATTCAATGTTAAATCAAGTTAAATGGTTATAAATTATATAAAAAATTATAAATGCAGAACAAAATCAAATTTAATTAAAAATAAAATTATTTATGAAGTGACAGAGTACAACAGTAATTTTACAGTTAGTTTACTGTAAGTTTAAAGTTACTTAAAGTTACTTAATGAAATGATTTAATGGGAAAAGTAGTGTCGCCGGTTTTCACCAAGGCTGCGTGATCAAACGGGAATATTTTATCAAAGAACACGTTAATCAACGCTCCTTGATTTTTTATAATTTCGCGAGGCATAATGATTGGCGATAATGATTGGGGATGTTTAACCTCCTTCGCAACATTAAGGTCATATGACGGAGGGGACCTACAGCTTTACGTGGGATCCGAACAACGGGTCGCTACATAATCTTGACGCGGAGAACGGTCTCCCATCCAACTACTACCCAGACCCAATGTCGCTTAACTCGACGGGAAGCGGTGTTACGACATTGGCTACGACTTAGCCATATAACTTCGCGAAGGAAGTGGAGAAGGAAGAGGTGTGAGGTCCATCTATCTTAAAATGGGGTCTCCTGTCTATGCGCCTCTTAAAATGCATTTCGTCAAAGTTCGCGTGGAGAATTACATAAATTTTAACTTTCACTGGGAGGGATTGAAGCAGGGATTTTTCGGGTACGACCAGTGAAAAATGAAATAGAATATTGTGGATTAGGACCTCTGCGTTCTGATGGTTATGCTAAACTTGAGTTCTGAAAGGCGTGTGTCTGTCAGCGATTGACGATAATCCCAAGATTCCGCGAAGAGAGGATTTAAGGGTCAAAGTTGGGGAAGAAATTTTTGATGAAGTTAATGGAAAGTTACAGGGCTGGAATTTGTACCATAAAGAGGGCAGTATAAGAGGGAATCGAATTATATAACGTTGTAGTTAATGATCCCTTCCCTATTATGGGAATTATAAAAAGTTTAAATTAATTCATTAAACCCTTTACTGGATGAATTTTTGTAGGGTTAAGTTATGAATGCGTGTATTTGAAATGTTACAAATTTGGGATCACCTGAAGATCAGGGCCCCCAGCCTTCTTTAGTTAGCCTTATAAGGCTAACTAACGAAAATATCACGACCTAACCTAACCAATCGTTAGGTCAACTGTACGCCCTTGACGATTGGTTAGGTTAGGTTGTGATATTTTCGTTAGTTAGCCTTATAAAGCTAATTACAGAAGGCTGGGAGCCCTGATTTTCAGGTGATCCCAAATTTCTTGGTTTATGTAGTAAAGGATTAAGTAAATGAGCTTCGATACTTGGGGATGTATTCTCATAAGTGCGAAGTCAGTGGTGGCGTGACTTCTGAACCAAAAGAATGTTCATCCGATGGCGCAGTTTGATTTCAAGTTGGGAGAAGAGGACTATATCTGATATGGGGCGAGATCGCATGAATTATGTGCGAACCACATGAAAAAGGAATCAGCAATGCTCTGAGACGACATAATCGTTGAATTAAAGTTATATGAAAGGAATGTCAATTCGTTATAAACAAACTCATTTGTAATATAGGTTTTATGATCATGTGACACATATGAAAATGAACATGAAAAGGTTTATTGGCAGACCATATGACCATATGACAAATATTATTAATACAATGACAGTTCACATACTAAGGATAGAAATATGTACAGTTGATTAGAAATAATACAATAATGTCAAAGTTAAGTGGAGCTACAGAGAGACGTTTGGGTACCAAGAATTCCACAGTTTAGAGGATAAACGGCAGGACTCAAGGATAGCTTGGATAATCGGGTTGGTTGATTTTTTAATTCTTTGCATCAGACTGTATTAAGCACGTATTGTTACCTCCGGGAAGCTCGGGACATTGCGGGTAGCAAACATTTGCGAAGCTGAGCATCTCGGGGGTAATTTATGTAAGAGTCTAAAAGACCTGTTGTACAGCAAATTTAGGGTTCTGCCAGAACCTTTTTTATAATTCACCCAGAGTTGCTGTCCGTAAATATTACTGCAGAACGTACGAAAGAGTGTCTTTAGCTGCATTTGTACAGAACCGAAAGTTCCTTATAGTCATATTCGCTTTAGCACAAAGGTTTCGAGATTGTTTTCTTATATCCGAGTCATCACTCAAGGAGTTTGTAATAGTTTGACCCAAATACTTAAACTCTTGTACTTCCTGAATGACTTCACCTTTCATTTTAAACCTAATATCAGCTGGCTGATTACAGCTTTTAGGATGAAATTGCATAACCTTAGTTTTTGTAACATTAAAAAGAATATCATGTTTCTGCGAATACACTTCGCAGACTTTTAGTAGCCGATCCAGACCTTTAACAGAGAGACTTATTAACACCATATCATCGGCATAAACTAAGTTATTTATCCTTGTGTTATCTATACAACATCCCACTGTGACGCAATTAATCCGTCAATATACACATTAGACAACATAGGGGAGAGCAAGGAGCCTTGTCTCACCCCGCAAGAGGAGCCAAAACATATATATATATATGTGCACCATTTTGATTAATATTTAAACTTTTAACTAATGCATTATAATTTTTATTTTAACTACTAGTTTTAAGATTTAAAAAATTCAACTGACTTGCTGCCAGAAGGATATTTTAGGCGAATTGTTTGGAAACCTTTACTATATAGCCCAGATGAGAAATCAGTGCAAAAGTGTCATCCATCTTGTTATTCTTGCAAATGAGAAATTAATCACTGAAGCCAATTTTTAGTTTTTAAAATTAAAAATTGAAATAAAAAAATGCGACTTTACGATTCAACTCTATGTACAGGGTAGCCCAAAAGTATGTTGCCCCGACGCGTTCTAAACTATTTTTTTTCGGGGCAACAGACTTTTGGGCCACCCTGTACAATCAACTAAAAAAAATGTCCTGTTGTGAAATTCCATGTTTCTTACTAGTAGTTATTGGTAAAGAAGCATAGAATTTCACAACAGTACTTTCTGAATTGACTGTACAAGTAATTGTTAAACTCATTTATTGCATTAAGGTAAAAAATAACTATGATTATAATCGTTATTTTTTTAATCTCATATTTTTATAATTTTTATAATTTTTCATAATTTTTAGAATTAGTATTATAATTATTGTTCCTGTTGTAAAAGTAACTTTTTATACCGTTTCGCTTATTCGTATTAGCTTTGATCACTCTCGGCAGAGTCCGAACTCCGAAGGTTCGTGGCAACACCCGTTCCATATGAGCGAAGTGAAGACAATGTGGTTGGGATTTCGAATCTCGATGATGCTGGTAATGATAAAACGAAAGTTAGATCAATGGTCCGCATTAATTGGTCCATTAGTCTCTCCCTCGTCACTGATTATTATTAATGTTTTAATTGTAGTAAATCATTCCTCAGTTATAACCATACGAGTACATTACATTAGGTGGCTCTCATTCTTCCTCAAGTTCTTTCACATTTCAACTTCGTAGTGTAGTGGTTAGCATCGCTGACTACGAATCCACCGACCCCGGGTTCGATTCTCAGTGGCGGCAGGTAGCGTGCATCTAACCCAGCTGTTCATTCTTCCACACAATAAAAATTGGTTGGTAGATAAATGGGTACACTGGGTAGCCTAGGGGTTAAGACGCTGGGCTGCTGATCGGAAGGTCGTAAGATCGAGTTCGGGCAAGGACTTTGCAATTTCTGACCACCCGTGGTGGGTCGTGGTTCGGATTCCACGTTAAACTGTAGGTCTAAGGTGGAGCAACAAGGTTGACCTTCGTCAGAATGAACAATTTGGGCGGAAGCAAAACCAAGAGTTACCGATGGTATCGTACATAGAGTGAAATTCTTTCAACGGGTAGCCTAGAAGTTAAGACGCTGATCGGGAAGTCGCAGCATCGAGTCCGGGCTAGAATTTGGTGATTTCAGACTTCCTCGGCGGGTCGTGGTTCGGAAGCCACGTTAAGCCGGGCTCTTTTCCGTTCTACCCCAGCAACAAAAAATGAAATTATATATTATTTTCTACTGTAGTTTTACTTGCTGAATTCAATAATATATATCTTATTTTGGAGAAATTAATAACAAAAGAGTTATAGTCCGTTTATTTTATTTAAAAGTAGAGATTGCATTTAAGATTTCAATAAAAATGTCCTTTCCTTTTTGTCTTCTCCTCCACAGAAATTCACATAAATAAGAATCTATCATATTTGTAGATGTTCCCCAATGTCTCTTGTTCCTTTGTTTATGTTTACCTAAATCCCTAAATCAACTGTACGCCCTTGACGATTGGTTAGGTTAGGTCGTGATATTTTCGTTAGTTAGCCTTATAAGGTTAACTAAAAAAGGCTGGGGTAAAACGTTATTTCCTTAACTATGTTTATGAAATTCCATTTATCATCCATAACAATATCTACAAAAGAGAGAAAAAAATTAATAATTATAACCATAACTAATTAAAGCACGAATACTTTCTCCAAAATAAAATATATATTATTGAATTCAGCAAGTAAAACTACACTAGAAATTGTTGCTGGGGTAGAACGGAAAAGATCCTTAAGCCGTAAGTCTGAAGTGCGAGCAACGATTCCACGTTAAAATGTAGGTCTAAGATGGAGCAACAAGGTTGACCTTAGTCAAAATTAACAATTCGAGCGAAAACAAAAACCGGCTCAACAAGGTGTAATAATTGGAATAATAAATAACCTGAATACGGTTTTAATAATGTAATTTATGCTTCCTGACTTAGTTCCTTTCATGTTACTTCAAGGTTCTTTACGTTTCACGGGCTCGGGGTCTTCACAAGTTTCAGTAAAAACTTTTGCATATTAATTAGTGAGAAATCTTTATTCATAAACTCACTCTCAGTTTATATAAAATATTTTATATCTTTTTATATTATATAAAATATTTATAAAAAATACAAACTTTTGCACGCTCATCAGTATCTTGCAACGAACTGGCAACTTTTTAAATGTCAGTTAGTGCTTTAAAAAATATATAAGATGAAATTCAGATTTTGTTAAGAATAAATAAAGGACAGGTTAGTTACCTCTTTCTATAATCTATGATTGATATGTATTTTTGGGGTTGTTTAACCTCTTTCGTAACGGCAAAAGTCATGTAACGGAATGGAGCTACAGCTTTACGTAGGACCGAATCACGGGTCGCTATATCATTTAGTCTCAAAGGAAGGTCCTCCATCCGAATCCAGGACAAAAACTCACTGAACAAAAACTCACCACTTAAATACAAAAGAGGGTACTTGTAGGTTATCTCCCCCCCACCAATTTTGACAGAATATTTTCGTTAAAACTAACGAAAATATCACGACTTAACCTAACCAATTATCAAGGGCGTACAGTTGATCTATTATTAATTATTTATAACATTGTTTGTTTCTGGAATAGTATTTACTATTTACTAAAAGATCAACTGTACGCCCTTGATAATTGGTTAGGTTAAGTCGTGATATTTTCGTTAGTTTTAACGAAAATATTCTGTCAAAATTGGTGGGGGGGGGGGGATAACCTACAAGTACCCAAAAGAGGAAAAAAACTCACCAGACAAATGTTTTTGCGAAATACATACACTCTAGTCTAGATCTTAAGATTTTAGACTCATTGTAGATAACTGAGGGGTCGCGCGTCTTAAGGTACCTAAGCGCCACCACAGGCGAAAACGTGTTTTTGATGGATATCACTATTTTCACCCTTCCTCTATCGCGTGGTTTGGGTTATAATGACCTTACGACGACGCTAGAAGTATGGTTGAAAACCTTATGAAGCGAACTACTTTTTTCACCTCTATCGCCAGCTATAAGTTCACTCAAAGTTCGGCATAATAAGAAAATCAAAAAATTAAAAAAATATATATGAAATTTCTTAATGGTCTCTGGACTGTTTTTACCTCTTGTTTTTGGTTCATTCGTTTTTCTGTAGCCACCCGAAGAGGATGCCAGTGGGCATCGAAACGTTGTGGAAATAAACTCTGTCTATTAGAGTGGGTTTTTATTATCATACTGTGAAAACAAATTTTGTTTTTGTAAATAGATCATGGTTATTTTATTTATTCAAATTATATTTTGAGTCTTTATTCGTATACATTGTATTTCCAAATTTGTAATTGTAATGGTTTTCATAGGTGCCCTTAGTACTGGTTTAGTCATATCACTATTTTTATCTTCATCTTATTCTGATAGCAGGCCCGTAGACAGGAAAGGTCCACTTTTGTAACCATAGTTATAACTTATGATTTGATATTATAATGTATAACATCACTTAGTAAATAGACACTTGCATTTTTTTTTAAATTTCACAAACTACTCTAAACTACTTTAAACCCCCTCCGCAGTGACTAGGTCGTTGCACCTTTAAAAGGTCCGCTTTTCTACAATTTCGAAGCCCCCCTTGGGACGTCCTGGCTATGGGAATGGATAGTTCTTTTAACTGGCAAGACATTTGTAATTGTTTGAAAATTTTTCTGTGATAACTGTTGTACCTAAATTAGATTTTTAATTTGTATCATATTTAAATGAGATTGATCTAATGAAACAATTCAACTGATTTTACATTCGCTCATTGGTGGTCTGTTTAAAGAAAAAATTTTAGCACTGTCCCCTTTTTATTTTAGGGGATGCCCTTTTTCCTTTGAACCCCATCCCCTTACTGTAAGCAGTGGTTCCCAAACTTTTATGGTGGCGACCCTGAATACAATATTGTCCTGGGCTGGCGACCCCCCTAAACGCTGGTACATGCAGTGTTAATGACCAATCATTTTGATACGTTGTGTTTATATTCATATAGTTTGATTGAATTAATTACCAACACATAATGAATTTCAAAGAGTTTTTAATTGGACAAAATGAAAAACAAATTTACATGAAAATGAGACTTTATTACACAGTCAAAGATTCTCTCAGTGGCTACCATGATACTGCTTCATTTTGTGGGTAAGCTCCTCTAAGTTTGGTTTTATGTTGATGGACAGAGCACAACGCAAGTCATGCTGAGGATCCACGCGGTTCCTTGCTTTAGTCTTGATTGCAACAAGACCTGAAAATCCTTGTCCACAAAGATATATTGTTGGAAAAGGGAGAAGAGCTTTTTCAGCCTCCCGAGTCAGAATGGGCTTATCCTTAAGTTGAAGTTGGGTCCAAAATTTCGAATACGGGAGGTTTTCAAAGCGACCCTCAGGAACACCTTCGTGACCCTCATTTGGGTCGCGACCATGGGTTTGGGAGCCACTGCTGTAATGCCTAGATCCTCCCTTGGTTTCTGTTCTGGCTTTGGTGACTTTCGGGGCACACTCACCCCTATGTCGTTCGGAAATTAACTTTTTGGATGTTATCTTTATCGTTTTTATGTACTCAGAATATACACATAGAATATTCTTTTGTTTTGACAACATTTTAAAAAATAATTTATTGGAATTGTATATTTATTTCTTATGCAAACGCTTATTCTATTTCGTACAACAATAAAAAAGTTTAAATAAAAGAAAATCTATACATAATATACGTACAAAATATTCTTTTGTTTTTACATTTAAAAAATAATTTGTTGAAACTCCATTTTTTATTTTCTGTGTAAATGTATGTTCCATTTCGTTTTAAAAAAAAAAAAAAAAAAGGACCAAAATTTTATTTTTTGTAACAGTATAACATTAATGGAATATGTAAATATTGCATTTTAACGTTGCTGCAAGAAATTACATGAGCTTTTTTTTGAGTTATTTACTGAAAGACGTTTGGGAAGCTGCTTCCATTTTTTCCACTTCCAATATCAATAGTAAAACCCAAGTAACGAAACAAAATCGATGTGAACAGTGTCGACATGCATAAGATCGATACTAAAAAGTTCGTTTAAATTAGTTTAGATTAGTTTCAGTTGGGTTAGGTTAGATTACATTATGCTCAGTTAGGCTACGCTCGGTTAGGTTAGATTTGGTTAGGTTAGGTCAGTTATCTTTATTGAAAATTTTAAATCCATATACTTACATAAGGTCTAACGTCGACATTATGAAATTCGATTTTATTCATGTAAAGCGTAGGCCCACAAAGTAACTGATAACTGGATGAATCACTTTTAAGATAGCTAATATCCTTAGCAATCAGCCGTTGCTACTAAGAATTTTTCTAAAAAATGATCAGGTTATTTCCAATGAATCTTACTTACTGTAGGGTGTGTCAATTTTAGGGAGCAAAGTGAAATCTTTAGATTTTCAAAGACTGCTAGTGACCAAATGATGCATTTTTATGTGTTAAATCGAAATATGGCTTTAAAATCCAGATTTGACCACTCCTAGCTACTTATATTTGAAGTTGAAGTTTACGAAAAATCATCAATTTTTGCAAGTATTTTTTTTATTGTATATAACTACATCTTACATACATTACATACAATTAAAGACATTTTGATTGTATTTCAATATTAAAACTTAGAAATATAGATAGGTTTCATGAACTTTGCCAAGGATGCCATATATAACTACATTTTACATACATACAATTAAAGACATTTTGATTGTATTTCAATATTAAAACTTAGAAATATAGATAGGTTTCTTGAACTTTGCCAAGGATGCCATGTTTGCCTTGCTCTTGTTCCTGGACATGAGCTCCCTACTGGCCACCTAGACACTGATGTACGCCTCCCTCCTCTCTTGTGAGTAAACATGTTGTGCTGTCCTCATCTCCTTCACCTCTGATTTCCAGTATCCTCTTCACTTCCTCCCTCCTCTCCTCCTCCACCTGACTGCACAGCATGGCCTGGAGCACAGCCTCAGAGTGTGCATACCAGGCTGATCTCTTCACTGTAGGCATCACTATTCCTATCACCTCCTTCTTCTGACTTCTGAGCAGCTTCAGCTGGTACAGTACATGCCTGGGACCCTCCACCCAGCTGTGATTTAACTTGATGTTGAATCAGTTTGGCATGTAGACTCCCACTATGAATTCCACAATTATCCTCAGATTCTTCAGGTTCCTACCCTTCAGCCCATGTTTGGAAATCCACAATCTGCAGAACCTTAGAGCCGTGGTGAGCCACCTACTGTGACAGACTGGCCCAATCTCCAGGAGAGCTAGACTCTGAGGTACCTCTCCCGATCTGATGGCAGTGATGATTTTGTAGCCATATGATTGGTCTGTGCTGAGGTCTTTGACTACCTCCTGATTGAGATGGGGTAGAGGAGGACCAACAGTGATCCTCGTGAAGTTTGGGTTGATCTCCAGCTCAGTGGCAGTGTCTAACATCTTCCCTAGGGGCCCAGACCACTTGTTGTTGCTCAATGTCTTGCCATCCAGTGCAGTCACCAGGTGTCTGAGACTCAGCTCCCCAATGTGCAAGACACAGACAATCCACACCAACTTCCTGCTAAGCTTGGCCTCCACATAATGCATTAGGGTGTATCATTTTTGGGTCATTTTCAAAAAGTCAAGGTCCAGGAGTCTAATGTTGTGCCAAATGATGTCCTAAACACGAATTTAACAAGCATTTTCTAATCCAACAAATTTTGAATCCCCCTCACCCCCCTTGAAATTTTGCCCATCCCCTTTTCCTAAAAAACCCATATATCTAAAAAACTATCAACTTTATCGAAAAATGTTATAGAATAAAATGATTTAGAATCAAACGTTCTATTAGAAAAGTTCATTAAGATAGAAAGTTACGTAATTTTGAAAATTTTCATTTTCTTTTGTCCAAGAGCACCTTATTGTATTAATATAAAATAAGGTGCTTAAGTTACATTATTTATGAGTATATTGTGAGTATAATCCAAATTTAAAAATCCTTTTTTACATTGAATTTTAATAAACAAGCATTGTTTTTACTCTTATTGTTTCTTTTCAGACTGCTTTATTTGAAAAATAAATAAAAAATGAGTCAAACAGCTACAAAACAGCATGACTTTATTCTTGGTCGCTTGCAGGCTGATATTATGAGTTCATCTAAAATTGTTTTACCATCCAATAAAGATGTTCTAAGCCATTTTATTTATTTACGGAGAATGCAGTATAAGGGTCCAAAAGTTACAAAAGATTCTACTGTTAATGAAGTTCTACAGAAGCTACTAATAATATGGCAAAAAGCATGCATTCCTACTATAGATATTAGTAAAAACCCTAAAGGCAGGAAGATGCTGTTAAATCTAGAAGAAATGCATAATAATTTAATCAAGCACAAAAAAAGAGCAAGCTTTGAAAATGAACTCTCTAATTTCATGAAAATTATGGATTCCCTTTTTGACATCTCTTCTCAAAATGCCGTTGAATTAATCCAAAAAGACCGCATGAAAACTGAGCCTCAGAAAGCATATGATATTTCATTCTTAGAAGATCAAAGAACAAAACGAGAAACATGTTTAGGTTTGCTAGATGCAGATTATGCATCAAAAGTACAGCGCAAGTACATTAGATTAGAGAAAGAGAAGAAACGCAAAGAGAAACATAAATCAGTGAAGCAGGTGAGTGCTACAGCCAGAACATCAGAGACCCTTCTTTCTAGCACGACCAGTTCTGAGACAGACAGCTATAAAGAGTTTCCGACAGAACCTACAGCAGGACCTTCAAATGCTTCCAGCCCCAAAAATATTCTTGCCTCGCCATTGGTTTCCTCCACTGCAGACAGACTTAATCTCTCTATTGGACAACGGACTGTTTTTGCTGCTGCAGTAGCCATTAGGTGTGGCAAGGATATTGAAAAACTGTCTCTCTCCAGGACCACATCTGCAAGAGCCGCTCGAAAGACAAGAAAACGAAAATATGAAACTTGCATCAAGGATTTTACTCCTCCTGATCACTGCCTAGTACATTGGGATAGCAAGCTGCTTACTAAATCATGTTCAGAACAAGAAGACCGCCTTGCAATACTTGTTACTGGATACCCAAATGTAGAAAAACTTTTATCAGTTTCTATAATAGATGATTCCACTGGATTGTCTCAAGCCACTTCTGTATTTCAAAGTATTGAAAAATGGAACTTGAAGCAAAATGTCTTTGGAGTATCATTTGATACCACTGCATCCAATTCAGGATGGATGAAAGGTTCCTGTAAGTTACTTGAAGAACTTTTGCCAAAGAAATTGATTTGGTTAGCATGCCGCCATCATGTGGCTGAAAGAGTTTTGTGTGCTGTGTATGAAACCATTTTTGGCCCAAGTAAATCTCCTGAGTTTGAGTTATTCAAAGAATTTCGCGAGTCTAAATGGAAGAAAATTAATACGAAATCTACATACAATGTTCTTGATGTTAAATCAAGGTATCAAAGAGGCCTAAAGGAAGAATGTGTAGAATTTATGACCCAATGTTTAAGAAAATCTGACTGCTTTCCACGTGATAACTATAAGGAAGTTGCTGAAACAACTTTAATGCTTTAGGAGAGGTTTCCAGAGAAAACAGTCATTGGCGGAAACCTGGTGCAATGCACCGTGCCAGGTGGATGGCAATGATTTTGTATACAAATAAAATGTATGTTTTTGCCCACCAAGCATCATATGATGAATCATTGATTAAGAAATTAAAGAGAATGTGTCTATTTAATGCATTAATTTATGGAAAATACTGGCTTTTATGTTCTAATTCACTAGATAGTCCAGCTAATGATCTGAAGTTTTATCATGATTTGGTGAATTACAAGAAGGAAGATAGGGAAGTTGCAAATGCTGCTTTGAAATCTTTTGCCAATCATTACTGGTATTTGACGGAGGAAGTGGTCCCTTTGAGTTTCTTTGGATCGCTAAGTAATGATGAAAAAGATAAGATCGCAAAATCCTTAAACAAATATCCAGTTCCAGAAAATTATGTATGTGGGCAACCTGTTTTCCCCATTTTAAAGGAAGACACAAAGCTTCATCAGCTAGTAGGTCCAATTTCATGGCATTTATTTCAATGCTGTGGGTCAAAACCAGACTCATGGATAAAGAAACCAGCATCAACATGGGAAGAGGTCGATGACTACAACAAACTAAAAAACATTCTTTCATCTATTAGAGTAGTCAATGATACCGCTGAAAGAGGAATCAAGCTGGTTCAAGACTTTCATGACAAATGTCAAAATGAAGAAGAATTTCAAGGTCTTTTGCAAATTGTGGAAGAGAATAGAAGACTAATTCCTGATCCTAGTAAAGAGACTCTTAAAGAATGAAACTCAGTAAAGAATAGTTCATTAACAGATAGATTAGGTATTTTTATTTGCAGAGATTGTTTTAATTTAGAAGAGGCTGATTTTTTTTGTTATTAAATATACCATAAATTGTCTTTTCTTATTTTTATGTTTAAAAAGCTCTTATATCAATGATTTCTAATTAGGAAACTTGTTTCTTTTTATTTTTTTGAGGAAAGTGTTGAATAAAGGAAAAAAAAAATGATGGGACCTCACAACTATAGATAAAGTGTTAATTTTTAGCTTTATTTTATATATATATAGTTTTGAGGTTGTCCTCACTTTGTATAGGCTAGTTATAATAAAAACTAATTATGATTTGCATTATAACTAGCAAATACAAAGCCCATCGCCGCGAAGCTGCATTGGGGTGATGCTTCAAAGGTGGCGGTAACACCTTATTTAATTAAGAAGAAGGCACTGCAAGCAAAAAAAATTTTTAATTTAAATTTTTAAAAAATAAATGAAAATTTTCAAAATTAAGTAAATTTCTATTTTAATGAACTTTTCTAATAGAACTTTTGATTCTAAATCATTTTTATTCTATAACATTTTTCGATAAAGTTGATAGTGTTTGAGATATATGGGTTTTTTAGGAAAAGGGGATGCGCAAAATTTCAAGGGGGGGTGGGGGGGATTCAAAATTTGTCGGATTAGAAAATGCCTGTAAAATTCGTGTTTAGGACATCATTTAGCACAACATTAGACTCCTGGACCTTGACTTTTTGAAAATGACCCCAAAATGGTACACCCTAATAATGCATTACTCCTCCCTCCCAGCCAGTATTCACATTAGTACTGTCACCTCCAATGGCCAAAAGGGTCTGGTCTGCTCCTCTCTCTCTCTCAGCCAGTTCACCAGCTGATCAGCAATGACCTCAGCATGACTTCTCTCCTCTGCAGCTTCCTCTGTTACAAAATGCCACAAATATTTCCCACCTGGTTCATTGCACACTGTGTAGTGTTCTTCCTTAATGAGCCCAGGAAACTGCCCGTCACTGCCTTCAGCTTCCATCATCACTTTGGTGTCATCTCTTTTCCCATCAAAGAAGATACAGGTGATGCCATTTTCCCTAATCTCTTCATCAAACTTCTTGACCAGCTCCTTAGTCAGTCTCTCCTGAGACCTATCTTTGACCTCTAGCTTCACATTGCCAATGGACACCTTCACTGCCTCATCCCACAGTGCCTTCACTTTAGCCCTGATCCTGACCTCAGTGTTGATTACAGGTCCTGCGAATAGAGCGTTGGCCTTTCTCCACTGAGCCAGTAGCCCTGGAACAGTGCCGTTGTTAATCAGGTCATCAACTGGTAATTCCTCCTGTCTTCCTCACTCATCTCTCTCCTCAACAAACCATACCTCAGCAGATCTCTGGCTGTGGGCATCTCAGCAGGGGGAAGTTCCCTCCCAGTCCCCACCAAATGACTTAGGTGACAACTTGATTTGCTTCGGGTTCTGATTTCTTTCTGACTCATCCTGTGCAACTGTGAACAAAAGAAATGTCATTGAAATTTGGATAGGCCCACTGATTATGATTACATAAAATTAAGTTAATTGAAATTCTTAATATCTTCCTGTAAACTCAAATAAAATGTTGTTGTTTAGGTACAAGACTTAATTATTCAAAGTAATGACAATTTCATATATCTATCATATCAAAATATGCAGAAAGTTTGGGTCACACATAACATTTCGAATAATTTGAATTACACAATATTTACATTACGAAGTAATCAAAATTGTCAAAAAGGAGGGAAAACACATGCATTCACAATCCAAACTCCAGCATTTGTGATATGTGAAACTTAGAAACCATACTGCACACCAAAAATAATTAATCAAAGTTGACCACACATATCAATGGCACATTGATATACGATGCTACAGTCATATTTAGGTTATATTTCAAACCTTTATGGTCAAATATAAGTAGGTAAGTGGCTTTTTTAAACAATACTAAAGATATTTTTAAGTTTGCTAGATAATATGACAGCATTTGAGCATTAGAAGTTTAATTGTTGACTTTACTAAAATTGACACACCCTATAATACTTAGGTCATTAGTACAAATATTATATACAGGTATTACGAATTTCATCATTGCATTAATTAAAGATTAATTATGTCTTAGAAATACTCCTAGCAACGTTTGGTTACTAGACAAAACCTAACCCTATTTGGTGACCTTTTATACTATGTAATCTGTGGTATACTGTCTAACGTCTTCACTTCAGTTTGACTTATGAATCCTACAAACAAGTTCGATTAGCACCTTATTCTCAAGCCTTCTGAAGATTGTTGGTGTTGTATTTATCGACTATTTAGAAAATATTTAAATTCGCCACGACTTGCCACCTCTTCATATATACATACAGTATATAACAAAAATGTCCCCACCCGGACTCGAACCCGGGATCTCCTGAGTTCGGGTCACAAACACTACCATCACATTACGACGGGATAAAATTAACACAACTTGTTATATATTTAAAAAACACGAGGAAATACTTAAAGTTTTCCCGTCCAGAGGTGTTTTACGATATTAATTAATTCAAATCTCCGCAGAAACCGATTCTTCCCCTCACCAAATCCCGCAAACGAGGCGGAATGAAGCAAAGGGATCAACTGCAACTCGATCCTGAACCGTCGTTGAAAGTCATCAAGAATCAAGTGTGTATGTGTGTATGTGTGTGTGTGTATATATATATATATACATATATACAGGGTGTTTCACAACCAGTCTGCCATACTTTGGGGGGTGATTTGGGAGAGTGATATCGAGTAAAAAAGTTAATACAACATCGTGCTTTTTCCAACCGTCGCGGAGCTACGGATGTTTTAAGATGCACGAAAAAAAAAAACGAAAGTATTAATCTGATGTATTTATTGTTACATTTTATGAGATACACCTTATAAATGTTTAAAATGTCCGCCTGGATTTCAGTGCACAGCCTTGCTCGTTCGAAACAAGAGTCCACTGCCCATTGAATCATTTAGGGGTGTTCTCGTATGTAAGCAGCGGTATCCATAATCCGACGCAAGTGTTCCTCTCTCGTTTGTACTTTGGTCTTGTAGACCATCTCTTTCATAAAGCCCCATAAAAAGAAATCTAACGGAGTTAGGTCCAGAGATCTCGGGGACCACGATATTGGACCAGCACGACCAATCCAACGATTCCCGTGCCGCTGATTCAAGTAATCCGTAACATGACGACCAAAATGTGGTCGTGCAGAAAGAATATCCTGCGCCTTGTCTCCAAGGGCACGTCCTCCATCAAATGCGGCAATTCGTTCGTCAGGAAGTTCAGATAGATATCAGCAGTTAATCGTTGCTCCAAAACGAACGGTCCAATCAGCTGATCTCCAATTACACCGCACCAAACATTTACCGAGAATCGATGTTGAAAGTTTCCTTCAACGATACCGTGGGGATTATCGGCAGACTACAAGTGGGAACTTCGTCTATTGTTAATTCCATCCCGAATGAATTATGCTTCATCACTAAACAGTATGCGATTAAGAATTTGGCGATGCATAACCAACCACTGGCAAAATTGAACACGTTTATCGTAATCATCTGGTTGAAGAGCTTGCACACGTTCCAAATGATAGGGATACAAACCTCATCATTAATGGTTCGCCCTACACGCAATGCGGATTCACTAATTCGTCTAGAAATCCTTCGAACACTGGTAGTTGGGGTCTTGTACTAGGTCCAGTATGCGCTACTCCACATCAACGGGCCGTCGTGCTACATGTTCTTGGTTCCGTCGAACAGTTGTCCCTGTTTCCCTTAATCTCTGGTGTGTGTCACTAAACACTTGCCTGTTCGGTATTCGGCGGTTCGGAAAACGTCTTCGATATTTGAGGGGTCCCGCGTCTTAAGGTACCTAAGCGCCAAATTAAAATTCGTCAGAAATCGCCTCCAAAGTTCAGCAATATTCTAGCAATAGTATCTCTGTTATTAATTGAGCTAGAACGTTCATTTTTGGCTAAATTAGAGTTCTAAGTATGCTAATGAAGATGTTGATGAGTTTTTGGAATAGATTTTCATATTTTATATTTTATATATATATATTTTTTTTTTTTTTCTTATTATGCCGAACTTTGGGTGAACTTTTGGCTAGCGATAGAAGTGAAAAAAGTAGTTCGCTTCATAAGGTTTTCAACCATACTTCTAGTGTCGTAAGGTCATTATAACCCAAACCACGCGATAGAGGAAGGGTGAAAATAGTGATATCCATCAAAAACACGTTTTCGCCTGTGGTGGCGCTTAGTACCTTAAGACGCGCGACCCCTCAAAATTTTCTCAACTGCCGTTCTGCTGTTAACATCACAGAATCCATAAGTGAAATGGATATCAGCGTATTCAGCGGGTGTGAACTGTTGATTCATTTTGATTGTTCACCTTAGCGCAACACAGTGTCTCGTACCACATATCAGAACCAAGTGAAAAAAAAAATGAGGATTAGTAGTGGTAACTTCGTTAATCGAAACTACCACCAGTGCTGTCATCTATCGAATTACACACAAGTAGGGGTTTGTTGTTTGCACATCTTAAAACGTCCGTAGCTCCGCAACGGTTGGAAATAGCACCTATGTTGTATTAACTTTTTTACTCGATATCACCGCCCAATCACCCCCCCAAAGTATGGCAGACCGGTTGTGAAACACCCTGTGTTTATATATATATTGCAAACTTGTACAACTCTACTAAACATCAGAATCAGAATCGGAGATCCATATCGCAGTGGTACAGTTAAGAAGAGTAGTTGCAAAGTCCTTTCACTATATTCCCATCAGACATAAACAAAAGAGATGATGACAGTATAATAAACTCTCTTCATGGTGACATCATAATAAATAAAAAGAAAATGAGAAGGAACAATGAACGTAAAGGGAACGAAAGAAATTGAACAAATCAGAAAAGAGCAAAATTGAAATTTAGCAGTAAAAATTTCCGACTTCGAGAATCTGTAAAAAGAAAATCACCATTAAGAGCTAAAATCCGTAAATTACTAGCTTCCAAATGGACAGAAAATACAAAGGAACGGACAAGCAAAATGTTTAAGAGTGATTACGACAGATGATGTGAAATTGGATAAAAATAACTCGCAATTAACCTAACTAAAAAGATAACGGAGCTATACTCAGAGCCTTCTCTTATAGCTTGTGTTCTGTATATATATATATATATATATGTGTGTGTGTGAGTGTGTGTGTGTGCGTGAAAATGAACAATGAATAATTCCTACATTTATATAATTCTTATATTCATTCATATAATTCTTATGTTCATTCGTATACTTCGTATATTTATATAATCCTTATATTCTTAGTCATATATTCATTTTGATATACTGTATCAAGTCCAAAATCGTATAACGCTGACACGAGTTTGAATAAAATTTTGATTTCTTCCTATTTTATAATTGGTGAATTATTTCTTTGTAAACTACTTAATCATTTTGTATAAAGTCCAAAATCGTATAATGCGGACACAAGTTTGGATACATTTTTGATTTGCTTTGTATTTTATAATTGGTTAATTATTTCTTTTTAAACAACTTAATCATTTTCGTGGACTTAGCTTAATAATGTAATCTTGTTAATTTCCTGTATACATTCTCTCTTCGTTGTAAAAGATGAAGTCATGTCCTGCTTAACGTTTAATTTTTAATTTTAAGCCTTTAATTTTCGCCCATGTGCATATCTTTTTGTAATTCGTGATGGGAAGGCATATTTCAATTTCCATTTTTAGTTAACTCGGTAGATCATGATGACATCAGATCTGTCAATATGCGGTTTGAAATAAAAATATGGCTTCCTCTTGCTTAGCAGTCTAGACACTGCTACAGCAAAAATATTTGTTTTGTCTTTAAATGTTTTGCAAAGGAAATCAGCCTATTGAGAATAAAAACAAAAACAGATCAGCATTAAATAATAATGATGTCAGTAAATATTCAGTATAAAAGACCATAAAATTTCTCCAATTTATTATTCTGATCTGACTGATCTAACTTACAAGCTGAGCATTACCTGTAACATTTTAGCAGTAAATTATAGTCAGAGAAAATCTTTGTCTTCTCCTTCGAGCCTTGCTCCCTTCAGAGAACTTAGTCTTAAATAGAGAAAAATAATTTCCCGATACGTTATAAGAAGAATCGGGGAACCTTCAGAGAATTTAGTAAGGCTCACAGAATCCTCTGATCCACTACAAGAAGAATCGGAGAGTAGTATAAGAGAAACTTCTGCGATTTCCTATACGGTACCAGAGTAACAAATCCGTTGCTGCCACCTAACCAGAACCCCCGACAACTTCGAACCACCCAAGGCCATAGACGGAGGGATTAACATACCTTACCTTACAACCTTACAAAGGTTCCGCGCGATGATTCCTCACTCATTTCGAGAAGGTCAAGCTTGTCGCCCCTCCTCTTGAGTTGGCCTGGTGAAGTAGTGAGTTGATTTTTTGTGCTCTCCACCTCACATAGCCAGGTACGCCCGGTTCATCGGGGATTGTTCTGAGCCATGCGTCTAGTCTTCTTTTGAAGATGTCCACTGCAACTCCCTTCCTGTTTCTTAGGTCTTTGGCCAACTGATTAAACAGTTTTGGTCCTCTCACCACAAAACTATTTTCTTTCTGGGTTAAGGATGTTCCCTGTCTCGTCTTCAATTTGGGAATACGACACAGTCTACCGTTTCTACCTTCCACCGTTGTTTGGGGAGTTATAGGGTTCAGAGTAAGATTAGGGACTAGTTTCTCCATTATTTTCCCAAGTGTAAATAATGGTGTATCTCTCTCTTCTCCTTTCCAGTGAATATAGGTCTAGGTCGCGTAACCTTTCCCAGTAATTAAGTTCTTTGCACCCATTGATCTTGGCTGTGAAGCTTCTCTGGATCCCTTCCAGCTGTCTAATGACTTCTTTTTTATATAGGGATGTTAGGACCGAGCAGTATTCCAATTTGGGTATGATCAGGGTTTTCAGTAGAGGAATCATTACATTCCTATCCCTTCGTTTAAAGGTTCTCAATATTTGTCCCGTTATTCTCTTTGCTCTGTTTACTGCTATCTTATTTTGTTTCAAATTTCGCATCATCTGTCATTACAACCCCTAAATCTTTTGCTCTGGAATTTCTCTAAATTTCCTGCCCATTTGGGGTATAATATTCCATGGATTTTAGGTCTTCTTTTCCGTACCGTAACAGTTGAAATTTCTCAGTGTTAAACTTCATATTGTTGTCTTCCGTCCACCTGTAGATTCTGTTTATGTCGGTTTGTAGAGATCCTATATCTTCTGGGTTTCTTATTTTTCTACTGATTTTTGTGTCATCTGCAAATGATGTTACTGTGCTGTCTCTGGTAACGTCCTCATCTATGTCAGTTAGCATGATTATGAAGAGTAATGGAGCTAAACTGTTCCTTGTGGTACTGAGCTGAGACCTCTGATTCTGATGAAGATACCTCTTGTACTCTAACGACTTGCCGCCGCTCACTAAGGAAATTATATATCCATTTCCCTACTTTTCCTGTTATTCCCATATATTTCAGTTTATGTATTATGATTCCATGGTCACACTTATCGAACGCTTTAGCAAAGTTTGTGTATAGTACATCATAGTTTTCATTACTTTCAAGTGCATCAATAATGTTGTTGTAGTGTTCCATTAGTTGTGATAGGCATGATCTGCCTGACCGAAACCCGTGTTGGTTATCATTTAATTTTTTCTGCGTTTCCAAAAAGTCAGATTTCCTGTCTAACTATTCTTTCAAATATTTTAGTGATATGAGATGTAAGCGACACTGGCCTATAGTTTTTGGCCTCGGATCGATCTCCTCCTTTATATATTGAGACTATGTTTGCGCACTTCAGGATGCAGGTATTTCTCCCGAGTCTAGTGATCTTCTCCATACCCAGTACAGGGGCTCAGCAAGTGTATTCTTGCAGTTGTTGATCAGTGTGGCATTCCATTTATCCGGTCCTGCCGCTGAGTGTGTTTTTAGTTTCCCTATGGCTTGTGTAATATCATCCGTCGTAAAGTCGAAATCCGTTATACTTTCCCTTTGTGGTTCTTCTTCAAAGAACGCGTTTCTATCGCATATCAATTTGTCAGTTTTTGGGATACTGAAAGATAATTCGTACTGAGCTCTTAATATTTCAGATACTTTTGTTAGATCATCAGATAAAGCACTGTTCTCGTTTTTTAAAGGTCCGATAGTCGCATGGTTTTTCGACTCTTTTGAGTTAGCCTTTATCGCTTCTATAGCGTCGTCTTCTTTTTCTGTATGCTTCTCGATTAGTTCCCGTATGACGACATGGATACTTTGCAGTTTATCATTTAATATTTTTCTGATGTTGTTATCTTTACAGTTACCTAATTTTGCAGTCACTATTTTCCTCTTTCGAAACAATGCCCTCTTTTGTCTCTCGAACCTGCTTCTCTTTCCTCTTTGTTGTATCTTTGGGACATGTTTTTCCACAATTTCTAACGTCTTCTCTAACGTCATTAGCATTTCCTCCGTTGTCTTGGCCTCGAAAATGGTTTTCCAATCTATTACTTCCATGCTGGATGTCACATCTTCCCAGTTTATAGCTTTGGAGTGAAAATTAAAAATTTCGAATTTGCTTCTTTCTGTTGTGCGTGTTCTTTCCTTTCCTGTTGCCTTTATATTAGTTGCTATTTCAATGATGTTTTGGTCCGACATCATTTCATTTGGGAATATTTCTACATTATCAGTTAGATTACTGTTGTTTGTGAATACCAAATCTAGGCAGTTGTTTTTTCTTGTGTTTTCTGTTATTTCTTGCGTTAACATAAATTCATCAGCTAGAGCTAGTAGCATTTTTACCTGCTCCTGGTCTTCTCGTGTGCCCCCCTTGTCCTGGTGTATACATATATTTTTTCCTATACTTTTATATTTCATGAATGGGAAATTAAAATCACCACAGAGAAAAATATTTAGGGTTGGAGAGTGTAGATCTTTTACCAAGTTTCTTACCTCTGTAATGGAATCTGAAAATTTTGAGGGTGGCGTGTTTGGGGTCTGTACATTACAATTAGTACTGTTGGTTTACGTCGTCGTCGTTGGGCCTAGGCAAGCTACGGCTTGGGACCGTAGCGCATCTATCCGGTATAGGTTAACCTGGATGATGTAGCCATAAGCACTGCCGCTAGTTAAGTGCCAACCAGTGATTATCTCACTAGCCGTATTGAGTCCGTTAGGCGAAACTGCGACAGTACCAAAGGTGGAAAATATAACCCTTGGATTTCTATTATTTATTTGTAAAATGGACATGGTATTAGATTAAAATAATTATTTGAATATAAATAATTAACTGACAATTGTGATATATAATTAATTATGTTTACATACAATAAAATAATATAGTATACATAAAATTAGTATTAATGTGGTTCACAATTGAATTATAATGGGGTAACTAATTTAAAATGAATTTATACTATTCCGAAATTCAAGACGGTAAAATTAACATTTATCTTGAAACTAAAATAAGAGTATTCACTACACACTCCCCCACCAGAGAGGAAGTTCAAAGAGTTCCGAACGACACAGATTTTCCCTGGACCTTTTTGGTAGCTACATGTACCTCGCTTAAGGTTGATTCCAAAAACGCAGGCTTAAGACGATCGATAGAAACCTTGTCGACCTTGGAACCGCGCTGGATGAGAAATGATTTGCGCGTACGTCGGAGAACTTCATAGGGCCCGTCATATGGACATTGGAGAGGCCGTTTTGGGAGAGGTACACGAACGAAAACGTGGGTGCAAGATTGGGGGCTGGGGAAACAAAGATGTTCTGTTGGCTAGTCAATCGAGGGGGAACAGGCTGAAGGGACTGCATGTGAGAGGAAAGTGTTTGAGCGAATTCCGTAGGATCACATGACTTATCCCCTGCAGTGAAGTAGCCACCTGGTAGCCGCAGTGTTGTTCCATAGACTAGTTCAGCCGCTGTAGTCTTCAGATCACTCTTAAATGCAGAGCGAATACCAAGCAACACGAGTGGAAGTTTATCCATCCAATGGGAGTCTTCGTGACAAATAAGGGATGACTTCAGCTGGCGATGGAAGCGTTCGACGAGGCCGTTAGCTTGCGGATGATACGCACAGGTATGCGCATGTACTGTACCCAACAAGCTGGTAAACTTCTTCCAAAGCGAAGACTCAAATTGGCGACCTTGGTCAGTGATGACTTTTGTCGGCAATCCAAATCTTGATACCCATCCATGAAGAAAGGCTCTTGCAACAGTGTCCGCTTGGATATCAGGAAGTGGGATGGCTTCAGGCCATCTGGAAAAGCGGTCGAGACAGGTGAGCAGATAACGTTGGCCTTGAATCACTGGAAGAGGGCCAACAATGTCTACATGAATTACCTCAAATCGCTGGGATGGGGGCGGAAATGCGTCAAAGGGGGACCTGGTGTGCCTTTGGACTTTGGCACGCTGGCAGGCAAGGCACGTTTTGGTCCAATGTTTGACATCCTTCCGCATCGAGGGCCAAACAAAGCGAGAGGTAACCAGGTGTTGCGAAGCACGGATACCAGGATGGGAGGGCTTATGAAGATCCGTGAAGACTGCTTTTCTGTGACATGGAGGGACATAAGGGCGAATAGCAGCTGTTGATACGTCGCAATAGAGGGGCACAGACAATCCTGGCATACTCATTTTCTTGAGGGAAAGTGAGTGAGTGGAGTCTTCTCTGAGCAGTTCTTGTAGTTCCGTATCCTTATCTTGATCCTGTGCAATAGCATTCCACAGTGTAGAGCTGAGGGTAACAGAAGTAATCTCTATTCTTGAGAGTGCATCCGCTGGAGTGTTCAAGACACCTTTGATGTGGCGGATATCTGTGGTAAATTGCGAGATATAATCGAGTTGCCTGATGACTCTGGGAGAGTGGTTACAGCTGTTTTTATTGAAGACAGTGACCAAAGGTTTGTGGTCGGTAAAAACACAAAACTCTCGGCCTTCAAGGAAATGTTGAAAATACTTCACGTTCAAGTAAATAGCAAGAAGTTCACGTCCGAAAGCACTATAACGCGTTTGGGCTGGCTGCAGCTTTTTCGAGTAAAACGCGATGGGTGCTTGTTGACCGTTAATGGTTTGTTCCAACACCCCACCGATCGCAACATCTGATGCATCGACCGTCAGAGTTAGGGGGGCATTACTGATAGGAAATGACAGAGACAATGCACTATTGATAGCATTTTTGGCATTGTCGAACGCCTGTAAACTATCGCTACACCATACCAATTTCGTTACCTTGCGTTTGTGTGTGATCATAGCGTGTAGAGGAGCAAGAACACTGGCACAGTTTTTAATGAACTTGTGGTAATAATTTACCAAACCTAGAAACCGACGTAACTCACGCTGATTATTTGGCATTGGGTAATTTTTTATCACTTCACACTTGTCCTGAAGGGGGGTAATTCCGTGCTGCGAAAAATCGTGTGACCAAGAAATTCCAAGGTTGGCTGTGCAAACACACACTTAGATGCATTAATAGTAACACCGTATTGTTCTAAGCGTTGAAAGAGGAGTGAAAGATGTTCCTTATGTTCCTCTTCCGTTGAGCTGGCCACAAGCAAATCATCGATGTAGGCATAAACAAAGTCTAAGCTCTGGTGACCTCATCTATAAACCTCTGAAAGGTTTGCGCAGCATTCCGTAGCCCGAACGGCATCTTCACAAATTCGAATAACCCAAATGGTGTACAAACTGCAGTCTTGGGAATATCCGAAGGCTCTACGGGAATGTGGTGGAAAGCCTTAACGAGATCTATTTTACTGAAGATAGATTTGCCGTGGAGAAGAGAAGTAAAGTCTTGGACATTTGGTACCGGATATCGGTCCGGGATGGTTGTCGAATTCAAAAACCGGTAATCCCCACATGGTCTCCAGTCTCCTGACTTCTTCTGGACCAGGTGTAGGGGAGAGGACCAACTGCTTTTGGAAGGTCTTATTATCCCAAGATCTATCATAAGCTGGAATTCCGATTTGGCAGCTTTCAGTTTGTCCGGGGCAAGACGTCTGGGTTTTGCAAACACAGGGGGACCTTTTGTTGTAATGTGATGGGTAATGGTGTGCTTAATGGTATCAACCATCTTCATAGGTTGAAGAATTCCTGGATATCGTTGGAAAAGGCACTGGTACATGGAATTAGGGGGAACGAGGGAAAGTGCAGAGTTCGAGGCGTCCGGAAGGGCAACCTGTTTGGCAAGAACAGAAAGCAGTGTGGCCTGGTCGCATAAGCGTCGCTTGTCAAGATCCACCAGGAGTTTGAAATGCTGGAGGAAGTCAGCGCCGATTATGGGATGCTGCACTTGAGCACAAATGAAAATCCACTTGAAGGATCGGTGAAGGCCCAAGTTTAGTTCACGCGACTGAGTACCGTACGTGGGTATGCGTGAACCGTTAGCAGCGTATAGAGGCGGAGATTCCGAGTGCGTATGACCAGATTTTTGAGGGAATACACTGACTGACGCTCCGGTATCACCAAGAAATTGACACCAGAGTTCCTGTCCTTTATGAATAACAGGTTGGCAGTGCGAGTACTAGACGCCATTAGGACTCGCTGCTGGGGTTTTCCGACGAAAAATTGCAAGGGGAGATGCACTTCCTAGCCTTCTTTCCAAATTTAGCGTGGTAGAAGCAGATCTTCCCGGAACTCGAACGATGCCTCTTCGTAAATCTTGACCGAGATGGCTTCTTTGCCGTTGATTTTGTAGCAGAGAACAAACGTGGTTGAGTGTTGACTTAACTCTTCCACTTTCAACTCCAGTTCCGATTGTGTGTTCACGTTGTTGACCGGAGCTGTGTCAATCTCCACTACTTTGTCGGCAGTTTCTGCTAGTTTATCAACTGGAGTAGCAGGATCCATAGTGGCCAAGACACGCTGAGCTGATGGAGGAAGTTTCTGCAAGAACAACTGTCTAAAGATGTCCTTATCGAAGGTTTGTGCGCGTTCGCCTAGAGCGCACTGCATAGCCCTCAGCATTTGAGTGGGCTTACGGTCTCCAAGTTCTTCTTTTGAGATTAACTGATGTAGTTTCTCACGCTCGGAGACAGTGGTGCGGCACAGGATGGCAGACTTCAGATCGTTGTATGGGTCCTCACTCGTGGAAGTAGACACGATGACGTCACGGACTTCAGAGATGATGCTCGCTGGTAGAGAGGACAAAACATGATCGTATTTCGTCCTGCTAGCGGTGATCCTTCCCAAGTTGAATTGTGATTCCACTTGGTGGAACCAAATAAATGGATCACCCGGCCAGAAGACGGGGAGCTTTACGCTCAAGTGGGAGATGGCACCAGCGTCGTCAGGCATCTTCTCCTATGCTTGCTGACGTACAAGCAAGACGACAAGTTACCAACGAAGGAGTGGAGGTGGTTGAGACGAGCGCAGGCACAGAGCGCACGGGCAGGGGTGAGGGGCAGAGGGCACGAGCGACATTACAGTCTGGTCCTAGTCGCTCGGGTAAAGGGGGTGATGGGCACGAACGACGTTACAGTCTGGTCCTAGTCGCTCGGGTGAAGGGGGTGATGGGCACGAACGACGTTACAGTCTAATCCTAGTCGTTCGGGTAAAAGGGGGAATCCAACTCCGGAGTCACCAATTGTTGGTTTACGTCGTCGTCGTTGGGCCTAGACAAGCTACGGCTTGGGACCGTAGCGCATCTATCCGGTATAGGTTAACCTGGATGATGTAGCCATAAGCACTGCCGCTAGTTAAGTGCCAACCAGTGATTATCTCACTAGCCGTATTGAGTCCGTTAGGCGAAACTGCGACAGTACCAAAGGTGGAAAATATAACCCTTGGATTTCTATTATTTATTTGTAAAATGGACATGGTATTAGATTAAAATAATTATTTGAATATAAATAATTAACTGACAATTGTGATATATAATTAATTATGTTTACATACAATAAAATAATATAGTATACATAAAATTAGTATTAATGTGGTTCACAATTGAATTATAATGGGGTAACTAATTTAAAATGAATTTATACTATTCCGAAATTCAAGACGGTAAAATTAACATTTATCTTGAAACTAAAATAAGAGTATTCACTACAGTACCATATTTAATTTTTCAATTTTTGCTGTTACACATTCTACGTAGCTGTTTGAGGTACTTATAGCAATTTCTGCCATGTGCCTTTCGCGTGTGTAAATGGCACATCCTCCTTTACGTATCACTGTTCTGTCGGCTCGGAGGATGTTATAGTTGCCAATTTGTATTTCTTTTTTGTCAATAAAGGACTCACAATTTTCATATATATATATATATATATATATATATATATAATATATATATAATATATATATATTGTTACAGGGAATCTGTGTGACAAGGGATTTCATGAAATCCTTAAAATGTTAAGAGATTTCATATAAGGTTAAACCGTGATATTTTCGTTAAACCTACGAGAAAATTATTGAATGCCAGTTTAATTGAATGCTCGGTTAGGTCAACTGTACGCCCTCGACGACTGGTTAGATTAAGTCGTGATATTTTCCTTAAAACTAACAAAAATATCACGTTTTAACCTTATATGAAATCCTTGAACATTTTAGGGATTTCATGAAATCCCTAGTTACACAGACTGGATCACCTGAAGATCAGGGCCCCCAGCCTCCGTTAGCTAGCCTTATAAGGCTAACTAACGAAAATATCATGACTTAACCTAACCAATCGTTAGGTCAACTGTACGCCCTTGACGATTGGTTAGGTTAAGTCGTGATATTTTCGTTGGTTAGCCTTATAAGGCTAACTAACGAAGGCTGGGGGCCCTGATCTTCAGGTGATCCCACAGATTTCCTGTAACATATACATATGTGTGTGTGTGTGTGTTGTGTGTGTGTGTGTGTACTCTTTCATATTCTGCAGTTTTAAAAGTACATCCTAATAATAGCTTATTGATGTCATTCTATAACAGATAAGAAATACTGTATATTGTAAGTAAATGTTACTTCTAACAGAGCACAAAATAATTAATTTTACTCTTCATGGTAATTACTTTCTCATCATTGATATACTGAATTTAATGTGAGGTAAAGTCACAATGTATATATATATATATATATATATATATATACATATATATATATATATATATATATATCAGTGGCGACTCGTGGTATAAATGTATGGGGGTGCGATTTCATAAAATTGTACGACAACACGGACTCACAATAGGCTAGCGCGAATCCAACTGCCGCTCACAAGAGTACTTGTATTAACATATGCGGCTATGCCAGACGTACAATTCTAGTTAATTACAAATAAGTAATAATTTTAATAAAATACATATAAATGGTTTATATCATTATTACTGAAGTAACTATTAGTAAAAATAAAGTTGTTATTATAAAAAAAATTCGCGATTGTACTTATATTTTCATTACAACAGTAAAATATAATTTATATTTACTTGAGCGAAAAATCTATCGCTCCATTCGGCTGCAATATTATTTTGTATTCAAACAGCGGTACGCTGTTTGAAGCTATGCTATAAGTTTAGAATATTATTTACTGTATGAAGGCTTACTCAAAATGCCTCATGAATCATGATATGCCACATGAATTTTTAAAATATATTTCAAGAATATTTATTTTAATATCTTAAAATTAATATATTTTGTATCTGTTAAATTAATATTTATCGTTTCAAGTAAGGGGGAGCGACCGCTCCATCGCTCCTATACACCAGTCGCCACTGATTATATATATATATATATATATATATATATTTGGGAATGAACTCAGAATAGTCCCCTGAGTTTTTTATGATACACACAGACAGTGCATGGAACAAGGAACTCTTCTGGGATAATTAAATCCACTATAGTCCGAATAAGTAATGGTAAATGACAAATACCATAGTTTTTCTTTTTAATGATGCTAGCCCGACGTGGGCAACGGGTCACTCGCAAAGAGGTCCCATAAATATAGCTTCCCTCACCAGCTATCTGCAAAGCAGACAGGATCCAGCTTTGGGACATGGATCTAGGGTTTGAAACATTAACAAACCCTAGATCCATGTCCCAAAGCTGGATCCTGTCTGCTTTGCAGATAGCTGGTCCATCGCTCCTATACACCAGTCGCCACTGATTATATATATATATATATATATATATATGGGAATGAACTCAGAATAGTCCCCTGAGTTTTTTATGATACACACAGACAGTGCATGGAACAAGGAACTCTTCTGGGATAATTAAATCCACTATAGTCCGAATAAGTAATGGTAAATGACAAATACCATAGTTTTTCTTTTTCATGATGCTAGCCCGACGTGGGCAACGGGTCACTCGCAAAGAGGTCCCATAAATATAGCTTCCCTCACCAGCTATCTGCAAAGCAGACAGGATCCAGCTTTGGGACATGGATCTAGGGTTTGAAACATTAACAAACCCTAGATCCATGTCCCAAAGCTGGATCCTGTCTGCTTTGCAGATAGCTGGTGAGGGAAGCTATATTTATGGGACCTCTTTGCGAGTGACCTGTTGCCCACGTCGGGCTAGCATCATGAAAAAGAAAAACTATGGTATTTGTCATTTACCATTACTTATTCGGACTATAGTGGATTTAATTATCCCAGAAGAGTTCCTTGTTCCATGCACTGTCTGTGTATCATATATATATATATATATATATATGAAAATTATTTCACGAAAGTAACACGTGAAAAATATTTATGATGAATAAAACCACGAAGGAAAGGAAACACAGAATAGTGCTCAAGCGCTTTCGTCTAATGACATCCTCAGGAACACTGAAGTACATAAAGAGTTACAGCCTATATATAGGTTACAGAAAAAAAAATATATATATGTACAATAAACGGAAAAAAAAATTAAAATTAAAAAAAAAAAAAAATTAAAGGATTGTGGGAGGCGCATACAAATTTGTAAAGAAAAACTATCGATTTTTAGCACAAGATCAAATGAATTCTTTCCAGCCAATGTTATAAAAAAAAAAAAAAAAAATTATACTGGAAATCTACCCTTCTTGTTTAAGGTTCGATGTATATAAAAATAAATTGAAAAATAAAAGTTATTAGAGTAGCATACAAGTTTACCAAAGATTTAGCGTTCTACTCTTCTTATCTAAATCTGTTCTGAAGGAATTCAAAACAACAGGATCGACTTGAAAAAGACATTTGCTTATGTTGAAGTTATTTGTAAGTTGGATAATGGCAGACTCAAGAATATTTCTATTAACAATGTTGCTAGTGTGAAATAAAACTGAAGCATTATTCCAGTCAATACAGTGGGATAACTCTGACAAATGGACAAAAAGGGCACTGGACGACTGTCCTGTTCTAACGGAATATTGATGCTGTTTTATACGTGTGTGCAAATCCTTTCCCGTCTGACCTATGTAAAAGGAATCACATTGTTTACAACCAATTTTATAGATAATGCCTGAATTATTGGTAGGGCTATTTTTTACTATGATATTTTTCACAATGTTGTTATATGAAAATATTACATTAATATCCAAAAGTTTAAGTACATTAGCAATGCCTAAAAAGCCCGTGAAAAATGGAAGTACTAAAATATTTTTTGACAAAGTACGAGTGTTATTATTCACACGATAGAAAGTTCGTTTTGCCTTATTGAGACAAGATTCCATAAACGCAGATGAATAACACAGATCACTTCCAATACCGTTGATTTTTTCTAATTCGGCATCGATGTATTCCGGACTGGCGATCCAAAGCGCGCGGAGAAACATTGAAGAAAAAATGGCCTTCTTAGTGGGGGTCATGTCCCGAGTAAAAGTGTACGTAGGACAAATTGTTTTTTTTTTTCCGATAGATACTAAACTTAAAACCTGGGCTTTCCCTATGTACACGCACATCCAAAAACGGGATTGAGTTGTCTTGTTCCACTTCTAAAGTAAACTTAAACATTGGTTTGCTAAAAATTGGTAGTTTTTTTTATAACATTGGTTGGAAAGAATTCATTTGATCTTGTGCTAAAAATCGATACTTTTCCTTACAAATTTGTATGCGCCTCCCACAATCCCTTAATTTTTTTTTTCCGTTTATTGTATATATATATATATATAATTATTTTTTTTCTGTAACCTATATATAGGCTGTAACTCTTTATGTACTTCAGTGTTCCTGAGGATGTCATTAGACGAAAGCGCTTGAGCACCATTCTGTGTTTCCTTTCCTTCGTGGTTTTATTCATCATATATAATATATATATATTATATATATATATATATATATATATATATATATATATATATATAGAGAGAGAGAGAGAGAGAGAGAGAGAGAGGGAGAGAGAGAGAGAGAGTTACTTTAAGCACAATAATGATTTGTTCTCTGAGCTAATATGATTTCATTTCAAAGAAAATACAATGTATCTGATAATGAAGAAAACGTCCGCTTCGCCATGAAAATTCATGGTGAAGATCTCAAACTTCCGCAATGATCTGGTTTTCAAGAAGTTATTCAAAATTTACTTCAAGAAATAGTAATAAATGTTATGATAAATAAATAAAAATATTTTCATTTAGAAATAAAGGAAATTATTGCAGGGATTGCAAATATCTTTAAAAAAATTGTGGACCAGATCCGTCAAGACTGAAATCAAAGTATGCCCAAATATTGGATCCAAACCGCAAAATGAAACTTTTATACATACTGTAGTTTATCTGTAATGTGCAAGGTCACGTGTGTCGCAGTAGTCCAAAGTCTTAAAATGTATGTTTGAATTTTGGGGGTTCTGCAGGTTACATTTATATATATATATATATATATGGTGATTTAAAATAATATAAACACATTTCGAAATTATTTATTTTGGATACTAACTGCACTAAATAAACAAAAACTTTACTAAGTACATAAATAAGCATGTAGAAACAACATTTAATAGTTGTCATACCCAATGTTCAAAATGTCCACCATTTACACGCAGGATTTCACTAAGATTGAAAACCATCATGTGGCATTAGTCAGGATAAAATTAGCATTTAAATTTTTTTTTTTATGAAATTGGCCATTTTTTACAAAATTCTGTCGTTAGATTTTGTTAATAAGAAACACTTCTGACGAAAATAATTTGCACTAGACGACGACTCAGTTTCAATTTTATTACTTTTGTAACGAGGGGAAATAGATGTCGCCTTCTGTAACACTATTTTCACATCTACTCTCCTTCTGTTTACTTAGTGTTCTTTTCAGTCCTTTGCTTGATACAGTTTTGAAGTGTCCTTGTGATTTTACAAAGGCCTCCTATTTTCTTTCCTATCTCTCTCTCTCTCTCTCTCTCTCTCTCTCTCTCTCTCTCTATATATATATATATATATATATATATATACACTTACTTTAGGTTACTTTAGGTGAGTTCGAACGACGGTTCAGGATCGACCTGCGGTCAACCCCTCTCCAGCATCTCGCCTCATTTGTGGGATTTGGTGAAGGAGGGAATTGCTGTCTGATCTCCTGCCCTCGTAGCCAGCCACGCATGGCTGGTCAGGGACTTTGCACAGGAATCTGTCCAGCTGGTTCTTAAAGTTATTCAGTTCGGTGTGCTGGAGATTCCTCACTTCTTTTGGTAGGACATTGAAAAGCTTTGGGCCTCGTATTCTGAGGGTATTTTCCATCCTCCTTTTCATGGCCCCCTGTCCCACCGCAGCTGGGACCGTACAAAATCTGCCTCTTCTCTCATTCCAGTTTGTTTCTATTTCATTTCTAAGGTTAGGGACAGAGCCGTCAAGTATTTTCCATATGTATGTCGCGCGTGTGCGCGGGCCACTGTCCGCTTGCGATTTTTAGGATGAATGCACTTTGGATAATCCAACGAAGGTGGTCCTTGTTGGTTAAACTCGGCCTTAGCCGTAGAGCATCCGAGTAAAACAGTTTCTACCAAGTTTTTTTGAAGTGGTGAATGGAAACACTTCAGTTCTAAATTGGAGTCTTCGTTCACTCATATAATTTTTATTACACAAAATATATACAGAACGAGGTACTGATAGTCAGAAATTGAAAGGGAGAGAGGTTCGACCCCTTTTTACAACGGCTCAGGCAGGAATTTAAAATGATGAGGCTCGTCCTCCTCGAGTAAGGGGTAAGGCAGGAATTTAAAGGGAGGAGGCTCGTCCTCCGTGAGTAAGGGGTAAGGCAGGAATTTAAAGGGAGGAGGCTCGTCCTCCTCGAGTAAGGGCTACGGCAGGAATGATTTAATTTACAATACAAGAAATAAATAAAGCTAAATTTTGGGGGAGTGCAGTTGAAGGTTAAGCTCCCACTAACTGGAGAGCTAAAGAATTCTTGGACGTTAAGCATAATTTAAGCATACAACGAAATTTAGAAAGATAAAAAAATTTAACGAAAAATACTAATTTTTGTAAAGTATACATTTTTGGATGGCGACATAATGTCGGGGTGCCGACATGCACCGAGTACATTAAGTACATTAATTACATCATATTAAATTATTACAGTTAATTCCAATTTTAGCAAATTGTTAATTGACATATCTAATACTGAAGTAATCTAAATAGGTGATACAATTTATATAATGAAGGAGAGTTAACCGTTGTTCTATAATTTAAAGGGGATTAACAACAATGTTATATATTTTTAGTTAACAATGATTACACCAGATTATGTCAAATATTATTATAAAAATGGTTGGTTATCATAGTTTGAAAGCCTAAATAGCCAGCGATGAGGAAAGCGGAGGAAAAATACAGTGTACTTTCCATTGGAAATACACGGACATTTATGATAACGTAACACATAAGTAATATAGAATTTGAATGACAGTTAGGTAGAAATAGTAAGTACAAGTAATGAGAACGTAGGTAACTATGTGACGTAAACAGATAACGAACCAGTGGCCTGGCAGGGAAACAATACATATATTAAATGCGAAAAAACTTCACTTTTTCTACGTAAAAGTCACAATATGATAATAAAAACCCACTCTAATAGACAGAGTTTATTTCCACAACAGTTTCGATGCCCACTGGCATCCTCTTCAGGTGGATACAGAAAAACGAATGAACCAAAAACAAGAGGGAAAACAGTCCAGAGCCTTTAAAAAGTTCGCACATAGATTAGGTCCCGTTATCCCGACGGTGGAAGGGCATTTTATTAAAGGGACCCCCTTTTAAAATACATTCGCATAAATTTAAAACTGTCTTCTTGTTGTATACATATAGATTCTATTGTTTTACATAATTATTACATTTATTATTAAATATGTTACATTTAATATTGTATTATTATTTATTACAGAAATTATAAATTTATTATTACATTGATTATTACATTGTTGTTTATTATACAAAAATTATAAACCAAAAACAAATGAAAAAGGGGGACGAGGAGGGAACAATCAAGAGACCGCTACGAATAAATTAGGTCCCGTTCTTCCGACACAGGAAGGGCATTTTTATTAAAGGGACCCGCTTATAGGTACATTCGCATGAATTTAAACTATATACTTGTTCTATACATTTATTATACATTTATTATTCAATTTATTACATTTAATATTGCATTGTTATTTATTACAGAAATTATAAATTTATTATTACATTGATTACACAGGTCAACAAAAAAACTTTTTTTTTCGTTGCCAAGGAAATTCGTACGAATTTAGGGTATTTTGGGGTTGCTGAATTCCAAAATGAAAGTAGTTTTTCCGATTTGGCTCTAGTTCTTGAGACAATGAATACCCTCAATTAATAGGAAACGTAACCATAACGCGTGCATATGGGAAACTACCGGAACATTCTAGATGGTGAGACCGAATAAAATGCCATTATGTATTTCATGTGTTTACTTTTGTATGCTTTGAGACAATTTCAATGCGATTTGTAAGTAGGCTCCGCCTGAACATTAAATTTTTTGCATTTTTACGTTTCAATGGGGTACCAATTATCTCATAAATTAGAGCCAATCTAGCAAAACCGATGTCATATTCGGAATCAGCACCACAAAGTTACCCCAAAATCACTCTAATATGATTGGCAATAAAATGAGTGTTGACCAGTGTTATTTATTGATTATTTATAATTATTATTGTTATTTATTATACAGAAATTGTAAACCGAAACCGGAAGGGCAAATATTTTATTACAGGGTCCCCATTATAAGTACATACGCTCAAATTAAAACTATCTTCCTGTTCATACATACAGATTCTGCTATTTTGACATATTTACTGCATTGATTATTGCATTTACATTTTTTAACATTTATTATTATTACCTTTACACTAATTACACTTATGTTAGAACCCGTTCACCCGACTCCGTAAGGGATTTTTTGACCAAGAATCTCATTAAAGGGTCTAACTTATAGGTACCCTCGTACAAATTAAAATTATCTGCTTGTTCTATACACTCAGATTCTATTATTTTTCTTTTGTCATAATTATTACATTTCTAAAGTACTTTACTTGATTCCCAATCTATAGCATGATTATTTTGGCTGGCGTGATGAAAAATAGCATTATTGGTGTTGATAAAGGGGTTAAAAGCTCAATTATTTCTTCCATGTTTCTAAGAGCACTCAGGATTTGTAGCCCACATTTTCTAGACCCGGAAAATTGTAAGATTTGGAACATTTTTAAGGATTTAAAATATCCTGAGTGGTTTATCAGAAAGGCGTATTTTAAAGCCAGAAAAACTTTCTATTCCCCTCGGGAACCGTCAGTTAACCAAAAACAATATGTGAGTTTGCCTTACATTGCCGGCTTAGAAAGAGTTAAACCGTTGACGAAAGATTTTAAGTTTGCTTTGGCGTTCAAATATTCATCTACCGTGAAAAGTAAATTGGTTAGGAATAACGTTGCAAAACAGAAACAAGCCTGTGTCTACAGCATTCCCTGTAAAAGTTGTGATTTAGTATACGTAGGAGAAACTGGAAGAAATATTGGAACCCGTATTAAGGAACACAAATATGCCTTCAGAAGTTGTAACACCAATAATGCTATTTTTCATCACGCCAGCCAAAATAATCATGCTATAGATTGGGAATCAAGTAAAGTACTTTATAAATGTAATAATTATGTCAAAAGAAAAATAGAATCTGTGTGTATAGAACAAGCAGATAATTTTAATTTGTACGAAGGTACCTATAAGTTAGACCCTTTAATGAGATTCATGGTCAAAAAATCCCATACGGAGTCGGGTGAACGGGTTCTAACATAAGTGTAATTAGTGTAAAGGTAATAATAATAAATGTTAAAAAATGTAAATGCAATAATCGATGCAGTAAATATGTCAAAATAGTAGAATCTGTATGTATGAACAGGAAGATAGTTTTAATTTGAGCGTATGTACTTATAAGCGGGACCCTGTAATAAAATATTTGCCCTTCCGGTTTCGGTTTACAATTTCTGTATAATAAATAACAATAATAATCAATAAATAATAATTAATCAATGTAATAATAAATTTATAATTTCTGTAATAAATAACAATGCAATATTAAATGTAATAAATTGAATAATAAATGTATAATAAATGTATAGAACAAGTATATAGTTTAAATTCATGCGAATGTACCTGTAAGTGGGTCCCTTTAATAAAAATGCCCTTCCTGCGTCGGAAGAACGGGACCTAATTTATTCGTAGCGGTCTCTGGTTGTTCCCTCCTCGTCCCCCTTTTTCGTTTGTTTTTCGGTTTATAATTTTTGTATAATAAACAACAATGTAATAATCAATGTAATAATAAATTTATAATTTCTGTAATAAATAATAATACAATATTAAATGTAACATATTTAATAATAAATGTAATAATTATGTAAAATAATAGATTCTATATGTATACAACAAGAAGATAGTTTTAAATTTATGCGAATGTATTTAAAAAGCGGGTCCCTTTAATAAAATGCCCCTTCCACTGTCGGGATAACGGGACCTAATCCATGTGCGAATTTCTTAAAGGCTCTGGACTGTTTTCCCTCTTGTTTTTGGTTCATTCGTTTTTCTGTATCCACCCGAAGAGGATGCTAGTGGGCATCGAAACTGCTGTGGAAATAAACTCTGTCTATTAGAGTGGGTTTTTATTATCATAATACATATATTATAATAATATAACAGAACATAATATAACATAATATATAACATAACACAGAATAATGTTTTATAAATTAGAAGCAAGCAAGAGAGGAGATTTCTATTCAGATGCCCGCTTCTGGCGTCGTCATCGGAATTCGAGTACTTGCATCAGCATGAACGAATATCTTGCGAGAGGTTACATAATTAAAAGAAAAAGTAAAAAGAATACTTGTGGACGTAGTTACATGTACGTAACTATGTATGTAATCGTGATCATCAGGGGACATGACATGTACGAATGCACAAAGTATTGTACACATATCGGTTATCACACAATAGGTTGTGTGCGTAATATAGTCGGACACGAGTAAACATGGACTGATAGGTTGATAGGGCATAAGTAGACAATAAGTAGATGAATGAATAAGTAATAAAATTAATAAAGGATAGCGGTCAAGAAAGGACATGGATGTATGAATGAACAGCATATAAATAATGACGTATAGAGTGTAAAGTTTTTATTGTTATGTTAAAGAATTTACCATACACTGAATACGAAAGATATCCACATACTAAACACGTGATTTAGTATTCAAGGTATGGAAAACTTGAAGGGAATTAAATTAATTTATGACGTCATCGTTTATCAAATTATGCAATACGTCAATTCATAATTAATACGCCATAGTTATTTAATTCGTACGTACAGTATAAGTCATTATTTGAAGAAATTAAAGGAAACGAATTAGAGAGATACAATAATGAAGGGTTTACAGCCATGGTACAAGAGTGAATGAAACTATTAATTAAATATATATACTTATACGAGTATACAGTAAATATTAAGGAATTGGGTACATTTGAAGAAGAATGAAGTAAATGAATAAAGAAGTAGAAACAAGGGTTCAAATCATGTCACATTAAATGTGCATGCATAATCTAATAAAATTTAGAGATGAGGGTTAGATGCAAGACAACAATAATTAATTATAACAAATTCTATAACAAATGGAAAAATGGAGATATGGGTAATATTCTGATGGAAATGTTAAACGATCTAAACCGTCGATTGTCTTGTTTTTACTTTCAGGGGATGAAATTAAGGGACGTTCGCTTCTCACAGCGAACTTCTAATGGCACAAACATGGATGCGGCTCAACCATAGAAATGGTAGGTCACATGGCTGTGACATTATTATTGTGTACCGCTCACGCCTTCTTTCGAGAGAGTAGAGTTTCAGTGATTGTAGGCGAGACCAGTAGTCTTCACCTTCCGTTTCCTCTATCTTAGATGTAAAAGTCCTTTGTATAGCTTCAATGTTCGCAATGTCTCGCTTTCTCGAGGGGCTTGTGAGTACTGAGTAATACTCAATTATTGGTAGGACTGGACTCTTCCATAATTTGAGCATGATGTTTGCTTTTCTGCTGCGGAAGCTCCTCCAGATGATTCCCATTATTTTTCTAGCCTTTGTAATTTTGATGTTATAGTTCTCTCTGAATTCTGCATCTGATGAAATTATTACTCCAAGATTCCTGACTTGTGGATTTGGTGTTATCTGTTTGGCTTGCAGAGTTTTGTACCCTTTTTTCTGTAGCTCTTTGTTATTTCCATATCTTAGAAGTTGGAATTTTTCTTCATTGAACTTCATACTTTTGTCTTCTGCCCACTGGAATAATGTTTCAATGTCGTTTTGTAATCTTTCTATGTTACCTTCGTTCAATATTTCCTTGCATATCTTTGTGTCATCTGCGAAACATGATACAAAACGTTCTCTTTCCTAGTGGCTTCACAGATTTCCCGAGTAAAGGCGTAATGTTCCATGATATCTAATAGCATTATTGCTTGGGTTCTGTCATCTTTTGTAATGTTGCCATGAAACTTCTCAACATATATTACTTCGTCATTTTTCTTTCATATTATGAATGAGAAATTGAAATCTCGCAAATTAGAATATTTGTTGCTGAAGTTTCGAGTAATTTTAACATGTTTTGTATTTCATTAGTGGCAAATTGGAATTCACTTTTTGTGGTGTTTGGTGGTCTGTAGACGTCCATAATGGTTAGGTTCAGTTCTTTTACTCCTAAAATAATAATTTCGACTGTACTGTTTGATTTGTTTACCTTCACCTCACATGTGTATGTGTTTTTCACGTAGATACAACACCCTCCCCCTCGTCTAGCCGCTCTATCTGCTCTGTATATGTTGTAGTCTAGCAATGCTATTTCAGTATTCTCGATGCAATTTTCACAGCCTTTTTCGCACTTATATAAGTGTGTTTCCGTTAGGCATATGATATCTGTGCTGGTTTCCGTAGCTAAATTTTGTAAGTATTGTAATTTGAAGTCTGCATGGTCCATATAGAGGCCTTGTATATTTATGTAGAATACATTTACCAGGTTTCTAATCTTCGTGTTCGATTTTCCTAAATGATTTGTGTGCGTGTGTGTGGTGTGTGTAGAGGCGATGATTTAATGTATACATTAAGGGAGAGACAGGGAAGGGTTTAGTAACTCACCCGCACCTCCCAGTCGCCCCATGGAGGAAGGCCGATGTAATATACTATATATAAATTCGTAAAGTAAGACGAATTAAGTAACAGACTGAAATCACAATGACTATTTAGCTGAAAGTCAAAACAAACAGAAGACTTAAATTTATTAAATAAAAGAAATGCAGTCTGCTGCAAACTTTCCGGAGCACTCGGTTTATCGTATACAAGCGCTCAATAAATGGATGATCATATACATACATACATACATACATACATACATACGTACGTACTGTCTTATATTCTCACCTGCAATGACTCTTTCACTTTACACTTTCACGAACATTCTCATTCGGTTAATCCGTTTTACACAAATCATACTTCTTAAATTATTCATCTCAACTGTTCTCACTTCTGACAGTAAACTCTCTTGTTAAAAAGCGTCTTACACAGCCATATTTCAATGTTGGCACCAGCACACCTTCTTCTTGTATCTACACTCATGCACATTTTTCTACCAAAGCCATTAGGGCAGCCAGAACATGATTGCCTTGCTTCACTCTGCTTTGAATTTACAATGAACTAGCTTGTACCTCTTTTTTCAGTCAAACACCCCGAATACTTAAATTTTCTCACAACCTCTAAATTTTCTTCCTTCACCACAATATTAATGCTGATTTTCCTTTTCCCCAAATCACGAGAACCTTACTTTTATTTGCATTCACTTTCAATACTCTCCTTTCACAAACGTCAACTTATCACTTCTCTTCTTAATTCATTCTCTGATTCACTCAGAAGCATCACATCATCAGCGTACATCAGATCCGACAGCATTATCAGATTTACTCCTCTCTCTACCATTTTTGCTTCCCTCTCACGCATTACTCCATCCATATACATTAAGCAGTCACAGCGACGTGAACTCAAAAACAGAAAAATAATTGCGGAGTATGGTTTCTGTGCTGGTAGCAACGTTGCATATAAACGGAAGGTTTTAATTGCATAATGGAACATAAAAGATTATTAAAAACACGTACAGATATTCTTGATGATAATTCTCCTCCTATTCCGCAGGGTATTTATACAGGGTGATGCATAAATGTGTTTCATAAATTGCAGGGTGTATTCTTGAGACAAAAGTAAAGAAAAAAAGACCGTATAAACATAGGTCGAAAAAAACGTAGGTTTTCAACTATAGCACGCGGCAGAAAAAGAAAACTTTTGAAGATTTTTTACATTTTATGCAAATACACAGTGATATACTTGCTTCATTAAAGTAAATATTCGAAATTCTTTCCTACTTCTTGAATGCATCCCTCAGCACGTCGCAAAATAGGATAGAAGAATGATAGTTAAAGGGGAAAAATGAGTGAATATGAAAAAGTGAGGGAATGGTGGTTAACTATTTCTCCTCTATCCTATTTTGCGACGTGCTGAGGCATGTATTCAAGAAGTAGGAAAGAATTTCGAGCATTTGTTTTAATGAAGCAAATGTATCACACTGTGTATTTGCCTAAAATGTAAAACATCTTTAGGAGTTTCATTTTTCTGTCGCGTGCTATAGCTCAAAACCTACGGGTTTCTCGACCTATGTTTTTATGGTCGTTTTTCTTTACTTTTGTCTCAAGAATACACCCTGCAATTTATGAAACACATTTATGCATCACCCTGTATATACATGGTCTGACCAGCCTAACCCACAGTAACTTGATGATTAAATTTCACGTGGAGAGAATGATGTTTTTGGCTTGGTTTAGGTTAGGGCATGTATATATAAACAAGTCTATGCATAATTAATTAAATATTACGCATATAATATCATCAGAAATAGCATATATCGAAACATGAAAAATAGGTCAGTTTAGGTAAGGAGTCCTGGATTCAATGCGCGGGCTGAGTGGGCGACTTTTTTTATGCAGAAAGGAGGGGCCAAGGGCTAATGCCTGCAAAAATGTCCCACCATAGAAGGAAAAGAAGAGAGCCGAAATCAAGGTCTCCGAGACTCAAAAAAAAAAAAAGGCATAGTTTATAAAAATTTTTAAAAAAATGCATAGTGTGTAAGATGCATCTATGTGTAGTGAGGAACAGCGGGAGAAGCGCGTGTTTGAGAGTATGCTGGACTGCGCAAAGGGTAGATGAGACATGGAAAAAGATCTTACGCGCCGGGTTTCAGTACAACGGGTTTAAACGGGATTACGCCAGAGAAACAGGGGCCATTGCGTCCGCGCGAAAACGGATCGCGAAAAGAAATGAAATAAATAAATAAATATTACAATAATGAAGCCATCAGATATAACAGTTTATGTATATATACAGCGTGCACAAAGAAAGATAACATAAATTGAAAACAATTCAAACGAAGTAACGGCTTTCGTGAGATTCTTACCACACAAAGGAAAAGGGTCCATAAAACCGAGAAGGTTCAGATTTCGCAGACGAAATTCGACAAGCACAAAGGAAAGAGACGAAAGAAAAAGAAAAACTATGGCAAAACATACAAAAAAAGAAAATGTGTAAATTGCTTTAAATTCAAAAAGTTGAAGAGAGATAGATTATGTTTAATGGAATGCGCCGCGTACCAGCTCCGCGACTGCAAAAATGAAGCAGACACCAGACCACTTACTTAAAATGCATTCTGTGCAGTATATTTAAACATTAATAATGCATAAACTTAAGAGAAAAAAGGATAGGAAACTGATGAATAGAATGAATATCAAAATCATTGACTTCGTTTGCGTCAGGTGCATCGAAAACAACAGAACAGAAGTACAAACGGGAACGAAGAATGTTGAAGTAGAAGAAAAGATTGCAAAAACAGTTCACCAACAGAACGTCAGGGAACGACAGAAAACCAGCATAAACGAAAATGAGATTCAAGACACCAAGAGAAACGCACAAGAGAGAGGTGCAGGAGTAACTTTAGGCGAAGAAATATCCCCTGCACAAGATAGCAACACCATGAATACAATCGAAAGCACATCAGAGATTAAAAAGAAGTAGAAAAGAAGTGATGTTAAAACAAAAGAAAGAAATTGAATGAAATTGAATACGACTCATAAAGAATCTAAAAGACGGACCATAAGCTAATATTACGAAACAGGTTCGTGTATATATGGCTCCGGATATGGCCACCCTAAAATATGTTTCTGCATGATGAAGAGTGGAAGTTGCAGATACGGAGCAAACTGCTACTATTTCCACCTTTCTAAATGTGCAGACAGTCAGTTTAAGAAGAAAAAATGTCTAAACTTGGAGTGCCCGCATTTTCATGTTAAGGGTACTCAAAGAAGAAGAAGAGAACCCCAAATAAAAGAGATAATAACAATGACAACGAAGTACATTTTTTGGAAGAAATGAGATCGATAAAAAACAGCTGTCCCTTCTAATGAGAAAAGACCGAACTTCGCAGATTTTCAGTATGTACCCAACACCACCTTCCCGTCTAACAACACCCACCGTTCACTCAATAACCACAACGAATAAAAATTCCAACTTATGAGATATGGTAACAAAACGTTGCTGCACAATAAAGAGTACAAAACCCGCAAGACAAACAAATAACACCAAACCTACAAGCCAGAGATCTTGGCGTAATAATGTCATCGAATGCAGAATTCAAATTCAAAGAGCACTATAACATTAAAATCACAACAGCTGAAAAAATAATGGGAATTATCTGGAGAAGCTTCCACAGTTGAAAAACAAACATCATGCTAAAATTATGGAAGAGTCTAGTCCTACCAATATAATTGAGTATTGCTCAGTTCTCGCAAGCCCGTACAGAAAAGTAGACATTACAAATATAGAAACCATACAAAGGACTTTTGCGTCTAAGATAGAGGAAACGAAGCATGAAGACTAGTGGTCTCGACTACAAACCCTGAAACTCTACTTCTTGGAAAGAAGACGCGAAAGGTACACAGTAATATACGTATGGAAAATACTCGAGGGTTGTGTCCCTGATCTTAGAAATTAAATAGAAACACACTGGAATGATTCAAGAGGCAGATTCTGTAGTGTCCCAACTGCGATGGGACGGGGAGTGCCATGAAAACGAGAATGGAAAATACCCTCAGAACACGAGACCCGAAACATTTTAATGCCCTTCCAAAAGAACTAAAGAACCAGCCTGAATAATTTCAAGAACCATTCGAAACAGGTTCTTGTACAACATCCCTGACCACCCATGCGTGGCTGGCTACGAGGGCATGATGAGAGCGGGAACTAGTTCTCTCCACCAAATCCCGCAAATGAGGCGGGATGCTAAGAGGAGTCGACGTTAAGCGACCGCAAGAACTATTATCATTATTATTGTTATTATTATTGTTATTATTATTATTATTATTATTAATGACATTAGTGAAAATTACTTTTTTCTATTCCACTGACTTGACACGAAAGAAGAGTTAAGTCATTTACATTTGTCCTTCCTCTCTGATTTCTTTAATTAGTCATTCATTAATGAAGGAAATAGAAATAAACTTTTAGACTTTTCAAAGGTCTTCAATCCACTGACCAAGTCTGGAATTCGACTTTCTTTATAAATATATTGTTAAATTTATTTTTATGCTATCAGCCAAATACAGGCAGTTCGGATTTTACAGCATTTGCACCAAGGCAAAGAGAGAGAGAGAGAGAGAAGCAAAACATGTCTGAATCGTATATGGAAGGTGGGATTTGAATTTAAATATAAATTATCATATGAAGGGACTCCATCATACGAAGGTTCATATGACTTTTAAACTTTTTATACCACTAGTATATTTATATATACCGTAATATATATATATATATATATATGTATATATATATATATATATATATATATATATATATATATATATATATATATGTGTGTGTGTGTGTGTGTGTGTGTGTGTATATATACTGTATATAGAAAAAGAGAGAGAGAGAGAGAGGAAAAGGAAAAACGATTCCAAGGTCTTTCGTGTATTCAGAGCTACACCTCGTCAGGGAATGAAGAGATAAGGCAAGATGCCCATAAATACATATATACAACGTAGCGGAAAACAAAACAATTAGCACATACTTAACAAGAGTTAATGAGAGGCAAAAGGAATTTTAACAGGATATTGTCAATTTTATACATTCCCGCACTGTTATTGAAATTGTTTTTAAAATGAATAAATGCACATTCTAGAAGATATACAGTGTGTGTATATATATATATATATATATATATATATATATACTGTATATCCTCACAGCATTACCGTATTCGGAGTAATTATGAAGAAATAAACTGTTCTGTGATAGATTTTTGTTCCCCAAATGAGTGAACATGTCAAGTTCACTGAAAAGATGAAACACTGCCATTTCTCTATTGAGCTGTTTTTGACGATTTCATATAAACACTGGGTAACAAAATTTGAAAAATTTTCTGTTTATTGTGATTTTTCTGTCGTTTCTTAATGATTTCGGGGCGCTGATTCCAAAAATGATATTGGTTTTGCTCTATCATCAACCGTTTCAAAAATATAGGTTATCACACTTTTCATATGGCAAAGTATATAAAGAAGGCCTACAAGGCCTACATAAATATTTTCTGAAAATAAAAACACTATTGGAAATTAATGTTTATTGAGCCAAAATTGTTTGACAAACCCAAAATGGTGCAAAGGATATAATATATATCATGAGGAGAATCGATAAGAGAATAACGCCTCGTTATGCAGTGTGCGTTCCTTAAAAATGCACTGAAGAACGCAACTTCCGCGTATGAACATTCTTATCCTTTCTGATCAGCGACCATACGTAGTCTCCCATCATGGAAGCATCCCAATGGCCCTGGTACCTTTTCTCCATCGTTTGAATATCTTCATGGAATCTTTCGCCATGTTCTTCACTCACATTGGCCAGGTTATCACGAAAAAAGACTAGATGTGAATGCAGATAGTGTAATTTCAAAGACATACGGCACCCCATTTCGCCATAGCACTTAATCAAGTTTGACACTAACTCCTTATAGTTTGGTGCTTTATGGTTGCCTAAAAACCCACGAACCACATCACGGAAAGCACACCAAGCCTCTTTTTCGATTGGAGTCATCTTGGCTTGAAGGTTCTTTGAATTCAACAGCGCCTTGACTTGTGGTCCTACAAAGATGCCAGCCTTGACTTTGGCCTCAGAGAGTTTAGGGAACATGACCCGAATCTGTTGGAAAACTTCCCCTCCAAAATCTAACTCAGTTACAAACTGCTTAATTAGACCCAACTTAATATGGAGAGGTGGTAGCAGAACTATGTCAGGCTTCAGAAGAGGTTCCCTGAGTACATTGTACTTTCCTGGTTGCAGTCCTTCACGTGGAGGCCACTGAACTGTTTTATAGTGCTCATTTGAAGCCCTACTATCCCACAGGCAAAGAAAACATGAATATTTAGTGAACCCTCCTTGTAAACCTAACAGGAAACCAATCATTTTGAAATCACCACACACGTCCCAGTTATATTGTTCATACCTGATTTGAGTGAGCAGTTGTTTGACATTTTCATAGTCCTCTTTCATTTGAACAGAATGTGCAACTGGTATAGATGGATATTTGTTCCCATTGTGGAGTAGAACAGCTTTTAAACTCCGAGTTGAACTGTCAATAAACAGGCGCCACTCTGAGGGTATATGTGTTAACCCAATAGCTGTGAATAGACCATTAACCTCGCTGCAATAACAGAGAGAGCCATTGACATCGTAGAACCTTGCACACTCTTCATGCCGCTTTCGGTATACAGTGCTCTTGCAGTCTTCTCCAAGCAAATTCCACTCTTTGAGTCTGAAGGTCAGAAGCTCAGACCCTGATTTCGTCAGACCCAAATCTCTAATTAAGTCGTCCAATTCCCTCTGATTTGGAAAGTGAGGGTTTGTACTGAAAGTTACTGTATATTCTTCATCATGACTGTCCTCACCAGCCGACATCTCAGATGAGCTAGCTGCATCCTCATTTTCAACCTGCAAAGCAAAGAAACAAAATACAGGCATAGCTATATATGTAGAAGAGCATCAACACTAAGAAAAATCGACACATAATGACCGACAGTCTGTAAATACAGAAGGTAAAGTAATGGATAGATACCTGTTCTGGTGGACGTGGTATTGGAAGACCTTCGCCATGTGGTACAGGAGCTATGGACGACGCTATGCTTGGATACTGAAGAGTCTGCCTTCTTTTAACTTTCCTGTACTAAGAAACATCTACCATGCAGTAGTAGCAATCGTCGTGGTGGCTCTTTGGTTCTCTCCATATTCTGGGTACCGCAAAGGGCATTGCCTTGCGTACTCCCCGCAGCCACCCTTCAAGTGTGGAGCGGCAGCTTCCACAGATCACATGGGGTGCCCAGGGCTTATCTTGGTCACCCATAGGCATACTAAAATAGAGCCGATACGCGATCCAGAACTTGGTGTCTTTCACAATCTTGTGCGATACTTGCTTGGGGCCTATGTAATACCCACAAACGTAGCAGAATATATCCGGCGAGTGTTTACAAGCTCTAGTTGCCATTCTCTTTACCAAACTGGTATACATTAATCATAACCTGCAGATATAGAGAGAAGAGTTATTAAATCTGCAACAGATTACAGATTCCAGAAAAAAGATGTATTTAGTATTTACAACACTGAAATAATGTTCGCAATAAAAAAGGATCTAACACTCAAATCGTCAGCGCAGAGAAGCACAGAAACACAGTACCTCAGTGCTGGTAACCATCAGACAAACCTGCTTTCTTTGTGTGCTCACACTTACTGACTTCTCAGACTCTGCGCTCTTCTTTATATAGCACAGTGGAAGTTTCGGGCAATTTCTAGAGCAAGAAACTGTCAACGAACATCCGGATTGTTCTCAACAATTCCTGATTATTCTGAGATTGCTGCGCCCATAATAACATTATACTGGTAAAACATGAAAAATGGATTATCTCTGAAATCATTGATGATACACACAAACCAAGGCCAGATTTGGACTCAGCGCCCACAAATGCATATAAAAACATAAAAAATTCTATATAAACAAAATCAGTGTTACACAGTGTAATTGAAAGTAAGTGAATTTGCAGCCGGAAGCCAAAGACGCAGTTTTAATTATCAAAATTAATGTAAATGAATAAAGAAAGTAATTAAATAATTATTAAAATAATTATGTTAACGTGTCAAACTAAGCGTTTCGAAGAAGTTTGAAGATTAGTTTTAGATATGCAAAAGGTCACATCGGAATCTTAATCTGAATGTCCGGTGATCAATTCCTGCGGAAAAAATGTATTTCAGAACAAAAGCCCAATTGTTTCTATATATAAGTAAGTACATGGTCGAGTCGGCGAGTGAAACACCATAAACACTATTGATAGATGAGACTGTTGTTAATTCCATGAGAAATAAGTAATTAGCAGACGAGACTAGTTTTCTTATAACTCGGAAGAACGAAATTTTCGAGCTGATCTGAACACATCCGAATGAACACATCCTAATGAAAAACAAACGCCACGCAACATACCCTAACATACCCTAGCATTACTGCTGAAATTTCGTTTACTTCTGTGCTTTGCACTGATGAAACACTGATGAACGGATGTTTATATAAATGGGGTAAATTTCACAATTCAACTACACACACACCCGTTGGGAAATATAAAAACCGATTCCAGGGCCTATGATATATTCCAACACCTCGTCAGGGAGGTGTGGGAATACAAGAAAGCCCTTAGAATCGTTTTATTTTCCCTGTGGGTATGTAACATATGTATATAGCAGAGCTGGGCACTTGCGGCATATTTTGCTGTACTGCGGTACTGCGGTACTACCAAACTACCAAACCGGGACCGCATAACGCAGTACCGCAAAGGATCGCTGAAAGTACCGCAGTACCGCTACCGCATTCAAATTTCCGCGTACCGGTTTGGTAGTTTGGTAGTACCGCAGTACCGCAGTACCGCAAAATATGCCGCAAGTGCCCAGCTCTGCAAATTAACAGGGTTTAAAGTCAGTGAGCCGGTATGTTACCTATACAATAAAATTTGTAAATGTGCCAAGATTACCCAGTTACAATCTTATTAGATGGTCCACAATACTTAATTAATAATAATACATTAATATATCCTTAAAATTTTCTAGCGACATCCGGCACTACCTTCTTGGACCTATGAGGTATTAACAGTGACCTTGAAATAGCGGGCATACGAACGAACGAACGAGTGAACCCTTTAAAATTACGAACGAATGAACGAACGAAACGAATGAACGAGTGAATTTTAACTACATAAACTGTTCAAATTTTTTTCAAAAGTCCAGGTAAAGGCTCTGAAATCTTAAATGAAAGACAAAGCAAATAAATAGGTTTTATTACTTTAGGTATATTTAGAAACTTACACGCTTACATGATTTAAAGGGACAAGGAGTGGGTACTCCTTTTAGCATCCCCATCCCGTTCCCCTCTCCCGCCCTACCCCCACCATATACACTGCGAATCTTCCGTTTAATAGTAAAAGCTTTGACGGTGATCGCGGGAAATGTATGTTTCATTACGGTATAACCGTACAGTGACTCCGCGTGTATACTTTTTGTGTCATAGTTAGTAATAGTTACATAATTAATGTTAAAAGATGCCTGAGCATCGAACCGTTGGTATCCCGAGCATGATTTAAAGGGACGAGAAGTGGGACCCCTAACGCTCCCCCGCAAGCCGTTACAGATACAATGGGGTCGTCTGCTGTAAATCTTGTAGAAAATCCATTGTTATGTTTTATATTTGACAAAGTAGATCATATTAGGTCAGACCTTCTTGTATCTGTCTGTCATGATTTTTATGATTCAGAAGAAATAGAACATGCGAGGGTACAATTAAACACCCTGTTCAGTGCTACCCTCCCAACACGTAGAGGTAATTCTAGAAACGAGAATACCCTGAAAGACATTATAAATAACGTGTCGACCATCCGGGATAATGAGTACAATATTACCTTTTACATTACTAACTTCCATAGAATACCGGTAATCTCTATGGGTGACGTAGACGTCTCCGTGCTCCTCAAACAGTATAATGAGGTACAAAAGTCGATAGTTGAACTGAAACACCAACACGGTGTAAAATCAGAAAAACGCGATTTCGCTAGAACAATTCCGGTCAGAGTTAGATGCGTTGAAAGAGACGCTCCTCCCAAAGCCCAGTTACTCGGAAGTAGTTCAGCAAGCCAGATCTCCAAGAAGCGCGTCGGACAGCGAGGGAAACGAAATCCCCGCCTCCAACTCCCCCCCTGAAGGTGGGGTGTAAACGCAGCATGCAGGGGTAGCGGTTAACCCCCCTCCCCCTCAGGAAAGGACCCCTGCTCCCGATTTCACAATGAGGAACAGGGACGGTCCAATGCCGAGAGACGAGGCATCATTGCCCTCTTCCCTGCCACTCACTGCAGAGGAGAGGTGTTCGATTACGCCTCGCTCGGTGCGCAGTTCCCCCCCCTCCCACCGAAGAAGGAGGGCACGCGCGGCCGTCAGGTATAAACACCGCTAACAGACCCTCACCAAGCCACAGAGTAAGGGAGGGGCCTCCTATCCCCAAAGGTTGTGCCACCCATCCCCCAGGCAGGCGAACCCTGCCTCAGGGAGATCGAGGGAGGAGGACGGGTGGGTAACTGTTAGGCGCCTCCCAAGGTTCCTCAACCGGTCTCCGCGGCGAGGCCACCGATGGGAATCTCACCCTCTTTGTGTCGCGAATTCAGCTCTCGAACGAGGCAAGCGATATTCGACACATGATGAAGAAATCATTGGTGAACACAGTATAGTGATAGTTAATAAACTAAACACGAAATCTCCGTATTATAACTCTTTAAAGTAATAATTAAAGGTGTAAATGCATTTCAACCCGTATAATATGAGTCAATGGCCAGACGGTATTATTGTTAAGGAGTTTATTCACTTTTCCAGGAGATTTGATAACAGGCAAAATAATAATAATAATAATAATAATAATAATAATAATAAATAATAATAATAATAATAGGCGCCCTAACGGTAATGCCTGAAAGTTGTACTGTGTATAATAATAATAATCTTACTAATAATAAATTCTATCAGTCATGGCGGATAACTTGTTGAAAATAGTCTCATATAATGTAAGGTCAGTGAGGAATTCAACTGTAGATGTTCATAAAATCTGCGACAGTGCAGATTTGATACTCCTGCAGGAGCACTGGCTACCTAAGCAAGAGCTAAAATTCCTCTCTACCATCCATGATGACTTTATGTACCATGCGTCATCAGCAGTAGACTTGTCAGATGAATTAATGTACGGTAGGCCTTTTGGTGGTGTTGCTTTCTTATAAGGAAAAATTTGTCAAAACATATAAATTTTTAACAAGCGATAATGTAAGGTTGTTAGGCATTGAATTACAAGTGAACAATGATTGCATATTAATTGTAAACTGCTATTTACCATACAACAACGGCAGTAATCTAGATGAATACATTGATTTGCTGTACAAAATTAAGTCATTATCAGATAACCCCAAATATTCTCACTGTATAATAATGGGGGACTTTAACGCACATGTGAACTCGGAATTCTTTGTAGAATTGGGTAACATGTGCGAGTCGGCCAATTTAAGTATAAGTGATGTAGATGTATTAGGGGTAGCCAGTGGTAATTTTACATACGTTAGTGATATGAGTGGTACCACCAGGTGGATTGATCATTGTCTCACTAGTAATAATCTAAAGGATCGAATTGTTAGAGTTCATATTGCATGATTTCCTTCTTTCTGATCATAGACCATTAGAAATATTAATTAACGTTACCAATTTATGCGCAACACGACTTAACAAGAACTCAATAGGTAAGAATAATCGCGTCGATTGGTCCAATGTTAATAGCAGCAGAGAATAGAATACAAAGACAGAACAAGTCACCTCTTTAATAATTTAGAAATTTTGCACCTTGCCTGTAATAATCCTTGCTCAAATGATTCTCACTGTAAACTCATAGATAGGTATTATAGTAAGATAATATCCCTGTTAAGAGAAGCAGGAAGCCCCTGATTAAATCTTACAACTATCATACTAAGGTTATTCCTGGATGGAATGATTTTATTGCCCCCCTGAAGAGGGAATCGAAAGACGCCTATGATTTGTGGTGCTTTCATGGTAGACCCAGATTAGGACCAGTATACATGAATATGTGTAGAAGTCGGGGTCAGTATAAGGCGGCCATAAGGCGATGTAAACAGGAAGAAGAGTCTATTCGAGCATCAAAAGCCTGTGAAGCTCGCATAAATAACGATAATAACAAATTTTGGAAATTTGTTAAGAATCAAACGGGTGTCAAAAATGTCCTCCCTCCGACAATCGATGGGGTGTCGGGGGAGGATGAAATTGCAAAGCTGTGGAAAAACCACTATCTAACATTCTTAACAGTGTGAGTAGGGATAATCTTAAGATAGATTGCAGCGAAACGATTGTGGGAGGGACAAGGGAAAATACTTTGATATCATTTTCTGAAGTAAAGAGGTTAATTAAAGAGTTAAAGACTGGTTCTGCGTCAGGGGTAGATGACTTATCGAATGAGCACTTAAAATATGCAAATGACGTAGTATGTCTGCATATATCATTGCTCCTATCAGCCATGCTTGCTCATAGCTATATCCCTGCAGAGTTCATGAGGGTATATATCTTGCCCCTGGTCAAAAATAAGTATGGAGACATTCTGTCCAGCAATAATTACAGGCCTATTGCTGTCGCTTCCTGCTTCTCGAAACTACTAGAAAAACTCTTGTTACTCCGATTAAATGATTTCCTATGGACATCTCTAATCAGTTTGGCTTTAAAAGGTCCCACTCAACTGACCTGTGTATCTATGTACTTAAAGAAACAATATCTAAATACATTGACAGTAATTCAACTATTTATAGCTGTTTCCTAGATATAAGTAAGGCATATGATAGGGTGAACCACAATATTTTATTTGCAAAACTAGAAGACAGGAAGGTTCCCATGTACATATTAAATTTATTGAAATTTTGGTATTCCCACCAATCTTTCACTGTTAGGTGGGGCAATGTACTATCCGAGTGTTTTGGCTCCTCTTGCGGGGTGAGACAAGGCTCCTTGCTCTCCCCTATGCTGTTTAATGTATATTGACGGATTAATTGCTTCACTTAATGAGGCAACAGTGGGATGTTGTATAGATAACACAAGGATAAATAACTTAGTTTATGCCGATGATATGGTGTTAATAAGTCCCTCTGTTAAAGGTCTGGATCGGCTACTAAAAGTCTACGAAGTGTATTCGCAGAAACATGATATTCTTTTTAATGTTACAAAAACTAAGGTTATGCAATTTCATCCTAAAAGCTGTAATCAGCCAGCTGATATAAAGTTTAAAATGAATGGTGAAATAATTGAGGAAGTACAAGAGTTTACGTATTTGGGTCAAACTATTACCAGCTCCTTGAGTGATAACTCGGATATAAGAAAACAATCTCGAAGCCTGTGTGCTAAAGCGAATATGACCAAAACGAACTTTTGATTCTGTACAAGTGAAGCTAAAGACACTCTTTCGTACTTTCTGCAGTAATATATACGGACAGCAACTGTGGGTGAATTATAAAAAAGGTTCTGGCAGAACTCTAAATTTGCTGTACAACATGTCTTTTAGATTCTTACATAAATTACCCCGAGATGCTCAGCTTCGCAAATGTTTGCTACCCGCAATGTCCCGAGCTTCCCGGAGGTAACAAGACGTGATCAACATAGTCTAATGCAAAGAATTAAAAAATCAACCAACCCGATCATCCAAGCTATCCATGAGTCCTGCCATTTATCCTCTAAGCTATGGACTTCTTGGTACGAAAACGTCTGTCTGTAGCTCCACTTAACTTCGACATTACAGTATTATTTCTAATCACTTGTATATATTTCTATCCTTAGCATATGAACTGTCATTGTATTAATAATATTTGTCATATGGACTATAGTCTGCCAATAAACCTTTTCATTTCATTTTCATTTTCACATATATATGTGCAAGAATGTATATGAAATTAAAATGAAAATGAAAAAGTTTATTAGCAGACCATGTTCCATATGACAAATATTAATAATACGAACTGACAATAGAATACAATCACAATTCAAATACTAAGGATAGAAATATATACAATTAACGAGAAATAATACAGTAATGTCGAAGTTAGGTGGAGCTACAGACAGACGTTTTCATACCATGAATTCCATGGATAATCGGCCAATAACTTGGATAATCAGGTTGGTTGATATGTTAATTCTTTGCATTAGACTGTATTGAGCACTTCTCTTTACAGGGATATATAAAAATCGAATTAATAATGTAAAAAGGGAAGTAAATCGAATTTTATAGGAAACTAAAAAGCTTTAAAGGTGCTTTCCTTTGATAATTCAGTTATTTCACGTGTGTAGATTTTGTCATGGTTTTATGGCCAAAATAGACGAAATATTTTCTTCGTAAGCATACATTCAACGAGGTTATTGTGTACTTTCGCCTGTAGCGTACCTGCGTTCAGTGTATAGACAAAAAACTTTATTAAATTCTGCGAAACCAGAGACCGTATGCCTTTCGGATTGTGGACAATGAAACGATGTTGGAAAGTGGTTTTGCTTTTACTGTGGAAATTCTGGTTGTCTCGTTTTATGTTCTGAGAGGACAGTTAGATCTCTGTCGCTTACAGTAATGCATTACATGATATATAGCAATGTCTACTTTTTTCACTTTTCTTACAGTAGTATCCATAGCCATATTTGGATGTTTTACGATATCGACCGATTAACTTTATGAGTAACTTCTCAATATAAAACTAACAAAATGCACATATAAGTCATCAGTTTTACTCTGATACACAGCCAATGTGTAATTTGAGTACGGTTTTAAATGGATCACCCTATATGTCCAATTTGGGATATGTCCTTAAATATTAGGACGTAATGAATATCCACGCATTATAAAATGAAAAAAAATCATTAAAGAAATTTATTTAGATTTCAAGAAACATTCGCCAATGGATTATCCCTTCTTCGTGTATTCAACACTTAGCGTAAAAGTTGTTCGTGAAATATTCAAAGGATATGGGACTGTATTGGACAACGTGTGTGTGTGTGTGTGTGTGTGTGTGTGCACAGGACTGCCGACAAAAATCGACCTAAATTTTCGGGTCCTTGACAAATTTAAAGAACTATAGTAGGACCCCAGATTCACGAAAAACCCGGAACATGTGTACTGTGTAGGGGGTTGTACTCCCTTGTCGGTGGTCATGTCTACATTTAAAAGTAACTTAAATAAAAAACAGAAAGACTGTAACTGTCATTTATTTAAAAGCAGAAACAGGCAAATATGCAAATATATGTTTTATATATTATACTTTTATTTACTTTATGTATTTCGAGCCGAGATACAATATGTTAAATAAAATAATATCTGTACCGTACAACAAAGGTAATATAATTATTTATTTATATACAGGGTGTCCCATAAGTCCGGCATCATAGGAGAAATTCATATTTTTCTATTTCTACAAACCATAATTCATATTTTTCTCTTTCTACAGGCCATAATGTCTGTGAGCAAGGAAGAACGAATCCAGATAATTCTAAATTCTACTCATAGGAAATCGGAATTTAACAGACTGCATCCAGACCGCGAGCCAATAACACAGAGTTGTGTTAACAGACTTGTTGCAAAGTTTAAGGAAACAGGATCCATAGAAGATAAACCACGCAGTGGACCTTCAGGGAGGTCCACTGACGATGATACAGCGACTGCTATCCTGGCTCATTTTAACAGAAGTCCCAATAAGTCTCTTCGGCGATTGTCCGCCGAGACAGGAGTGTCGAAAAGTAGCATCCATCGCATTCTTCAGGCTCACAAATGGCATCCATATAAACTTCAGATCCTACAGAAATTAAGCGAAGATGATCCCGACCGGCGGATGGAATTTTGTGAATGGGCTACGGAACAATATGCTCGGGATGCCAATTTCCCGTCCACCATTCTGTTCAGTGACAAGGCTGCTTTTTATGGAAATGGTGAGGTAAATCGACAGAACACCCGCTACTGGTCTCAAAACAACCCTCACTGGTATACCTCTTCAAAGGAACAACGTGCATCTCGGGTGATGGTATGGTGTGGCATTTGGAAGGATCGCATCATAGGCCCCCTCTTTTTCGATGAACATGTCACTGGAGGCACCTACCTACGTATGCTCAAGGAAGAAGCATTTCCCAGTGTCTTGAACGAAGAAAGAAATTTCCCAACATTTCCCTGGTCATTGGATAGGACGTCGAGGGCCTGTGGAATGGCCAGCTAGAAGCCCGGATCTCACGCCACTAGATTTTTATCTCTGGGGCCACTTGAAAGCGCTGGTATACGCAGAGAAAATTAGGAGTGTTGAACATTTGCGGCAGCGCATTATTGGGGCATGTAACACCATTACTCCTGACATCATTCACCGTGTGCTTGCTGTCTGGGTATCACGTCTGAATTTGTGTATTGAAAACAATGGTGGACATATTGAGCACGTTCTGTAAATAAAAGCTTTCGTTTTGCCTTTTTTTATTATTTTTCCTATGATGCCGGACTTATGGGACACCCTGTGTGTGTATATATATATATATATATATATATATATATATATATATATGTATAGAAACGACGTAAGTATAGAGGAGTGTTCTGCACACGAGGAAGAGAAATAACGAACAAATGAAAAATGAGGTAACCGCCCGGGAATTGGAAGATCCTGTGTTCGATTCCCGGGCGGTTACCTCATTTTTCATTTGTTCGTTATTTCTCTTCCTCGTGTGCAGAACACTCCTCTATACTTACGTCGTTTCTATACATTAATATACTGCGTGGTCATTGCAGTTAAATGTACATATTCACGATTTGCGAGGGTGCCCTCTCAAGGCATTGGTTTCTGCCCTATGTAGGAGAATTACGACTTCTGACTGATCGAGGCCCGTGGTGTAGTGGATAGCATATCTGACCGGCAATTGGAAGATCCTGGGTTCGATTCCCTGGCGGTTACCTCATTTTTCATTTGTTCGTTATTTCTCTTCCTCGTGTGCAGAACACTCCTCTATACTTACGTCGTTTCTATACATTAATATACTGCGTGGTCATTGCAGTTATATGTGTATATATATATATATATATATATGTGTATATATATATATATATATATATATACTAGCTGTTATGGTCAGAACTTGCTTGGGGTGAGCTGATTGTATTAAATTTTAATTATTCAACTCTTTTTTTTATTTTTCGTCGTGTCACTTCTTAAATTAAAAACATTATACCTATACCAAGTGTCGTGTATTGGTATTTTTTTTAATAAATATAATAATGTCTAATAAGAATTTAATAATGTTTTGTTTAATAAGAAATTTAATTATGGTTTGCACGCAAATAAGAAATTAATAATATTTTGTTTGAAATTAAAAATATAAAATACAAATTGGCAACATCTGAAATGTGCCGAGAAAAAATGGCCAAAATCGGCAGTCTTCGGGCGGCGTCCGCGTTAGGTGATTGTTATTACCGTATTTCACGGCGTATAACGCGCACTTTTTTTTCCCCCAAAATACTCCAAAAATCGTGTACATGTTAAAATTAACTCGTTAAAATTGTACATGTGAAGTGAGGTAGGAGGTATATTTTTTCCTAAATTTTTATTTTCCTAAATTTTCTCTTCAAAATTAGGGTGCGCGTTATGCGCCGGTGCGCGTTATACGCCGGGAAATACGGTAATATGTTAGTATGAATTTAAAATATGTAATTGTCTCTCTATCCGCAATAAAATGTTAATGATAAATCCGCACTCGTGTTCCCGCGTTTGCTCAATTGTTTCGGCATAAATAAAAAGTCAGTAAATAGTAAATAATAGTGTGTAATTATCCCCGGTCCCTTTGCTTTGTTCGAAAGTTTAATGGCGCTCACCGGCTCAAGCGGTCTACCCGCATTTATAAAGTACGGCGGAGCGAGTTTAAAGAGAAGAAAGAGCAATGATAAAAGGAAAGTAATAAAGTAAATAAAGTAAATAACAATAAAACAACAAGTATACACTACACTAGCGTTGTATTATTTAATATATATATATATATATATATATATATATATATATATATATATATATATATATATATATATATACAGTGTGTGTGTGTGTGTGTATATATATATTTACAACTATAATTCACCGAAAATATGTCTGTCTGTCTGTCTGTCTGTCCACAGAAAAAAGTTTTACGTTTCTGAACCGATTTCGACCAAACTTCGTATTGTGGATGGGGGTGATAAGTATATAATGAACGAAAATGTGTGTGTGACCAGCCCCACCCCACTGGGCCCGAAGGCCTCCCCCCAGCATCGCGATAAAACTATAGAAAAGAACGCAGCCATGAAAAGCTTGAGTTTCACACTGTGTCAAGATTTGTGAAGTTTTAGATTTTCATGGATGCGTTCTTTTCTGTAGTTTTATTGACCGAATAATTGGTTCACCAATAATTGGAGGGCCGCAGGCACCTCAATTACTGAGGCCCAAGGTGAGAAGAATAGGAATGATATCCGGATAAAGGGCTATTGCTGTTCAAAATAAAATACCCTGTAGGTCCACAATTCGGTTTGGGCCGAAAGCCCAAGCACCGCAAATCTAACAAAATCGGCGCGTAGCGCCGATCTTTTGCTAGTTACTACTTTAATTCATCAAAAATGTGTCTGTCTGTCTGTCTGTCTGTCCGTCTGTCCGCAGAAAAAACTTTTACGTTTCTGAACCGATTTCGATCAAACTTCGTATTAGCGGTGCGGTTAGTGACGGAATTGTTCAAATTGTCATAAAAACATGAAACTTAGAGTATAAGTAGGTTTTTATGTGTAGATTCATATAAGAAATATTGACACGCTCACAGAATAGAGAATTTTCAAAATGGCTGCCAGCTGAAACTTCCATTGATCATAACTCCTTTCTCCATGTGAATATTTGAATGATTTTAGTGTCAAAACTATTATTTGTCATATCTAGGAATACAAAATACAACAAATAGAATATTCCACAATGATTTCATGGTGGCCATTTTAATGAAAAATTCAAAATGGGTGCTACATGAAACATATTTTGGTCATCTATTTGGTCTTCATCGGACTATTTGTCCAATGTTTGCTTCTAGACAAACATTTATTAAGTTCAGAAATCAAAAGACACTAAACAAAATATTCTATAGTGACTATATACGCAATAAGTATGGTCTAGTCCAGTGCTGTCCAACTTCTATAAAGCGCGGCCAAGATGTTGCCTATAATCATACACTGTTGGTTAATACGACTTAGAAATTTAATGAATGTTGTTCTCCCTACTAGAAATGACAAAATAGGGAAGAAAATTCAGAAATGAAATTTGGCAAACGTCCATTCCGCGGGCCGCAAGTTGGACAGCGCTGGTCTAGTCCATACATTTCAACTGTTTCATGTTATGAATCAAATTAAACCTTTCACATGCAACCACCAGTCCACCACGACACTTGTGTAGTTCGCACATGATAGACTGTTTTTTTTACACTTGCAAAGTTTATGGCATCCTGTGTTGGGATTGCATCCACATGATACTAACTCCTTCCAAACTTTTAATGCATCACAGAGAGTTGTCCAGTATGGCACCCAGTGATCACCATCTTTCAGTCATCCCCAAGCCTGGGGATCAGGGCAGTTTAGGGAAGATACCAAGGGCTGTCCTCATACATGACCGGCTTGGTAAGCTGCCCTCCGCACATGCTGATGCAGGGCATCCTGAGTAGGGGGTAAATTTTCAAGAAACTTTTTACCCTGTGAGAACAGGTACCTCCTGACATCATTAACGGTACTCAGTGGACATGTTCGACTGTAGAGTGCAATGACATATCGCTCTATCTCTGCTAGAGCAGTTCCACTTACTACGTTTGGCTTGTTGCTCAAACTTACGAATGTCTCAGTTATGGCTGGGCATGCTGTCCAAGTGTCCCATGCAGACTTTCTCCCCTTGTCACCAAAGCTAGTGACTGTGCCACAGCCCATTAATGCGTGCATCATGGGCAGAGATTGAGAGCTTGCATATGGCATAGAGGGGCTGGTCCATTGTGATTACAGGTGTTTGTTCAGGGTTAAGATGCTCAACTAACATCCTCACTCTATCCATGGCATTGCGAATCGTGGAAACTGTATGCGATGATTCATGGAACAATGGAAGAAGAGCTAAATTTGACAATGGTCTCTCAATTGGAGGTTGTTTGCTGGCATGGTAGGCGGCCCATGATATGTTGTCCTCCTTCTCTAGTAGTTTCAGTGACAACCTTGTAACTGATTCCAACCAGTTCTGTTCTTTCTGATTGGCTTCTTCCAAGCAATCCTTCCCTGCTCTGACTGGTCCATCTACCAACGGTACATACGGATTATCATTTGGTAAAACTACTGGCGAGACCTGTGTGTAAACAGCAGGAAGTGGCAAAAGATATTTCTGCTTTGGGCCATTGGGGTCGATAATTAATCAAAACACCACGATCTTGCCCAGTTTGTTATGTGTTGGGAATTGGACAATGATATTCCAGTTCCATGAAAGGAGTCCTTAGCCTGACGACTACCTGGGTTGTAAGCCACGTCATCTACCATTCTCGCTGAGAAGAGCTCCTTCTTCAGGCTTGGTGGGCACACCACTCCTTCCTATTCATATCGCATGCAAACGCTGTTGCCAACTTCTGTAAACAACTGCATATGTCGATCATAGGAAATGACGAGTCCAAGGCTATGGAACTGATCTGATAGTTGTTTCTGTCTGGTGAGGGCATGTAGCTTCATGCTAATGTAGATTGGCAGGGGAGTTTCGTGGACTTGGCTGTGTCTAACCGAATACCCAAAACCACGAGCTCCTTTGACGCTGTTGAACATCAACAACTCAGCTATGGACACAGCAACCCTTACTTTAGCAGTACTTTTGCATTTCTGTTCTTTTATATTTGGCCCTTCCAGGATCATTCATACCAGGGCCATCAGGGACTGGGGTATAAGATTTTCTTCGCATTTTGGTTTGAATGATCTACAGATCTACAGAAGACTTAAGGCTAACAAAGACCCTAAGATCCACTCTAAGGTTAGCCCGAGAGAAAGGAAAGAGGAGGGAGTTAAAAGAGGAGAATAAGGGGTTAAGTAAGTAGCAAAACTTATCATTCTTGGGTTAAAATTCATGCAGAAAAAGAGAAAGAAAGACTCACCATCATCATCAGTCGGCCACTGCCGACAAGTCAGAAAAATAGTCGGAGAGAATAGAAAAGGGGTGAAAGATGAAAAGAAGTAAAATAAGAACGCTTACAAACCATGCAAACACAGTCTTAACTCACTGTCATACCATGCAAACTACAGACATGCAAGTAAAGAGAGTTACAGACATGCAAGTAAAGAGAGGATAAGAAACAAAAAAAAGTAGGTAAAGTAAAACAAAAAGTGGGTTAGTTTACGCTACAAGCTACATCTACGATCGTGTTAGTATAATTTTTTTTTTTGCTGGCATCACACACTGGCATGTCACAAGCTGGCATTATCGTCAACAGACTCATCCTCCATCACCACCCCGAGAGTTCCTGTTGCTAATTGTTTTATTATATTAAACAACGTTAATAATTTTAACGAGGGAGAGGGAGAAGGGTGAGGCTGAGAGAGAAAAGGGTGAGGCTGAGAGGGAAAATGGTGAGGCTGAGAGGGAAAAGGGTGAGGCTGAGAGGGAAAAGGGTGAAGCTGAGAGGGAAAAGGGGGAGGCTGAAAGGGAGAAGGGGAAGGCTGAGAGGGAGAAGGGGGATTGTTTTATTATATTAAACGTTAATATTTTTAAAATGCCTATTTAAACGGTTCTTCAACATATTAACGCTGGTAGAGTTCACGACGGACGCGGGAAGATTATTCCATTTATCAATTACTTTAAATGTAAAGGTTTTAGCGATATTAGTAATGAAACGTCTGCCACGCAACTTAAATCCGTTATTACGAGTATTGCTATTATCGAAAGTGAAAACTTTGTCAAAATTTACGTTATCGATGTTATTAACGATTTTGAAAACTTCAATAAGCTCCCCCCTTAATCTCCTAGTTTCGAGTGAATGCAAGTCCGACTCTTTAATCCTATCTTCATAAGGCTTGTTGCGCAATGACGGAATTAGTTTCGTGGCACGACGCTGAACCCTTTCTAACCTATCAATATCCCTACGCAAATACGGGCACCAAAACTGAACTGCATATTCTAAATGAGGCCTGAATAGGGACTTGTAAAGGGGCAATATAATATTCTTCGATTTAAATTCGAAATTACGCGCTATGAAGCCTAACATCCTATTAGCTTTAGCGCAAGACTCCAGGCACTGGTTCCTAACTTTTAAATCCTTAGATACGCGTACACCTAAATTTACTTCTTCGTCAAGTGTTCGATGATACGATCCCTAACTATGGATTCCAAAAGTTTACCGACAACTGACGTTAAGCTAATGGGCCTATAATTGCTAGCTACTGTGCGGTCGCCTTTTTTAAAAATGGGCGTGACGTTAACTAATTTGAAGTCTTCAGGAATAATCCCCGTTTCCAGTGACTGATTAAAAATCTTCGTTAAGGGGCCTTCGACAACGTCTTTCAAATCTTTCAGATGTCTAGGATAAAACGCGTCAGGGCCTGGAGCCTTGCTAACTTTTAATCTATCGATATAATGCGCACTCTCACCCTCGTAAACAGTTATTTTATCCAAAATAGTCTCGCTGCTAACTGGAACGATATCGTCCACATCGGGGACATTATTAACGTCTTCTACGGTAAAAACTGTCGCAAAAAAGTTATTAAAAATACCCGCCATCACCTGAGCGTTGGAAGCCAAAGCGCCATTAGCGCCCAAGAGAGGGCCTATATTATCTTTTATCGGCTTACGATTGTTCACGTAATCGAAAAACTTTTTTGGGTTATATTTACTATCTGCAGCTATAAGTATCTCTAAATTACGCTTAGCATTCCTAACTGATCTTTTAACCTGACGTCGAAGCTCGATATATCTATTAGCGTTAGCTACCGTGCCATTGCGCTTATTAAGTCCATACGCTCTGTTACGCTCGTTTATGAACTCGCCTATTTCCTTAGTCCACCACTTGGGCCTACCATGATTTCTAGCGCGCTTGGGCTTACGAGGAATAAACTCTCTTTCGATATTCAAGAAACTATCTTTAAACGCCTCCCAATGCAAATTTGCGTCATTACCCATAAATAAGTCACCCCAGTCCACTACTCTCATCATATCCGCAAAACTATCAAAATTGGTCCTACGAAAATCAGGGACTTGTATTACGTTACTATCCTTAGTATTTTCTATCAATAACTTAAACCTAAGAATTTGATGATCACGATATCCTAAACTCTCGCCTACTTCTAAACATTCGACTATGTTTTCGCCGTTCGTCATCACCACGTCTAAAATATTATCACCGCGCGTTGGTTCGGTAACCATCTGTCGTACAAAATTATCTTCCATGAACTCAATCAATCTCAAACCCTCAACGTTACCAGTAAAAGTCTCGTAATTGACGTTAGGACAGTTAAAGTCTCCGACAACTATACTATCCCGATTATTAATAAAGTTACTAAGAAGTATGTAAAATCTAGTATCGGTATCGAGGGGTTGAATGGGAGGTCTATAAACAACAAAAAAATTGAAACTAAGACTACGCGCCCTAACTTCAACGCATATCGCATTAATTGCTGCCGGAAAATCTATCTTAACCTTGATAGCCCTAAGGGAATTACGAACGTACAGCAAAATGCCGCCACCAGTCCTAAGTAACCTATCATTAGTAAAGAGTTTAAAACCAGGTATTTCAAGTTCCACCAACAAGTCCCGAGTCACGGTATTTAACCACGTTTCAGTGACAGCAACTATGTCGTATTTGCCGGAATAAATTATCGCCTTAAATTCGTTTAATTTATTTCTAATACGACGCACGTTAAAATAAAAGACGTTTAAGTTTTTTTTTACCACGGGTTGGCGTTTTAAACTATTTTTCACGTCGGGCCCGCGTTCCCCGGACCCACAACGTTTAAAGAAGGCTTCGACCTATACAGCTTTCGAACGTTTTCGTCAATTAACCTACCTAGCCTAGCATTACCTATTTCATTAAAATGCACCTCATCTATTATAAAAAGGCTAGGATCGCTGAATTCTGACCACAGCTTTACGAAGGGTACATTTTTCTCAGCACAAATCTCTTCTAATTTAGTATTAAAAAATATCGTTTCAGACGTAATCCTAAGACCCAAACCTTGCCTAGAGGTAATACCTAGAACTAAAGACCTATCTCACCTGGCCTTTAGGGACCTAATTAACCCCCTATATCTCTACAAAAGGTCAAGCACTCTCGTATCGGGCCTATACGAGTCGTTGCCCCCTACCATCGTCACCAACATCGAGTGACGGGAGGCAACGTCAATTCTATCCACTTCGCCACTAACTCTGTCAACCGTGTCCCCTGGGAGACAGACCCTCCTCCTCTTCTTGGTTGGATGCCGTTCAACGAACTCTGTGTCCATATGGCGCACTAAAGAGTCCCCAAATTAAAATAGTTTCCCCTCATTCACGTCCCTTTCCAAATGGGCGAAAGGGTTCGAAACCTCGATAGTGGGGGATTCCTATCACCTAACGTACGCGGCCTAGCTCCACCCTTAACTTCTCTAAATCTCTCCCTATCTACTAATCTCGGACCAACCTTAACCCCTTCCTCAACTCTATCCAACCTTCCCGATAAGCTACCTAAACTAGAAACTAGGTTACGCACCTCACCCTTCAAATTACTAACGTCTTCAACGTTAGTATTGGTTCGGCTTTCGTCAACCGTGGCCCTACTCCTGCCCTCATCAAGCGTTGCAAGTCTTTCCGTTACCTCACGTACACTGCGTTTTATGTCAACTATTTCCTCCCTTAATTGGCAAAAAAAAAAAAACGATCTCTCGGTAATCGCCATAGGACCGCCGTCATAATCCCTAAAATCCGTATACCACCGATTTACCCGACATCTAACACACGACGCTTTCTGCGACGGCATCGCGCAAGTTAAATTAGTTTATAACTGTCAAAAGTTTAAGTTAAATTAAGCTGGCACGCGATGAAAACTTCTAAATCACTAAAAACTACTTATATTCAAGTACTTAACTATAATATAAACGCAAGTATAGAAAATTCAGAACTTACCAAAAGTAAAATTATTGGCAATATCCAAAAGCAGAAGCAATATCAGAGAGCTCAGGAAATGCGTCCGCTCAGTACGGAGTCTTGCTGACAACCCAAAGTAAGGAGTCTGGCTGACAACGTGTACGGAGTCTGGCTGACATTGATCCAGTGAAGCTGTACGTTTTTGCAAATATTTCTTTCCTGACTATCTGTGCCGCCCGCACAAATGAATGGCATCTTCATCCCAGTCATTGACGTAAGCATGCTTGAGAGCATCTCCAATATCAGTTTTAAAAGCAAGCATCACATCCCTCCCTTGAGACTGGGCTCTCAGATCTGGGACCATCTTGAGTATTCTGTCTTTAATTTGGTGCTATTGACTCTCTCTGGTAGTTCAATTCCCAATTATGCTAGTCTATTAGGATACATTTGAACAAGGGTTCAATGGTTTTGTAACCTTTCTCTTTGTCTTTTTGTAGGGATTTTGCTGGGCAGTGGGTTGGCTCTTTTGTATCTAGCTGACAGAGTGCACATTTCTTTCACTCTGTGACAACTTTCTTGTCCTGAGTTTTGCTTGTCCCAGGCACGACCAGTTTGTATTGTTTGGGCAACATTGTCTAATGTCCAATCAGAACACCAGAAAGCTCTAACACACCATATCTGAAAACATAAAACCCAATATAATATGCAGAAATTTTGGAAGCTTAACTACACTTTTGTATGAAAATATAAATATGGATTGAATGCTATATAGGTGGCTGGATGGTATTGGTGGGTGGAATTGATGATATTCACAGTTTTAGTTCATAAAAGGAAAACGTAATGATCATAGAGACATTTACACATGGATAAATAAGGTTTTGTCAGAGTCCATTTTGATTTTCTTTCAGAGAATCTACCACAGAAGCATTGTATAGTATTGATAATGATTTTATTGGAATCTATGGGCTCCAAAACATAGTTTTAGACACCAATATTATGAAAATATGTGCACAAATATTCAGGTTATGGCAAAATTAAGTTTTGGGTGGTGGCCATTTTGATAATTCAAAATGGCGACCTCCAGGGTGTTCAGTGAGCGTGTCAATATTTCTCAAATGACTTTACAAATGAAAAGCTACTTCTGTGCAAATTTTCATGCTTTTATGACAATTTTAACAGTTTGGGTATTGTTTGTCCCTTAACCGCCTCGCTATATGGTGGATGGGGGTGATGAGTAATAAACGAAAATATGTGCGTGACCAGCTCCTCTCCCCCCACCAGTTACTGGGCCCAAAGGCGATAAAATTATAGAAAAGAACGCAGCCATAAAAATCTTGAGCTTTACAATGTGTCATGATTTGTGAAACTTAAGATTTTCATGACTATAGTTTTATTGACCAAATAATTGAACCCCCCAGCAATCGGGGGACCGCAGGCCCCCCGCCCCAATTACTGTCGGTTCACTTATTTGGTTAATAAAACCATAGAAAAGATCGCAGTTATGAAAATCTTAAGGTTCACATTGCCGTCCGTAATAATAATAATAAATAATCATTCCCTCAGCTTTTTTTTACTTCTTATATTATCCTATTTTTAAAAAAAATTCAACTCTTTTTAGAGTCCCAAAAGTTCGCAGACACACAGTCTCACAGACAGAATCATACACAACTTGCTTTTATATAGTATATATACTGTGTAGTGTGTGTGTGTGTGTGTGTGTGTGTGTGTGTGTATATATATATATATATATATATAGAGAGAGAGAGAGAGAGAGAGAGATAGAGAGAGAGAGAGAGAGAGAGAGAGAGAGAGAGAGAGAGAGAAAAGAACGATCGACCAGATCTTCACCTTTAGCCAGATCGTGGAAAAGAGGTGGGAGTTATGAAGGGACGTCTTCTGTGTATTTGTGGATTTCAAACAAGCGTTTGATTCGGTTTGGAGAGAGGCGATGGTGGCGGTGTTGCGGACTTACGGTTTCGAGGATGATTTGGTATGTTTGATCAGTAGACTGTATGAGTCAACTAGCGCGGTGGTAAGCAAGGGACCAACAGTCACAGAAAGTTTCCACACGAAATGTGGAGTGATGCAGGGATGCCCGCTCTCCCCTCATCTGTTCAATCTGTATCTGGAAAGAGTGATGAGGAAGGCCCTGGACGGTTGTGAGGATGGTATATTGGTAGGTGGAGAGCGTATCACCAATCTGAGATACGCTGACGACATTGTGTTGATGGCGGATTCCGTCAATCAACTGCAGGGAATGGTGAGAAGATTGGAGAGAGTATGTGCAAAGTATAAACTTGTCATCAATGGAAATAAAACAAAGGTAATGAAGATAGGCAGGAGAAGGGAAGATGTTCGTATAGAGCTGGCCACAGGAGAGATTGAGCAGGTGACTTGCTTTAAATATCTGGGTGTATATTATACCGAGGATGCCGGCTCGTATAATATGATAGGAAAGAGAATCGAACTAGGACATGTCGCATTCAGGAAACTGACAAAAGTATGGAGGGACCAATCCATCTCGCGCAAATTGAAGCTTCGACTCATGAATAGCGTAGTAATACCTACTGTATTGTATGGAGCGGAGTGTTGGGTGATGAAACGGAAAGAAGAACATAAATTGCTGGCATTTGAAATGTACTGCCTTAAGAAGATACTAAATGTCGGGTGGGAACAGAGGATAAGTAATGAAAGAGTGCGGGAGATGGCCGAGCTGGACCAGAACATCGTGGAGAGAGTGAATGACATACAGAGGAGATGGTATGGTCATGTCGAAAGAATGGATGCTGGAAGATGGCCGAGGACCGTACTATACGGACGAATGCACGGTAACAGACCAAGGGGAAGACCCAGAACAACATAGTGGCGAAGCTTGAGGAACTCGAATGCACGACTCCCAGTGAGAGAGATGACGAATTTGGCAAGAGATCGGGCTGCGTGGCGGAGATACCGGTGCACCGTTATGAAGGACCCCACCTGACAACGGTCAGAAGGGACTTAAGTCAAGTAAGTCAAGTCAGCACGTTTTCCCACTACTACTATGAACAACAGCGATATTAATAATAAGAAAAAATACACGCTATTGAATGACCCTGCGTATGCGTCCGCCATCCGAGTGAACCACAATATTTTATATAAAAACTTAAGGACAGGAAAGCTCTTTTGTACATATTAAATAATTGAAATTTTGGTATACGTACCAATCTTTTACAGATAGGTGGGTAAAGGAGTTTAAATATTTAGGAGTGTGGTTCATGCAAAATAGAGATGACTTTAAAGCGGAGCAAGAGAGAATTAAACTGGGGTATGTGGCGAGGAATAGACTCACCAGGATATGGAAAGATGACAATGTCACCAGAGCGCTAAACATTAGATTATATCAGGCAATAGTGGTACCAACAGTTTTATATAGTTTGGAGTGCTGGACGATGAAGTTAAAAGAAAAGAAGAAATTATTATCGTTGGAAATGTATTGTCTGCGCCGAATTTGTAACATCCGCTGGTACCGCAGACGAACAAATGAATATATAAGGGAATTGACTGGCGTTAGATTCACCATAGTGGACAGAGTGGTGGATGCGCAGAGGAGATGGTACGGCCATGTGGAGAGGATGGGGAAGGACCAACTTCCGAGAAGGCTGATGTACGGAAGAATAGTGGGATCGAGGCCCCGGGGACACCCAAAGACGACGTGGCTCAAGACGGTAGAAAGAGAGAATCCGGGTATAACCTGGCGCCAGAGAACAGATCTGGCCAGAGACCATTCCACCAAACAGTATTTTCTGATGCTACCTTCATGGATATAAAATTTAGCAAACAATATGAGGATTATTTAGTGAATGTAACTGTATTTGAAAAATAATCACAATACTACGAATACACTGATATTTATTACTCTAATCTAATTTTACATCACATTACAATTGTTACAATGTAGTTAATACTTAAATTTGCATGACATTCAGTTCTTTCTTTTTGTTCCCCCTTACTCTTAATGGCCTCTAAACTTTAGAATGGCTCATTGGTGGGTGGTACTACACCCACTGAGTATCACTGACTTAAAATAAGTGAAAAAGCAATCTAATTCTATAACAGATGTCATAGCCAGGTATTCTTGTAAACTTTTAAATGAAACCTGAAGATTGTAGACGCCATCTTCATAAAGATAATAAGAACTACTGTATTAGTACTCCCTTGATTTATCCAGAGGTAGTACTACGCTCAGTGATGGGCATCGATACATGAAAATCGCTAAAGTGATACCGATACATCGATACATGAAGAACGTCTTAGGCGATACCGATACGCCGATACTTTCTAGATGTCTTAAGCGATACCGATACCGATACATGCATCGCCGGTACATTTTTATAATTATTCATTTAATATGTAGGTATTAGATATTATTGTTTATACTAGTAATTTGTACGCACTGTAAGTAAAATCAACGACATTTTAATGGGTTTTATAGATGTAAATAAAAATAATTGCTTTATTTAATGAAAGTATGTTTTAATTTTGTAGGATACATGAATGACTGAAAATATTACATTAACAATTAAAAGTAATTACTATTACCCTTCAAAAATACCAGCTGGCTAAACATCTGGTCAGACAGTCTATTCCTTTTTGGAGCGTGAATGTGACCAGCCAAACTAAACAACCGTTCTACAGGAGCAGAGGATGGTAGTGGTGTGTTATACTTCAGGAAGACCCGTAGAATTCCTGGGTACTGCCTCAGAGATTGGAGAGAATGACTTCCGTCACCCAGATACTGTAAAACTTCCATCTCAGTGGAATCTTGGGTTGCAGAGACATTAGTGGAAGCAGACTCATAACAGAAGAAATCATCTGCACTTCCGTCAGATGCAGCATCACTTAGTTGTTGCTGGGGGGTCTGCTCGCTGAGGCTCTTAACAGCATTAACCAACATTTCTTGAACCCTCTTTTTGACAATGTTAGTATTAAATTTGCCTTTTATTGACATCCACTTTAACTTGAACAGAGGATTTGAAGACGATGCCAGTATTGCTGCTTTACACTCATGCGACGCATCAAGGCACAGAAACTTTTCAAACCGCTTAGTGAACCCTACTGTGACTGCATTGAGAAGTGACTGACAATGACGTAATGCCTCCGAATTCAAATGCTCTAGCTTCTTCTCTACAGCTAACAATGTCGGAAGCAGGCAACCGTAAAAACATTCTTTGTCGGACTGCAACCTATCAAGCGCTGTTGCAATGGGTTGTAGTACGGTTAGGTATTCCTGGAGAAAATCAAGCTCATTATATGAGCGTTTCTATATTATGATCGTTTCTATATTATGGTTAATTAATCTCAATAACACAAGTACAAACGTGTTTAAACGTTGCGCCGTACTGTGTGACGTGACCAGTAGAGTAGTACTGTCATTAAATAAATATTTAATAATATTATTATTTATGTATATTCATAAATATAACTCAGTAGTGTCATATTATAACATCTATTTAAATATTTAAAAATTCTTATTAATGTATCGATGTATCGAAGTATCGATTTTTTTCGATACATTTAAGAAAATTGACCTTAGCGATACCGATAAATCGATACTTTTGTCAAGTAGCTAAAGCGATACCGATACCGACACAAAAGTATCGATCGATACGTATCGGCGATACATGTATCTAGATACTGCCCATCACTGACTACGCTTTGCTAGGCTTTGCGGGGTTAGCTGTCAGTATTTGGAATGGGCTTTTTAATTAATGTTAAAACTCTTTTAACCCTTTCATGCCTGATTTTCGTTTACTTTTCATGCCAAAAAAAAAATTGTTATATCTCCAGAATGACTAAAATCTCATAAAATTGGATGGTCTCATTTGCGCCCATACGACCTGAAAGGGTTAAATCACCGTTTAATTTATAATAATTAACATAAGAAAATTATAATAAGAATTAGTGGGCAATTAAATTATATACAATGGAAAGTGGGTTTTGGTTCTCACAAGGCTACAATGCTGTCTGTATCATGTGATCTCTGAGTGTTGCCAATTGGTCAGCCGAAGAGAGAGGGAGTGTGTGTGTGTGTGTGTGTGTGTGTGTGTCGCTTGGCTGGAATTAGAAGACCATGGGGATGGACATACAAAAATAATAATAGTATTCATCGTTGACCGACACCGAAAGGGGAAAATAATAAAATAATTCGTAATGTGCTAGAGAGAGAGAGAGAGAGAGAGAGAGAGAGAGAGAGAGAGAGAGAGAGAAACTTTCTTGAGGATTTCTTACTTTATATTTTAATGATTCATTTTGTGTATTGACCCCTTATCACAGTATGGATTATATTTACACAGCTGCAAACAAAAGAGATAAGAATAGTTACCAAAGGAGACAACTTTTGAAACGTACTGTATATTTTTGGTATGTGAAAATGTCGACTGGGTTAAGCTCCGCCCACAAAATGTATTTACGAGGCGAGGGTGCAGAGTAGAAACAACAAAAACAACAGGTTTTATATATTTATATATATATATATATATATATATATATTTTTTTTTTTTTTTTTAAGTTCGGGAAGAACCGATTCGCCTCTATTTAAAAGGGCATATCTCAGCGGAAAAACAAAGAAAAAGTGAGAGGAAAGACAGAGGAAAAAGAAAGGGTGGAGGGGACAGTCGAAGTGGAAAAAGACCAAGGATGAGAAAGACTGCAGGGTCGAGCCCCATCATCCTTGGGTGCTAGGGCCGGGAGGGCGCACGTGAAACCTCCAGGAACAAGCACGTACAAACGAGCACAAAGAGTACTCAAGAGCACGAGCTTAGAACCCCCTTGCGGGGATATATATATATATATATATATATATATATATATACAGTGTGTGTGTGTATATATATATATATATATATATATATATCGAATACAGAAAACTAAGTGTAGTGTATTGGTTTTTAATAAAGATAAAATAATAATGTGTAATAAGAATTAAATGTTTTGTTTATAAGAATTTAATAATGTTTGTTTAATAAAGAAGAAAATAATGTTTAAGAAGAAATTAATAATGGTTTGTTTGAAATTAAGAATATAAAGTGCTAGTTGGCAACACCTCTAAATCGGTCTAGAGCAGCGGTCTTCAACCTGGGCGATATCGCCCACTAGTGGGCGATTTGAGCTTTTAGGTGGGCGGCAAGAAAATTTATAAAATTCTTGTAAAATTCAACAAAATTTACAATATTGTATGCAAAAAATGATCGAATGTTTCGTCAGTTGTGTCATGACAATGATGAACAATTTGTTAGGTTATTATTACACACAGAGGTCCGATGGCTCTCGAAGGGTGCTTGTTTAACTCGTTTTGTTGAACTATATGAGAGCGTAGTGCAGTTTCTAGAAGACCAAAATGAAGTTGATCTTAGCCAAAAGTTAAAAATTATAAAAAATGATGCTTGTTATTTGGCAGGAATATTTAAGAAATGCAATGATTGTAATTTGCAGCTTCAAGGAGCCAATATGACACTCATGAACTGCCAAAAAGTTATCTCATTATTCATTGAAAAGCTGGATTTATTCAGTCACAATCTTTCAAAAAGGGAATTTCACCAGTTTCCAGAATTGTTATCTATTAAGGATGACATAACAACAATTGATACACAAAGGTTTATTGATCATCTCAATAAACTTAAAACGGATTTTGAAACTCGATTCAGTGATGTTTTAACCATGGAAGTATATGATTGGATGGTAAACCCGTTTACTGCAAATGTTACTGAAGCTGATGTAACATGTCAAGAGGAGCTATTAGAACTCAGACATGATGAGGAAAGCAAGGGAAATTTCAATAACGGTGGTTATATGCAGCTTTGGCAAAATAAAAAGATGTCAAATGTATATCCCAATATGTGGAAAAAGATTTTTAAATTACTGATCGCTTTTCCTACTTCGTACCTAGTTGAATCAGGTTTTAGTGCTGTGAATCACATTCTTACCAAAAACAGGAATGCTTTAAAAATCCCTGAAAGAGGGGACATTCGTTTGTTCCTCACTAAATTCGAGCCAAACATTCGGAATTTAGTTTCCAAGCATCAAGCACAAGGATCTCACTAAATTAAAGGTAAATGCATAATGTTTTATTATATAATATATATAATGTACCATACATAATTTTTAATATATGTTTGTTGGATTTTTAATTTTGGTGGGCGGTTGGCTAATTTATCTCACATAAAAATAGTAAAAGTGGGTGGTAGGCATAAAAAGGTTGAAGGGCACTGGTGTAGAGAAACAGTGAAATGCCCAAGGCAGTCTTTGGCGGGGTGTGTCCTGATTGGTTTTTTTTTCATATTTAGTATGTTATTGTTTATTTAAAATATTTAATTGTCTCTCTCTCCCCGATTAAATGTTAACGCTAATTCCACCCTCGCATCACCCTGTTCGTTTAATTAAAGTATTTCGGCATAAATAAAGTCAATAAATAGTGATAATTGCGTGTAATTAATCCCCGTCTCCTCGCATTGTTGGAAAGTGAAATGGCGCCCACCGGCTCAAACGTCTGCCCGCGGGTTTATAAAGCACAGTGAAGCGAGTGTAAAGAGAAGAAAGAGCAATGATAAGAGAAATTTAATAAAGAAAAGTAAATAATAAATTGTAAAATGAGGGGAATCACTACACAAGTTTCCAGGGATAATCTCTAGGAGCGCTCCATTTTTCAATATTAAACATACACTCATAAAACATATATCATTTGAAAGCTCACATTTTTCTGAGTCTAAAAATGTAGTAATCCAAAAGTATCAATAGCAAATAAAAAGTAACTAAATTTAATTAATTGTTTGACGCGTGACGTCATTAACTACATTATAAAGGTTGGCTAAGTTATAAATCTTCAGTCTGTGTTGTAAGATGGTATTTTTGGGAATTGTTACACTAACCTAACCTAACATGAATATGTTATTACATTATCATTTGTATAATTTAGGTCTCGGGGGTACGGGAGCGGAGCCCCGTAAAGATCATGCATCACAAATTGATCGGTATAGGGTTTTATATTTAAGCCTAGTTACTTTTTATTTGCTATTGATACTTTTGGATTACTACATTTTTAGACTCAGAAAAATGTGTGCTTTCAAATGGTATATGTTTTATGAGTGTATGTTTAATATTGAAAAATGGAGCGCTCCTAGAGATTTACCGTTTCCAGTAATATTATAATGTTTCAGACCAACAAAGACCCTAGGATCTACTCATGGCTGGTCTACCTAACTGTGTTCGTAATTGTGTATTGTGCATGTCCTCCGTGGTGGCGGAGGGGACCTACAATTTTACGTGGGTTCCGAACCACAAGAACATACGAAATTTTTACAGTGGTCACACCAGGGACCACTTCGGCCCATCGAGGTGGCTCCACTATGTAAAAACTGCCTGTACATTGGCAACGACCAATTTTTACAAAACTAAATAATTATCAATTTAAAACTAATTAATTTTCAATTTAAAACTAAAGATAGAATCTCTGGATCCAGAGGATCAAGTCATAATAGACTACTATCCACAAATATGTTACACTCTATATCTATTTATAACCGACATGCAAATATATCAGATCCAAAGAATCCAGTCAATTTCATTACGGTATCCCTCAATACCAGTAACTTGCCAACCAAAAATAAGTCACGGTCCATATCAATTGCGGACCAAGTCACAATTTACAACGTTATACATTACAATATATTATATACTTAGGAGGAAAAGTGTAGGTGTGGCTGTAAAGACTGTACAGTAATGTAGAAATGTGTGTGCACCCATTTTGGGTCTCCCATTTAAAAGTGTTTGTGGGGCAAGTGAAGATCATGAGTTTTTTCAATACCTCACAGTACTATGGGGGGCACCGCTCGGCAGAGGAATCTCTTTAAATGGGTTGTGTAAGGACAGAGAGTATCCCCTAACCGAAGATGCTGCCTCCCTATATCCCACAACACTTGTGTTGAGCTGTGGGATCTATCACCACAAAGCCTTAATTTTACTACCTTAAACTATACCCAATCTATCAACATATGCGTCTAATCGATTTTTAAACATGTTTATAGACGTACTACTAATTACTTCTACCGGCAAACTTTTCCAGCTATTTACTATTCTATGCGTAAAAACGTTTTTGGCAACTGTTGTCTCGAACCTTCTACTTGTCAACTTACACCCGTTATTTCTAGTCCTATTATAGTGAGATATTTCGAAAAAGCTATCTCTATCTACGTTATCGAACCCATTCATAATTTTGAAAACCTGGATTAGATCACCCCTTAGCCTCCTAGTCTCGAGTGTAGTCAATTTTATCTCCTTAAGCCTATCCTCGGACGACTTTGACCTAAGCGACAGAATCATCTTAGTTGCTCGTCTTTGAACTCTTTCGATTTTGTCTATATCTTTGCGCATATACGGATTCCAAAATTGGACCGCGTACTCCAAATGGGGTCTAACTAATGATTTATAAAGAGGAACTATAATATCGCGCGATTTGTACTAAAAATTCCGAGCTATAACACTTTGTTCGCCTTATTGACCGCTGCTGTACTTTGTTTCGCTACTTTTAAATCACCAGTGACTATAACCTAAATCTTTTTCCTGCTCTACGCTTGTTAACTCCTTCCCTGAGTGAAAAATAATTATTTTATATTAATATATCCCAAGTGAGTGTTTACTATTCGTGAAATAATATATATATTTTTGTCTCCTGATCTCATTTAATATTTTCATGCTGGCATTCTACAAAGAGATGGCGGACGCATGCGCGCGGGGTCATTCAATGACATATATTTTTCTTATTATTAATATTGTTGTTGTTCATAGTAGTAGTGGGACAACATGTTGATTTTAGGCTTCAATATATATATATATATATATATATATATATATATATATATATACAAAAACTTTATTGTTAAGTTTAGGTTAGGTTACTATAGTCTATATTCAACTGGTATTCACCCACATTAGGTTAGGTTAGTTGCCTAAGACAAATTTGGATGTTGGATGCTAAAGTTCATAGTATAACGTCGCACACACACACACACAAACAACACACACATATACACACACATATACACACACACACACACACACACACATATATATATATGAATAGAAACGACATAAGTGTTAAGGAACGTTTCTGCACACGAGGAGGAGAGATAACGAATAATGAAAAATGAGGCGAACCGCCCGGGCGGTTCGCCTCATTTTTCATTATTCGTTATCTCTCCTCCTCGTGTGCAGAAACGTTCCTTAACACTTATGTCGTTTCTATTCATTTATATACTGCGCGGTCATTGCAGTTATATGCATATAATATATATATATATATATATATATATATATACATATATATATACAGTATATGATAAATAAAACCACGAAGAAAAGGAAACACAGAGTGGTGCTCAAGCGCTTTCGTCTAATGACATCTTCAGGAACACTGAAGTAAATAAAGAGTTCAAGACTATATATAGGTTACAAAAAAAATATATACCGGGTGTCCGAGAATTATCTGTACAATTTTTGGCTGTTATTAAAAGTCAACCATGAAGTGTAGAAATTCCAGTGTTGTCCCATTTTACAGAGAATCTCATTAAGTTTTTTCTGATACCAAGTTTTGACAAGTTTTTTAAAAATTCCAGTGTGTCCGAAAATTATCTGTACAATTTCATCTTTTAATAAAATTCTTGATAACACACGTACAATTCTTAAACAAGATTATTTAGAATCTGTATTTTCAAAAGTGTCTTTTATTAAAGTAACGTTGTTACAAACATTCGATATGTGCACCATCAGTGATTCGCAAAACATCCAATCGATAATCCAAATGTTGCCATGTACGCTGCAGCATATCCACATCAATTCGCTCAATAGCAGCTGTGATTCTTGCTTTTAAATCATCAATGTCTGTCACCCGCGTACAAAAAAGAAACATTTGTCAAAACTTGTTATCAGAAAAAACTTAATGAGTTTCTCTGTAAAATGGGACAACACTGGAATTTCTACACTTCATGGTTGACTTTTAATAACAGCCAAAAATTGTACAGATAATTATCGGACACTCGGTATATATAATAAATATAGAAATAAAAATTGTGGGAGGAGCATACAAATTTGTAAGGAAAACTACCAATTTTAGCACTTTGCCCGAATTCAACACAAGATCAAATGGATTGTTTACAGCCAATTTTATAGATAATGCCTGAATTATTGATAGGGCTATTTTTTACTAGATATTTTTCACAATATTGTTATATGAAAATACTACATTAATATCCAAACGTTTAAGTACATTAGCAATGCCTAAAAAGCCCGTGAAAAATGGAAGTACTAAAATATTCTTTGACAAAGTGCGAGTGTTATTATTCACACGATAGAAGGTTCGTTTTGCCTTGTTAAGACAAGATTCCAAAAACGCAGGTGGATAGCACAGATCACTTCCAATACCGTTGATTTTTTCCAATTCGGCATCGATGTATTCCGGACTGGCGATCCTAAGAGCGCGGAGAAACATTGAAGAAAATATGACCTTCTTAATGGGGGTGTCATGTCCAGAGTAAAAGTGTACGTAGGACAAATATCACCTGTAAGACCACCTTCGAAGATAAACGGACCAATCAGCTGACATAAAGCATACCACACCACATATTGACACTGAACCGATGTTGAAAATTACTTTCCACAATGGTATGAGGATTCATTTCTGACCACACATGTGAATTGCGAGTGTTGTTGACACCGTCGCGGGTAAATTGAGCCTCATTACAGAACAAGACGTATCGATGCAATTGTCGATCGGCATTGAGCCAATTACAAAATTCCAGCCTTTGGGCACGATCCCCAGGTTGGAGGTGCTGAACGCGCTGTACGTGGTATGGATACGTGGTTTGAGGAACTCTAAGACGTGTGGAAATCCTTCGCGTACTAACGTGAGAACTTCGCTGTACCATCTGAATAATGCTTTCTTGTTCAGCCACATCTTGTTGTACCGGACGCTGAGATAAAATAGTAACGCTAGGAAATGAACCGCTCTCTCGCAATCTCCGGAAAACGTTGCTAAACACTCGTCGATCCGGAATTCTTCGACTTAGAAAACGTCGCTGGTATTCAGCGACAGCAGCAGTAGTATTTCCATCGCAAAATCCGTAAATATACACCATATCGACATATTCGCCATTTGAAAACGTAAAAGGCATACTGAACGCACAAAACATCAAATGCACACTGTGAAACACAACACTCTACTGCGTAGTTAGTTCGGTTCGATAAGTAACTGTCAATTCAGTTCAAGGTCACGCATGCGCATGTTTGAAATTCAAACATCCATAGCTCCATAACCGTTAAGAATCGGACCTATGTTCATATATATATATATATATATATATATATATATATATATATATATATATATATAATATACAGGGTGTCCCATAAGTCCGGCATTATATGAAAAATATTAAAAAAAAAGGCAAAACAAAAGCTTTTATTTACAGAACGTGCTCAATATGTCCACCATTGTTTTCAATACACAAATTCAGACGTGATACCCAGTCAGCAAGCACGCGGTGAATGATGTCAGGAGTAATGGTGTTACATGCCCCAATAATGCGCTGCCGCAAATGTTCAACACTCCTAATTTTCTCTGCGTATACCAGCGCTTTCAAGTGGCCCTAGAGATAAAAATCTAGTGGCGTGAGATCCGGGCTTCTAGCTGGCCATTCCACAGGCTCTCGACGTCCTATCCAATGACCAGGGAATTGTTGGTACAGGTATTCCCTTATTTGGGTGCTGTAATGTGCAGGAGCGCCGTCTTGCTGGAACCATGTTGGGAAATTTCCTTCTTCGTTCAAGACACTTGGAAATGCTTCTTCCTTGAGCATACGTAGGTAGGTGCCTCCAGTGACATGTTCATCGAAAAAGAGAGGGCCTATGATGCGATCCTTCCAAATGCCACACCATACCATCACCCGAGAGGCAACCAGTGAGGGTTGTTTTGAGACCAGTAGCGGGTGTTCTGTCGATTTACCTCACCATTTCCATTAAAAACAGCCTCGTCACTGAACAGAATGGTGGACGGAAAATTGGCATCCCGAGCATAAATTATAGTTTGTAGAAATAGAAAAATATGAATTTCTCCTATGATGCCGGACTTATGGGACACCCTGTATATATATATATATATATATATACATTTAAACTGCAAACACGCAGTATAATTAACGTAAAGAACGACGCTTGTATAGTAGAATATTCCGCGCAAGATGAGAGAGAGAGAACGAAACAAATGAAAAAAATGAGGTAACCACCCGGGAATCGAACCCGTGATCTTCCGATTGCCGGTCAGATATGATAATCATTACACCATGGGCCTCACTCAATCAAATGCCGTAATTCCTCTACATACGCGTAGAAACCAATGCCCCAAGGGCATATATATATATATATATATATATATATATATTGCCTTATGCCTTCTTCCTTCCTTCATGACGAGGTGTTATAAATACACGAAAGACCTTGGAATCGCTTTCCATTTTCGCTGTGGTTGTGTAACATGCAATATACAGTATACTGTGGTATATCCCGTAGGAAAAGATTTTTTTACTTACCGTATTTTACGAGTATATGTAATCCAAGTCTGATAAAAAATTTATTTAGAACTGCACAAATATTTAAGTATACACTTGTTTAATCATTTTTCTGCTTAATAATATTAAACAGGGTTTGATTAATTATATAAGAGTGTACGAGTATAATAAATCATTATTTGAAGGCTTGAAACTTCAAAGTGAGGTCCAAAAATAATTTTTTAAAGAATGTAAGTAACTCCTCTTGATCGGAGATTCATTAAAACATACTCATTCCAAGGAGTAATTTGGAAGCCATTTAAATTATTAACAAGGAACAGCTTTCTTCTGAAGTAATAAAGTGTTGCATTGGTGGCAGCAATACCATAGTAGCAAAAGCTATTCTGGCATATACAGAATCTGATTAAATTATCGTAATCACCAGCCAAACGTTACTGTTTTTACAGTTTAGGGCAATTAATTCAATATTAAGTAATGGATCAGTAAAAATAAAACAATTTATCTTTTAAGAAACTTTATCTGATGTTTATAATCCAGTTTAAGTACTTTGTTAAATAACGAAATTGGATGAAAGTGCGAAAGTCGTGTCATGCTGAGAATCCGATCCTATTACTTCAATGGGGGTAACTCCCCAGATACAAACCCCATAGAATATTTATGGAAAATAATGGAAAGGAAGATAAATGAGAAAGTAAAAACAAATAAAATGGGACTCATTTGGAGCCTATAATTGAAGTGTGGCACCATTATGAGAAGCTCTGACACCAATGCCTCAAGTGTATTGAAACAAGGTCTTCTTAAAGAACGAGTAACAATTTCAAAGTGAAATATAATTAATAGATAAAAGTTCTTAAAAAAGGGTTCTCTTTTATTTTTACTATTAATTAATTAATTAATTGCAATAAAATTAGGCTAATTTTTTGACTCGTTATTCTAATAATAATTTGGCCAGGGTCTGTGTGTATATATATATATGTGTATATATACCGTGTATATATATATATATATACACAGTGCTTAATTTGTGACGGAACTTTTATTTTAAAACCTAATTAAAAAAAAGGTTTTTATTTTAATAAAAAGGTCAGCAACGTAATTTCGTAATTTAAAATCCAACGAAATACAGACAGTAGAAAGCGAAAACTAGTCGATCAAGCAGAAAGAAGTTTGGAGTGGGTGTGGAAATTAATGTGATTATTCTATCAACTTCCTATATATAGCAATAGCATGTAAGTAAAGCAATTTTATTTGGTTTCAAATACATATAATATTTTGTTTCACTTAGATGAAATAACATTTCACTTAGATGTTGCAATCACAGTCTAACTTTTTTTTTAAAATAATACTGTATTCGAAGAACTTCCATTTGCATGTTGCGCAGTTTTCACAGAAAAAGCGCTTAAAATGCGTTGGTGTCCGGGGCGTCGCCCCGGACCCCGCTGGGGAACCTTACAGCGCTCCCCCAGACCCCTAACTGTGAGGGCTTCACCTGCGTTCCACTTCTTTTTCATTTACAAATTAAGCACTGTGTGTGTATATATATATATATATATATATATATATATATTAGTGATGTAGGTCACATCCGCATCCGCATCCGCGGAACATCCGCACATTTTCTCGCATCCGCATCCGCGTCCGCGTCCGCATCCGCACTTTGGACTGCGGATGTCGTGCGGATGTGGACCGTTGAGATAAAACGTCATTAATAAGCGGAAATTATCAAATTCTACTATATTAATAGAACTAGTTCATTGTGCTCAAAAGTGATGCAAGCGACAAGACGAGAGGCTGTTCTTGTATGAAGTTACTCTCTTGCAACCTACTTAGATCCACGTTACAAAGCTAAGTTATTTTCACCTAGTACATTAGAACGAATTAAATCATCACTTGGCAAAGCAGTTGAAGAGCTTCAATCTCTTGAATCTGTCGCTTCGCCACCCACCAAAAGAATAAAAGTTTCAGTGACAGAACCAACACCTTCAACAAGCAAATCTATCACAGAATCTGTCTCTCATTTTCTTGAGTCAAGCAGCAATGACGAGACCTACGCGATGTCAAAAGATGTAGTAAAAATGATCGAGAGCTATCACCAAGAAAAACGCCTGGCTGCATGTGACAATCCTATTAGTTGGTGGAAAAATACGCAGAATATCAATCCATACTTGAGTAAACTTGCAAGGAAACATTTAGCCTGTCCTCCAACAAACGTACCAAGCGAGAGATTATTTAGCAGTGCTGGATTAATATATGATGAAAAGAGAAACAGACTGGCAGCAGAAAAGGCAGAAAAGTTAATGTTCCTTAAGCATAACCTTCCTATAATTAAGTTTGAACATTAAACGATGAACATCTTAGTTTACTTTATTTTAATTACTCATTTATAAATATGCCTAATAAAACTTTAAACTTAATATAAATAGTTATCAAGCTAATTAAAGATCTCTTTCTATAAGGGTGGAGGTTGGGGAAAGAGGTCGGTGGGGTGCATTTGAGTTGGGTTCACGTCCCGCATCCTGGTAACACAATTATGGTTTCTAATTGTGGCTGAAACTCAACAAAATATAACGAATTTATTTGCAGACGAATTCACTAATTGATTTCTATATTAGTTAGATGCTTGATATTATTTTATATGTTCAGAGAAAAGTACAGCAATTATTGTACAATTAATCAATTATACTACATTATAGCTACAGCTCTCTCTATATAATAACTTATTATATACGTTAAACACAACAAATCTCGAATATATCCTAAAAAATAACGAAAATGTAGACATCCGCATCCGCATCCGCATCCGCGGATGTTGAAATCAAACATCCTCATCCGCATCCGCATCCGCGGATGTGAAAAAAATGACATCCGCTACATCACTAATATATATATATATATATATATATATATATATATATATTTTTTTTTTTTTTTTTTTAACTGCAAGCAACACACAGTATAATTAGTGTAAAGAACGACGCTTGTGTGGATGAGCGTTCCGCACAAGATGAGGAGGGAGAACGAGCAAATGAAAAATGAGGTACCTCCCAGGAATTGAAACCGGGATCATCCAATTGCAGGTCGGATATGTTAACCACTACACCAAGGACCCCGATTAGTCAGTATTCGTAATATTCTCCTACATACGAGTGGAATCAAATGCCCTGAGGGGGCACCTTCGCATGCCGTACATATATACATTTTACTGTGTGTTGTTTTCAGGTAAAATGTATGTATATATATATATATATATATATATATATATATATATATATATATATAACGAAAATAACCACGAAGGAAAGTAAAACACGAAATAGTGCTCAAGCGCTTTCGTCTAATGACATCCTCAGGAACACTGAAATTAATCACAAGATTGATATTATATATAAATCACAAAGAAAAAACAAAAATAATATGATTGATGCAGAAAATATTTTAGGAGAAGCATACAATTATGTGGAAAGCTGCCAGAGTTTCCACATGAATTGTATCGTAAAATATTTTCTGCATCAATCATATTAATTTTTTTTTTTTTGTGATTTATATATAATCTCAATCTTGTGATTAATTTCAGCGTTCCTGAGGATGTCATTAGACGAAAGCGCTTGAGCACTATTTCGTGTTTAATTTTCCTTCGTGCTTATTTTCATCATAAATATTATTCACACGTTACTTTCCTGAAATAATTTTCATATATATATATATATATATACACACTTTTTTCCTTGTTTCATCATCGTCTCTGAAAAAATGCAGCAGAGATCTCAAACTGATGGTGCATTTAAAAAAAAAAAAAAAAAAGTTCTCTACTCAATAATGACATAATGAAACTCTTCAATAAAAATGCAAAAAAATTTGAATAATAAAGACTTTTCTTCAGAGAATGAAGTAAAAGGCAAAGAATATTGAACATCATTCTTGAAGATAAGTTTAAATTGGGTTTTTCTTCTCCAGACTTCGGGTGATTTTATTTAAATAAGGTTTAAGAAATTTACCACTGGATCCGTTGAATATATTCACTGAAAAAGTGTATGTATATCTATCTATTTATCTATCTATCTATCTATCTATTTATCTATCTATATCTGTATAATATAATTTTATATTTATATGGAATATCATGCATGAACATGCACGAATTTGCATAATGCAAAAACTGCCCCCAATACGGTTCGAACCCACCTCCCATTGAATAGAAGGTTAGGGTAGTTTTTGCATTATATAAAATAGTGTGTGGTCATGCATGATATGCCATTTATGTGATCCAAGCGTTGGACCAGATAATTTGAATGAAATGCTAATCATTACATCATTACCTCGAGTGTGGGAGGTTTAACACGTAAAATGCCTCTGGACGCGAAAGCGTTATGCGTTCCTCCGTTGTTCAAATGTATGACAAGTTGTTTTTCATTCTTCTGTAGTATTTTAGCTAAAACCCTCACTTTCCACTCAAGAGGTAATGGTTCGAATCCTTGTGGGAGCATTTTTTCATATATATATATATAAACGGTGAACCAAAAGTAGGTGGACAGTAGGTTGAATACGGTTTGTGTTATATTATATTATAACTATGGTGTTCATTATAACTATGGTGTTTGTGTTATATTATATTAAATATTATAACTAAATTTATTTAAATTTTATTTTGTATTATAGTATACAAAAAAATGAAATATGTATTCTCAAAATAAACGTTATCATTTACTGTCCACCTACATTTGGTTCACCCTATATATATTAGGGAGGAAACACAAACTTGCGGTGCATCTTGCTATAAGCGATGTGAAGACACGTGGTTCGAATTCCGATAATGCTGGTAATAATAAACAGGAGTTAGAGCAATGGGCCGCATTAGTTAACCCGATCGGAGTGCCAGTTTCTGGCCTCCTGACTGAGTGTTATTACTATGGCAACCAAAATTACACCAATTTGACCAATATATACTAAATCACATTGTTTACATTCGACAGAGAAAACTAACCAGGTCAAATATTATTTGGGCTGTTTTTAATGAAGCGAAATTAAATTGTATTTTTATAATTACAGTAAAAACTACGTTAAACTACGTCTAAAGTTCGAATCCCGAAGGTGCTGGTAACAATAATACAGAAGTTAAAGCATAGTTTATTCGCTGTGGCACTTTCTGGCACTCCTGACTGTTTATAATTTTTCTTCAAAATATATATTTTTTTTATCCCCAATTATGGTAAACGAGAAGGTGGTCGATTCCATGTAGCGATGCATTGATTTGAATATGACAAAATTAAATGCTAAACTTGTGAAAAATAGTTTGGGGGAGTGGGGTCCGGATTTTAGGTTTTATTGACACCGGGAAGTGGTTAGTAGTGGTTAAAATAAGTATATTTAGAATTAAAACCAACGTTATTAAAATTAAGTAAATTTACTAACTACAAAAAAAAGTGTTTGTTCAAGGTAAGATATGTTAGAATTTATTTTGTCGTGTTAGAAAAATGCAATAAACTTGTTTGGATTCTAATTTAATTTTTTCTTCATAAGAAGTTTAACTATCAGAACAAAATTTCTATTTTATATATACTGTGTGACCCCGCAAGGGGGGTTCTAAGCTCGTGCTCTTGAGTGCTCTTTGTGCTCGTTTGTACGTGCTTGTTCCTGGAGGTTTCACGTGCGCCCTCCCGGCCCTAGCACCCAAGGATGATGGGGCTCGACCCTGCAGTCCTTGTCATCCTTGATCTTTTTCCACTTCGACTGTCCCCTCCACCCTTTCTTTTTCCTCTGTCTTTCCTCCCACTTTTTCTTTGTTTTTCCGCCGAGATATGCCCTTTTAAATAGAGGCGAATCGGTTCTTCCCGAACTTAAACAAAAAATATACTGTATATATATATACTCATGTGTGTGTGTGTATATATACACACAAACTCAGAATGGTCCCCTGAGAAACTTATATGTTAAACACAGACCGTGCGTGGAACAACTAATTAAAAGCATGGCACCCCCGTCAAGTACTTGCAGTCGCTGTGAAGGGAAATTTGCCGCTTACGCGTTTACAATGGCTAATAATAATGAACAGTTAGTTTGCAGGTGGTGCTCAAGCATGGAAGTCCTGAGGAACGAATTAGAACGTGAGAGGGAGGCCAGGGTGAGGCTTCAAGAAAGCGTGATGCTTCTGACGGCAAAATTAGAATCCCTTGAGACTCCAGTTACGACCCCTCCTGCCTCAGTTTCTACTAATAATATAAATAGTACTAATAGCCCTCTCTCTTCCCCTAGTTCCCAACCCTTCGTTCGAGTGCGAAATGGAGCCCCATTGAGGAAAGCAAAGACTTGTCTACCAGTAATAACAAGCAATAAGTTTTCTGTTTTAGGTTTCGAAGATGCTGATGAACCGGAAATACGACTCGTTGGCGATTCCATTGTTCGAGGGCAGCTCGAGGAATTCTGTGGGAGAAACCCTCGTCGTAGGTGCCGTTACTGCTACCCTGGTGCAAGGGTGGGGGATATAACTAATAGTGTTGACCATTTTACAGACGGTACCGCCGAGGACACAACGTATTTACCTTAAATTTACCTTAAAGCGCTTCTGCCTCAAGGGTGCGCTGCTCCCACGAAGTCCACTCAGCACCTCCTGAGGCGGGGCCACGACGGGGTCGCCACCCTTCTTTTCTCTTGCTCCTGCCATACGATTTGGTCCCCTATTGAATTTGTGGGGGCTGGTCTGGCAGAGGAATACCCTGACACTGTGGGTTGGTCGGGTATGTTGGCTAAAAACGTGTCCAAGTGTTTTTTAAAAGTATCTACTGGGACTGCACTTATATCTCTAAGGTACTGAGGCAAGGAGTTAAACAGGCGAGAACCCTGCCTAGAGATACTATTATATTGAAGGGTTTGAATCCTTCTCCGACTGTTTGGTGGGAGGTGATATTTTTTACACATTCTGCCAGTTCTTTTTAAGGTGGGCACAATTGGTTCAGTATTGGGGGCAACTAAAAGCCCTTCTAGAATTTTCCAGGTGTAGATTAGGATGTATCTCTCAAACCTTCTCTCTATGGAATAAAGGTTGAGGCCTCTAAGCCTATCCCAGTAGTTTAATTTGTTTTTACTCACCTGTTGCCCATCAGGTTGTTTAATATACGAGGTAAAGGTTCTTTGTAGGCCCTCAATTTTTTGCAATTCATTCTGTTTGTGGGGAAACCATAATTGAGAGCAGTAGTCAATGCGTGGAAGGACAAGTGATTTCCACAGGGTAAGCATGGTCATACTGTCCCTAGTTCTGAATGTCCTCAGTATATATCCTATTAGTTGTTTGCATGATGAGGTTACTTTGTCAATGTGCCTGTTGAATGTTGCATCTTCAGATAATATAATCCCTAGATCCCTGACATGATCAGTTTGTGCAATATCTTTTCCTGTGGGTCCAGTGTAGTTGAATTGTTCTTTCAGGTATTTATTTGGTCCATACTTAATTAGTTCAAATTTGTCTTCATTGAAGGCCATATTGTTTGCATCTGCCCATGCATATATAGTTTGTAGATCTTTTTGTAGCTCTACACAGTCTTCTTTTTCTGTAATTGGTCTTAGTATTCTGGTATCATCTGCGAATGACAGGAGAGAGCTTCCTAGGTTACAGTTTATATTGTTTAGCATTATAATGAATAGAATTGGTCCTAGTACTGTGCCTTGCGGCACTCCACTAATCACTTCTTTTTCTATAGATCTTGCTCCATTTACAGTTGTTTGTTTTCTGTCAGAGAGAAAGGCATGGATCCATTTTCCTACTTTTCCACAAATACCAAGTTCTTTTAGTTTATGGAATAATATACCATGGTCAACCTTGTCAAAAGCTTTTGCAAAGTCTAGGTAGATGACATCAACATTGTGGTTTTCTCCCAAGTATTGTAGGATTGTATTGCAATGGTCTATAAGTTCAGTAAGGCAGGATCTCTTGTGTCTGAAGCCATGTTGAAAGTCTTCTAAGAGATGTTCATTTTCAATAAAACTGACAATGTGCCTTTTCAGGACTTTCTCAAATATTTTAATAATATGGGAAGTCAAAGATATGGGTCTATAGTTCTTGGCTTCCTTTCTTTTGCCTCCTTTGTAGATTGGGGTAATATTTGCTTGTTTCATGATTGGTGGTATTCTACTGGTGTCTAGTGAGGATCTCCACAGGATTTTCAAAGGCAGAGATAAAGTATGTTTGCATTCCTTAAGAATCTTGGCTCCAATTCCATCTGGACCAGGGGCTGAACTCCCCGGTAGCTCTGTTATTGCCTGTTGTATATCTCTAGTGGTTATTTGTATATCTTCCAATAATGGTCTGTCTTGGTAATTTTCTTCTCTATCAAAAAATGCTGTAGTTTTTATTTTCTTTGCTACTACAGGGGTACTTCAGCTTAAAGCATATTGAGATTGTAAAATGTTTGCCATTTCCTGTGTATTAAATGTGAGAGTTAGTCCATCTTTAGCAAGCAATGGGCCAATGCTCGTTTTGATAACTGCTTTGCGTTTAGCATAGCTAAAGAAGAATTTGCTATTTTCCTTTATAGTGCCAATAGCTTTGTGTTCATTATCAATATTCTCTCTTATGGTTGACTCCTTTATTTTAAGTTCTAACATCAGTATCTGATTCCGGATGTTACTATGTCTTGTATCACTTAATTGCTTTGTCAGTTGTTTAGATAGCTTTGTTCTCTTTCTCATAAGTGTCCTTCTGTATCTGTGCTCTTTTGTCCGGTGCTTCTGTGCACTATCGTTTTTCTTTGGTGTGTGTTTGTATAATGCTGATGACAGCAGGTATTGTATTCTACTCCAGCATTCTTCTGGCTTTAGGTTTTCTAATTCATCTTCCCAGTTTATTTCTCCCAGACAGTTATTTATTGATGTCCAGTCTGACTTGTGCAGGTTTAGGTCAGAGTATGGCAAGTTCGTTTGGCATGGGTCTTGCTTACATTTGTGGAGGGACAAGTTTGTGAATATGTGCATGACATTGTGGTCGGAGTGTATAGTTGGTGTTATAACAATGTAGTCAATTGTAGTTGCATTATTTGTCAGCACTAAATCTAGGATATTATTTTTTGTATGTTATTCATGTTGGTACTAATAACGTTTTAAATTCTAGATCGGAAGAACTGCTGGCTAGGTACAGGGACTTATTAGAGCGACTAAAGGAGGAAACTAATAAGATTGTTTTAACAGGTATACTTCCTCGAATTATCCAACGAAGCGATTTCTACAGCAAGGCGACCTATATTAACAATAACCTAAAGTCTCTTGCCAGCAGGAAGGAGTGCATTTTGCAAATTTTTGGAACAGTTTCTACGGCAGGAGGGACTTGTTCCTCGAAGATGGACTTCATTTTAATGACGTTGGAGCTGCGCGTTTAGGAAGACTATTTAATAATACTGTCTCTTCTTTTCAGGCTGCCGTAACTCGAACGGTCCCAGCGTAAATTCCACAAATTTCCCCTGCGCTCGCGAAGGTGTCGCAATTACAAACAATTTGAAGGTTCTATCCTTAAATGCTCGTAGCCTACGAAATAAAATAAACAAATTTTTTTCTTTAATTGCTTGTAAAGACTATGATTTAATTGCGATAAATGAATCGTGGCTTAGCACTGAAACACGTGACTTTGTAGGGGAGTATCAAATTAAAGGTTATAGACTTTTTGTTAAAAACAGAATAGGTAGGCGAGGAGGCGGTGTTATGTTGTATATCAAAGATAATATTGCGAACGTTATAGAAGTAAAGCACTCAATTCCAGAACCGATAGATTCGACTATAGCAGAACTTAAATTGAACGATTTCAAACTTGTTGTTGCGGTTATACAGGGTGGGGCACGGGAACCAAGTGTTTTTGGAATAATCAGGAAAATGATATTTATTTTTGTAAAGAAAATATATTGGTAGAACAACATTCGTAAGAACATAGCATTTCATGTCATAATAATCATGTACCGAAAATTATATCTGGCATATGATGTCCTTGGCCGTCGACGCATTGTTGAAGGCGTTTACGAAAATTGGCCTCCACTCTTCCCAGCAGGTCTCTGTTGATTTGGATGATTTGTTGACGGATCGCTTCCTTCAATGCATCTAATGTACGGGGCTTGTCCTCGTAGACACGTGACTTGAGGTACCCCCATAGAAAGAAGTCACATGTGGACAAGTCAGGGGACCGAGGGGGCCATGCAATGTCACCAAATCTCGAAATGAGATGGTTGGGAAACAGGGGGCGAAGAACAGCCATTGACGCTCTGGCGGTGTGTGGCGTGGCCCCATCTTGCTGAAACCACAAATGTCGACAGTACGATTGCTGATTCCGAGTGCAGCTGAATGTCTCCGAGCAGAGCGGCCTGGGCTTTGCAACATCGCTTGTCTGACCCTTTCAACGTTCTCTGGAGTACGCACAGTGCGTTGCGGCCCCTTCGGTTTTGTTTTCATTATTGAGCCTCCTGTTCGAAGATTGTTAACCCAACGTAAGATTGTGTCACGAGCGGGAACAGAGTCATTTCGATGAATGTTGAATCTGCGGCGAAACGCACGCTGAACTGCTGTCACTGACTCGCCACTCCTAACAAAATGATCATACGCGAACATGCGGTGTTCTAACGTCCACTGCTCCATGATGGCACCTGAAAGATAAAGGTGAGTGTTAGTTAAAGTTAAATGCTATGAACCCAGGAATGGAATGCTACCTACCGCACGCCCCTCCCATTCCTAATGGCCGATTACTAGCTATTCAAAAAACACTTGATTCCCGTGCCCCACCCTTTATATAGGCCCCCTAATCAAACAGCCGATACGGACGAAGCGTTATATCGTGAACTAAAGAGAATAATCGGTAGTAAGCCGGCTTTAGTTATGGGTGACTTTAATTGCGCCAACGTGAATTACGATACAATGCAGGGAGACGCGGAAGGTAATCGTTTAGTTAATTTTCTCGAGGATAGCCTTCTTATTCAAAAGGTTGGGGAACCTACGAGGTTGGACAGTATTTTAGATTTAGTAATAACTACGGATGATAGGCTAATTACTGATCTTCAAGTGATAGAACCATTAAGCAATAGCGATCACAATATGGTAGAGTTTGTCCTCTCAGTAAGTCACTCGAAACCAACTAACTCGACTAAAATTCCTAACTTCCAGCACGCAGAGTTTAGTAAATTTCGAAATAAATTTTCACGTCACTTGGGAAAACGTAATGGGGAACTCCAACGCAAAACTAATGTGGGAATCGTTCGAAACGGTATTTAGGACTATAAATGAGGAATGTGTACCGTACAAAATTAAGCGTGCGAAAGTAAACAACAAGCCCTTGTGGTTTATTTCTAGAGTAGGAGACATTATAAAGAGTAGAGATAGGGCTTATAGGCTATATAAGTGCGATAAAGATAATCTGTTGTTACGAAACAACTACATATCTCTAAGGCGTGAAGCGAAAAGTGTAATAAAAATGTCCAAGCGCGAATTTGAAATCTCCATAGCTCGTGACGGTAAAGAAAACCCCAAGCGATTCTTTCAATACGTAAATAATAGAAATCCAGTAAAAAGTGTCTTGGGGCCTTTGAAAAATGTAAACGGAGATCTAGTTTCTGAAAACAAGGAAATGGCTACCTTGCTAAACGAATTTTTTACGTCAGTTATTACTATAGAAGATGTAACGAATATCCCTACGGTCATAGACATAATACCTTTTGATAATGGTAATATTTTGGATAATATCGTGATTAGTGAAGGGGAGGTAATGCGCTATATTGATAAAATGAAAACGTGTAAATCACCGGGGCCGGATTCCATATATCCCATACAACTAAAAGAATTAAAAGATAGCATTGTGGTGCCGCTAACAAAGATTTTTAATGTGTCTATTTCTGAGGGGTCCGTACCAGATAATTTCAAGTTAGCAAACGTAACACCTATCTTTAAGAAAGGCGATAAAGGTGCGGCGGGAAATTATAGGCCAATCAGTTTAACGTCTGTTGTAGGTAAGCTACTGGAATCAATAATTAGGGATCGTATAGTCGAACACTTAGAAGTGCATAAACTAGTTAGAAATACGCAGCACGGTTTTAGGCGAAACAAATCTTGCTTAACTAATCTTTTAGAATTTTCCAAAGTGTGGTTGACGTTTACGATAGACATCGGGCGGTTGATGTAGTGTATTTAGATTTTCAAAAAGCGTTTGACACCGTGCCGCACAAAAGACTCATTGAAAAAACTAAGGCTCATGGAATCAGGGGTGTAGTAATAAATTGGCTAGAAGAGTGGTTGCGAGGTAGGAAACAGAGGGTGGTCGTTGATGGAGCAGAGTCGTGTTGGGCTAATGTAGCGAGTGGCGTTCCTCAGGGTTCTGTATTGGGCCCCTTGCTTTTTCTTATATATATTAACGATTTAGATGTCGGCTTAGTCAGTACAGTTTCAAAGTTTGCGGATGACACGAAGCTGGGTGGTAGGGCGATTAATGACGAAGATAGAGGTAAAATCCAGGAAGATCCGAATAAAATCGTTGATTGGTCAGTCACATGGCAAATGAGAGTTAACGTTGATAAGTGAAAAATTTTGCATATAGGTTCGCGTAACGGTAATTTTGCGTATAGTATGTCAGGGAAAGATTTAACAAGCGTAGAGCAGGAAAAAGATTTAGGAGTTATAGTCACTGGTGATTTAAAAGTAGCGAAACAAAGTACAGCAGCGGTCAATAAGGCAAACAAAGTGTTAGGTTTTATAGCTCGAAATTTTGAGTACAAATCGCGCGATATTATAGTTCCTCTTTATAAATCATTAGTTAGACCCCATTTGGAGTACGCGGTCCAATTTTGGAATCTGCATATGCGCAAAGATATAGACAAAATCGAAAGAGTTCAAAGACGAGCAACTAAGATGATTCTGTCGCTTAGGTCAAAGTCGTACGAGGATAGGTTTAAGGAGTTAAAATTAACAACACTCGAGACTAGGAGGCTAAGGGGGTGATCTAATCCAGGTTTTAAAAATTATGAATGGGTTCGATAACGTAGATAGAGATAGCTTTTTCGAAATATCTCAATATAATAGGACTAGAAATAACGGGTGTAAGTTGACAAGTAGAAGGTTCGAGACAGCAGTTGCGAGAAACTTTTTTTACGCATAGAATAATAAATAGCTGGAATAGTTTGCCGGTAGAAGTAATTAGTAGCACGTCTATAAACATGTTTAAAAATCGATTAGACGCATATGTTGATAGATTGGGTATAGTTTAAGGTAGTAAAATTAAGGCTTTATGGTGATAGATCCCACAGCTCAACACAAGTGTTGTGGGATATAGGGAGGCAGCATCTTGGGTTAGGGGATACTCTCTGTCCTTACACACCCCATTTAAAGAGATTCCTCTGCAGAGCGGTGCCCCCCATAGTACTGTGAGGTATTGAAAAACTCATGATTTCACTTGCCCCACAAACACCTTTAAATGGGAGACCCAAAATGGGTGCACACACATTTCTACATTACTGTACAGTCTTTACAGCCACACCTACACTTTTCCTCCTAAGTATGTATATTGTGATGTATATGGTTGTAAATTTTGACTTGGTCCGCAATCGATATGGACCGTGACTTATTTTTCGTTGGGCAAGGTACTAGTATTGATGGATACCGTAATGAAATTGACTGGATTCTTTGGATCTGCTATATTTGCATGTCGTTTATAAATAGATATAGAGTGTAACATATTTGTGGATAGTAGTCTATTATGACTTGATCCTCTGGATCCAGAGATTCTATCTTTAGTTTTAAATCAATAATTAATTAGTTTTAAATTGATAATTATTTAGTTTTTAAAAAATTGGTCATTGCCAATGTACAGGCAGTTTTTACATAAATTTCTTATGTTTTGTGGTTCGGAACCCACGTAAAATTGTAGGTCCCCTCCGCCACCACGGAGGACATACACAATTACGAACACAGTTAGGTAGACCAGCCATGAGTGGATCCTAGGGTCTTTGTTGGTCTGAAACATTATAACATTACATTATAACATTATATAGTTCGAATAAGTAATGATAAATGACAAATACTATAGTTTTTTTCTGTTTCATGATGGAAAGTCCAACGTGGGCAGCAGGTTACTCGCAAAGAGGCAAAGAGGCCCCAAAATATAGCTTCCCTCACCAGCTATCTGCAAAGCAGATAGGATCCAGCTTTGGAACAGGATCTAGGGTTTACAGCTTTGTAGATAGCTGGTGAGAAAAGCTATATTTTGGGGCCTCTTTGCGAGTAACCCGGTGCCCACGTTTGGCTTTCCATCATGAAAAAGAAAAACTATAGTATTTGTCATTTATCATTACTTATTCGAACTATAGTGGATGTAATTTCCCAGGAGAGTTCCTTGTTCCATGCACGGTCTGTGTTTAACATATATATATATGTTATAACCCCTCCGTCTATGGCCCTGGGTTGGTTCGAATCGACGGGGGTTCTGGTTGGGAGGCAGCAATGGATATTTCTCGCGATGGTTTTCTTCTATAATATTCTAATTTCTTTCTCTCGCTACAGGGTCGACAGTTGTTAATTATTCTCTTTCTATAATACTCTGATACTTTCTCTTGGTAGTAAACTTATCGACTTTACTGACTAAATTCTTGAAGAGAACAAGGCTCGAAGGAAAAGATAAAAAACTTTCTTTCACTGTAATTTACTTCTAAAAATGTACAGGTAGTGCTCTGAATTTACAGGGGTAGAGGTTCGACCTCTTTCGACCATGGCTCAGGCCGGAATCTAAAAATTAAGGAAGTAAGGGGTCTCTGCCCCCTCCTCGCAGCGAAGCTGCTAACAAGGGAGTGTTAATCGAAGAGATCGAAGTAATAGAAGTGATGAAGTGAAGTGACTTTTACATTTACATGCTTTATACATTATAATCTAAATTTTGGGGGAATGCAGTTTGAAGGTTAAGTTTCCCCCCTTTTAAGCACATGATCAGATGAAAGATTCCAAATAAAAATTTAAAAAAAACAAAATAAAAACTAATCGTATTTTCGCCGAGTATACATTTCTGAAGGCGATATAATTTCGGAGTAGTACATGAGTACAATTTAAGTACATTACTGAGTACATTTTAATTTTGGTTAATTACAATTCCATTTAAATACATTACGTCATTTACAATTCTTACAGTGTTTTTATATTTATATATGGTTATTATATATGGTTATTATATATGGTTATTAGTGCAACACAAAGTACATGGGCACATACGAGATAATTTATACACAACATGACACACATGATTATAAGTTATAAATCTGAAATCAGAGAGACAAGAGGTCTTTCGTTTTCAGATGTTCGATTTATGCTGCGATGAGCGGAATTTGATCACTTGCCTCAGCATTTTCGAGTTCATTGCGAGAGGCGAAATAATTAAAAATAAAAAGTAAAAAAAAAATAATAATACACGAGAACGTATTTGGATGATTTCGAACGAATGCATAAAGTTTTGCATTTCATAGACTGACACGAGCAAAATGAATATTTAGTAAAACTGATATAGGACAATGGTCAAGATAAGATATGGACGTATGGCGGACGGGGAGGGAATATGGTCGAATAATAGTTATATTTATACTTATAGAGTGCACAGTTTTTATTATGTTAAAGAATTTTAATACATTGAATACTAGAGATATGATGAAGGGAAATTAATGACGGGAAAATGTGAAGGGAATTAAGCTACTTTATGACGTCACAGCCATTCAAACTATGTCATACGTACAGTATAACTGTAAGTCATTATTTGGGAGGACCTAAAAGAAACGAATTAAAGACAAAGAGTGGGTATCAAGGACTAAGAAGCACAACTACGGGTTCCATTCCTGTTATATGCAATGTGCATGCATAATCTAGGGACGAGGGTGAGATGCAAGACAACCATAATTAATTATAATAAATTCTATAACAAATGAAAAATGGAAAATGGATACAACTAAACCATAGAAATGGTAGATCGTAGGGTTGTGACACAAACAAAAATAGAAAGCAACAAATAAAATTTTTATCCAAAATCGCATCAGGCGATTTTGGCTCCTCATTTAAAAATGAATATGGATTATTCATTGTTCATTTTTACATATATATATATATACACATATATATATATATATATATATATATATATATATATATATATATATATATATATATATATATATATATATATATAATTCACATCATTTTGTTAATAATTAATAGTCAATTTATTATCATTATAATATTATATATAGTGCATGCTGTAGTAACTACGTTTGTTTATAAAAACTGTTGATGAGAGAGAGAGAGAGAGAGAGAGAGAGAGAGAGAGAGAGAGAGAGAGAGAGAGAGACGTAGAAAGAAAAACTGATATCATAAGAAATTTTCCTCCTTATATTATTGTAAATCGATGCGCCATTATAATTCCTCCCCTGAGGAATTAGTTTTATTTAAAAGATGGTAAAACTTATGGCCACTTTTTGCTTCCACAAAATAACGTTCTGATAGAAGAGAATTTCAAAGAAATTTTTTTACAGTGTTTTGAGGCAAAAGAAGCGATTATCCGCTCGTACACAATTTCTTGAAGGAAAGTTCTACAGTTTTTTAATCCAAAGTAACAACATTCTTAATATAAAACTTAAACGCGATAAAAAGTTTCTTAATAGAAAGAAAAACAACTTTATTGACAAATAATATTCTGTTATTTCAAACCAAACGTTCGTACGCATTATTTATAAACAGAGTTTTTACTTTTGAAAACAAATTTTTTTCTCTTTTGAACACAAATACTGAAGTTTTATGAACTTAAAAAGAACTATAATTTTAAAATTAAATTGAGATCCGTTTTAACAGATATACCACGTCTTTTTATCTAATTTAATTAAATATTATAAAATGGAATAAGAATATTATTAAAAAATATAGGAAAAATTACTTAATCACATGGGGAAAATTAAGAAAGTTCTGAAGGAAGTTAGATACGTAGTTCAGGACAATTCAAGATGAGCCAAGTGTGTCTAGTTATGCGAGATGAAAAGTTCAAAAAAGCAAATTCACTCAAAATAATTTAGAACTTGTAACTTCTTTTTGAGGGTACATTCTGGGGAAATTTGTTCTTCTTTTGGGTAACAAAGCTTCTTGTCAGATGAATAATAACTTCTTTTTTGAGTGATTTGAGACAATAGGAGATAAAATTTCTCTGTAGAAGGTTGCAGGAAGTCTTTACTTTCTGCGTTTCTGTCCCAGCAAGACAACCTTAACCGTGCAAGGTTTCGAATCCTGGCCTACAAATATATATATATATATATATATATATATATGCTGCAAACCCACAAGGAAAAAGAAAAACGATTCCAAGGCCTTTCGTGTATTCAAAGCTACACCTCGTCAGGTGATTCCCTGACGAGGTGTAGCTTTGAATACACGAAAGGCCTTGGAATCGTTTTTCTTTTTCCTTGTGGGTTTGCAGTAGTGCTTGCATAATACCGAAAATTTTCAATACCGGTATTTGGAGGCAATTATGCTAATCCCGGTATTGATACCGGTATTATGAAAAAAATAATTTATTTTGATTTATTATGGTGCCACCCTACCAACCCTCCCACAAGTCTGAGGGACTTGCAGTACTCACCATATTTACTATAAATTAATGACCCAACTCCAAATAGATGGCATTCTATTCGAAAAAGTTTATACAGTAAATTACTAAATTGTAATAAAAATATTATTTGAATTTTTTTTTAGCATATTATTATACAACTACTGGGGTAGATAGAAATTATTAGTATCTAAATATTTATTTCTTAGTTTGATTTTGAAAGTATGCTTTGAGGAAACAAAGAGCATCTAGGGATTGTTCAGATAGACTTGATCTCAGTTTCGTCAGAAATAGGCCTGCAGCAGAAAAGGCTCTTTCTGATTCTGCACTTGTAGGTTTAATTGAAAGCAGTGCCTTGTACAGCTTCTCTAAATTCTCACTTCTCTGTAAAGTAACTTCCAAGCTTTTAAATTCATTAGTAACATCAAAATCAATGGAATTTTTTTTAGATGGCACTTTTCCTAGTTTGTCCATTTCTTGCATGTATTCACTCAGTAATGAATCTGCTTCCACTTCAGTCTTATTTGCAGCTACATTTTCAGGGTTACATGGAAATTCCTGTTCTTCCATTTCTATCTCCAATCAACCACATTCTTAGGGAAAAGTCTTTTATGGAGCCTTTCTGCAGTTCTTTTGAGAACTAATTTTGATGGAACAGAAAAACTTTCCTCTTCTTGAACTTTTAAAACTTCAGGATTATGAAGATATTTGATTAAACCTACAATGTCTTGCTGTCTTCTTGAAATGTAATGATTTCTAAGACAATCTTTTAACTCTTTTGCTATTGGATTATTTTTCTCTCCTAGTTTCTTTGAAATAAATTTCATTGATGATTCAGCTGTCAGGAGTGATGCATCTTTCGAGCATAACCCTTTAAGAATTATTTCAACAGGACGTAAGGTGTCATAAAGGTTTTCAATAATTTCCCACTCTGTTGAAGAAATGGCTACAGTTGAATGAATCACTCTTAAAGCTAGTGCAATAAATAGTTTTCTTTGATAGAAAGGAATAGAAAACGAAAAAAAGAGGTTAACTGCAAAATACCCCGAAACTTTTTTTTTCTCCGAATCCTCCAAAAACAGTTTATTTGCCCATCGGAGGACTAAATTGCTTAAATTTTACAATAGCAATTTTTGTCAATACCGAAAACCTGTAATATCGGTATCGGTATTATTTGTACTTCTTCAATACCGGTATTAATACCGGTATTTCAATACCGGTTTTAACCCCTAGTTTGCAGCATTCATTCATTTCACGTGTTTTATTGTGAAATTCATCCCATATATATATTTTTTTTTTTTTTAACTGCAAGCAACACACAGTATAATTAATGTAAAGAACGACGTTTGTGTAGAAGAGCGTTCCGCACAAGATGAGGAGGGAGAACGAGCAAATGAAAAATGAGGTACCTCCCAGGAATCGAACCCGGGATCATCCAATTGCCGGTCGGATATGCTATCCAGTACACCAAGGTCCTCGATCAATCAGAAGTCGTAATTCGATTCCTGGGAGGTACTTCATTTTTCATTTGCTCGTTCTCCTTCCTCATCTTGTGCGGAACGCTCTTCTACACAAGCGTCGTTCTTTACATATATATATATATATATATATATATGTGTGTGTGTGTGTGTGTGTGTGTAATAACGAACTAATAAACTTTCTTTTTCATTGGTTTTGAAAACTACTTTTTTCATCATCAGATATTTAAAATGTAAGAAAATAATGTGACAAAGTTTCACAACAGCAAAATGAAGTCAATTTGAAAGGCCAAAATAAAAATAAAAATGTAAATATAAATTCAGTCAGGAAACTAGGACGAGAAACTGACACAATGCTCAGGTCAACAATGCGGCCCATACCATTACACTTAATCCTGAATTAATGTTACCAGCATCATCGAGAGCCAAACCCCCGACCTCGGTGTCTTTACTTTATTTACGGTGAAACGGTGTTACCCACCGAACTAAAGGCATTCTCAAACAAAGTCCTTACATTGCGGTGTAATTAGGCGTATCGGTATACAAACGTAAATAGAAGCATCAGATTTTATAATGAAAACTAATCTAAAGCTAGAATAGATGTAATGTCATACGACATGAATGTGGGCGAGTGTTAGAAATTTATTACATAGTCGGTATAAAGATTAGAATTGGTTTAGCTCTGTTGCTGACTCCTATTTGTTCCGTTTTACGCCCTTCCTTCAACTGAGAGTAGTGCTGAGATGGGTGGTAACAGTATATTTTGTAAAATAAATAATTTTGGTTGCAATAATTTTAAAATAAAATAACTAATTATGGAGCTGGACTCTTTATTTTATTTAATTTGGCCCTTAAGATTCTCAACACGGCTTTCGACGTAATCGTTCTTCTCTTACTAAGTTGCTCGATTTCTTTAATGATATTGTAATATATATATATATATATATATATATATATATATATATATATATATGACGAGAGAAAAACAGTAGATATTATATATTTCGATTTTCAAGAAGCGTTTGATAAAGTACCACATGGAAGATTATTAGCTAAACTTCATTCTCACGGATTTCTTTTTATGGAGGAAGGAAGGGCCATGGCGAACGCACGCGAAAGAACCCCCTTTCCCATAGAAGAAGAAGAAAGCCAAAATCAAGGTCCATGGTTTTGGAGATGCCTGGACACTCTGCGCTTGAAAGAGTGGAGGTCATAGACAGGGGGAAAGATGGATTGAGGAAGATTGTTCCAGAGTTAACCGGTTGAGTAGATGAAAGACTGGAAATACCGATTAACCATTGCGTTAGAGAGTTGGACAGAAAAGGAATGAGAAAGTGTCGAAAGTCTGGTGTTGCATGCTCTCCTTAAAGGAGGAGGCATGCAGTTAGAGAGTTCAAAAGAGCAATGTCCGTTACAATAGCGATAGTAAAGAGAGAGTGAGGCAACATTGCGGCGAAGAGAGATGGATTGAAGACAGTGAGTAAGAGGCAGGGAATTGATGAGACAAAAAGCCTTTGATTCCACCCGGTCAAGTACGGCTGTGTGGGTTGACCCACCCCATACATGAGAAGTATACTCCATACAGAGGCGAACAAGATCCCTGTGCAGAGACAGCAACTTAGCGGAGGTGAAGAAACTGCGGAGGCGGTACAGCTCACCTAACCTCTTAAGAGCTGTTTTGGAAAGAGAGTATATGTGATCTTTTCAGGAAAGATCACGAGAAAAGGAAACGCGAAGAATGTTAAGAGAAGAGGAACGATTGAGTTGTGTGTTGTTGAAGGTAAGGGGATAGTCGTGTGGAAGATTGTGACGAGTAGACAGATGGAGGAACTGAGTTTTTGAGGCATTGAAAGCTACAAGGTTTTCTCTGCCCCAATCAGAGATGGCAGAAAGATCAGAGGTCAGGTGTACCATAGCCGTCCTACTTGAATCATGGAGTGACTGTTGAGAGGAGCGCTTTGGGAAGCGGGTGGAGAAGTGAAGAGCGGAATCATCAGCATGGGAGTGAATAAGACAGGAGGTGCGACTTAAAAGATCATTAATAAATAAAAGGAAAAGAGTAGGTGACACGACAGAACCCTGAGGAACACCACTATTAATAGGCTAATAGCTTTAGGAGAAGAACAATGGTCATCTACAACCGCAGATATAGATCGTCCAGAAAGGAAATTAGAGAGGAAGGCACAGACAGAAGGATTAAAACTGAAGGACGGCAATTTGGTTATTAAATATTTGTGCCAGACTCTACCAAAAGCTTTGTCTGACGCAATAGCAAAAGTTTCACTGAAATCCCGAAAGGAGGATGACCAAGAGTCAGAGAGGTATGGAAGAAGATCGCCGGTAGAGCGTCCCTTGAGGAACCCATATTGACGATCTGAAAGAAGATTGTGAGAAGAGAGGTGTTGGAAAATCTTCCTATTAAGGATAGATTCAAAGGCAAGAAATCAAAGCAATTGGACTATAGTTGGAGTATTGAGAGCGGTCATCCTTCTTTGGGACAGGCTGAATGAAAGCAACCTTCCAGCAGAGAAGAAAAGTACCAGATGAGAGACAAAGACGAAAGAGTTTGCCTAGGCAGGGTGTCAGCACTGAAGCACAATTCTTAAGAACAACAAGAGGAACACCATCAGGACCGTACACCTTCCTAAAGTTGAGCCCAAATAGGGCAGAAAGAACATATTTGGAAGAGATTCTAATTTCAGGCATAATAAAGTCGGAGGGAGGAGGAGATGGAGGAACAGCACTGTAATCGTCCAGGGTTGAGTTGGAAGCGAAAGTTTGAGCGAAGAGTTCAGCTTTGTCAGGAGAAGAGACGGCAACTGAGCCGCCGGAATGGAAGAGAGGAGGGAAAGAAGAGGAAGTAAAGTTGTTGGATAGGTTCTTAGCTGGATGCCAGAAAGAGCGACAAGAATTAGAATTGGAAAGGTTTCCACATTTTTGTCGGATGAAGTAATTTTTGGCGAGTCGAAGAACAGATTTTGCACGATTCCGGGCAGAAATATAAGCTGAGTGAGAGTCAGGAGTTGGATGGCGACGGTATCTTCTGAAAGCCTCCTCTCTGTTGCGGATAGCATTAGTACAAGTAAAGTTAGACCAAGGTTTTTTTTGCATTAGTAGTAAGAATAGAATATAGAATGTACGTCTCCATGCCCGAGAAAAATCACCTCCGTGATGCGCTCAGCACACTCGGAAGGGCCCCGGCCACGAAAGCAGTAATCATTCCAGGGGAAATCACGGAAGTACTGCCTTAGGGCCTCTCAGTTGAGGGTTATGTTCTCAAATAGATCGAAAATTGACTGAGTGGACATAAACAAAAAGTGGTCATTAATGGCAAAGCGTCTAACTGGAAAAGTGTAACTAGCGGTGTGCTCAGGGATCAGTTCTGGAACCAGTTCTTTTTATTATTTTTATCAGTGACATCGACTTGGGAATTAACAGTCTAATTTCTAAATTTGTGGATGATACCAAACTAGGGGTACGAACAAAATCAGCGGCAGAACGTTTACATATTCAAGAAAATATTAATAAATTACTGGTGTCGGCGAAAATTTGGCAAATGAACTTTAATATAGATAACTGTAAAACATTGCATGTCGGTAGAAACAATGTTAAAGAAAAGTATTTTATGAGCGACAAGACACTAACGAGTGTTACGGAAGAGAAAAGTTTAAGTATTTTTGTTGCTGACACTCTTAAACCGAGTAAGCAATGTATCGAAGAGGTCAGAAAAGCAAATAGAATCTCAACATTTATTGGTAGATCGTTTGAATTTAAATCGGAGAAAACAATGCTAACAGTATACAGACATGGGCAGTAAATACTTTAGATGTATTTAAATGATAAATACATTACTTGAAAATAAAAGTAATTAAATACTAAATAAAATTCAGGTTTTCAGAAAGTATTTAAATGCTAAATACATTACTCCTAAAATGTATTTAAATACATTTCAAATACAATTTAGATACTTTTCGAAAAGCACATAAAATCACTAACATCAGCTTAGAGTCAAATAAAATCGAGAAGTCGCAGAAGTAGATGTTGCAATTGTTTTGTGGTACAGAAGACATAAAGTCTTCACTTTACTACCATCTTTCGAGGTTATTCAGGAATATTTTCCATCAAAAAGTGTGTGCAGATGTGATTCGCTATTTTTATTTTCACTTCCACCATCAACAACTTCTATTTTACCACCTTCTTTTCCACTACTTCCACTTGCTGCAGCCATGTTACAAATATTGTCCTCGTCTAATATGATCAATATGCTAAGGCTAATTGCACAGTTAGCGCTGAACTTTACACAACCACATATGACGATGGCTCAGGATAGACTGCCGGCTGCCGCACTGCAGCTGTGGTCTGTGACAATCGCCACTAGAGCAGGCTGGAAGTTCCATTTTTCAAGGTGCTTCCAGAAAGTTCCAGCCTGCTGAGCCTGGAACTTTCTGGAAGCACAAGCACCTTGAAAAATGTTTTACTGTGTTCTGTGGTACCAGTTAAATACTGGGTGGTTAGTACTGTACATTCTCGCAAAATTGAACAGTTCACAAAAAAATATTTTAAAAATGTATTTAAAAACAGGTATTTACAAATACTAAATACTTTTCGAAAGTATTTAAATACATAATTAAATATACTCTCCAAAAAGTATTTATAAATACATGTATTTAAATACATTTGTATTTAAATACATGTTTAAGTATTTTCAAATACATTCCTGCCCATGTCTGACATTATAAAGGGTGATCCAGAGAAATGGGACCCAAAAGAAACCCCTGTAACTCTTAAAGTATAAGTCCTTTTATAAAATCATACGCATCATTCGAAAGAGGATAGTTACAAGTTTGTACAGGATTGTATAGGTTTTGACAATACAAGACAAGATAAGATACAAAACAAAATAAAAGTGTTAGTTAAAACTAGTGATGTAGCGGATGTCATTTTTTTCACATCCGCGGATGCGGATGCGGATGAGGATGTTTGATTTCAACATCCGCGGATGCGGATGCGGATGTCTACATTTTCGTTATTTTTTAGGATATATTCGAGATTTGTTGTGTTTAACGTATATAATAAGTTATTATATAGAGAGAGCTGTAGCTATAATGTAGTATAATTGATTAATTGTACAATAATTGCTGTACTTTTCTCTGAACATATAAAATAATATCAAGCATCTAACTAATATAGAAATCAATTAGTGAATTCGTCTGCAAATAAATTCGTTATATTTTTTCGAGTTTCAGCCACAATTATAAACCATAATTGTGTTACCAGGATGCGGGACGTGAACCCAACTCAAATGCACCCCACCGACCTCTTTCCCCAACCTCCACCCTTATAGAAAGAGATCTTTAATTAGCTTGATAACTATTTATATTAAGTTTAAAGTTTTATTAGGCATATTTATAAATGAGTAATTAAAATAAAGTAAACTAAGATGTTCATCGTTTAATGTTCAAACTTAATTATAGGAAGGTTATGCTTAAGGAACATTAATTTTTCTGCCTTTTCTGCTGCCAGTCTGTTTCTCTTTTCATCATATATAATCCAGCACTGCTAAATAATCTCTCGCTTGGTACGTTTGTTGGAGGACAGGCTAAATGTTTCCTTGCAAGTTTACTCAAGTATGGATAGATATTCTGCGTATTTTTCCACCAACTAATAGGATTGTCACATGCAACCAGATGTTTTTCTTGGTGATAGCTCTCGATCATTTTTACTACATCTTTTGACATCGCGTAGGTCTCGTCATTGCTGCTTGACTCAAGAAACTGAGAGACAGATTCTGTGATAGATTTGCTTGTTGAAGGTGTTGGTTCTGTCACTGAAACTTTTATTCTTTTGGTGGGTGGCGAAGCGACAGATTCAAGAGATTGAAGCTCTTCAACTGCTTTGCCAAGTGATGATTTAACTCGTTCTAATGTACTAGGTGAAAATAACTTAGCTTTGTAACGTGGATCTAAGTAGGTTGCAAGAGAGTAACTTCATACAAGAACAGCCTCTCATCTTGTCGCTTGCATCACTTTTGCGCACAATGAACTAGTTCTATTAATATAGTAGAATTTGATAATTTCCGCTTATTAATGACGTTTTATCTCAACGGTCCACATCCGCACGACATCCGCAGTCCAAAGTGCGGATGCGGATGCGAGAAAGTGTGCGGATGTTCCGCGGATGCGGATGCGGATGTGACCTACATCACTAGTTAAAACTAACCCTTCAAGATGACTGCATGGACTGTGGAACAGCTGCGTTTCATAACTGAGCAATATTATGAGCATGGAAGAAGTGTAGTTTCAGCTCTTAGAAGGTGATTTTGACATCTGAAAATTTGTCTTGAAAGATCTTTGAGCTGAAACTACACTTCTTCCATGCTCATAATATTGCTCAGTTATGAAACGCAGCTGTTCCACAGTCCATGCAGTCATCTTGAAGGGTTAGTTTTAACTAACACTTTTATTTTGTTTTGTATCTTATCTTGTCTTGTATTGTCAAAACCTATACAATCCTGTACAAACTTGTAACTATCCTCTTTCGAATGATGCGTATGATTTTATAAAAGGACTTATACTTTAAGAGTTACAGGGGTTTCTTTTGGGTCCCATTTCTCTGGATCACCCTATATAATTCCTTAGTACGCCCCAACCTGGAATACTGCGTTTAATTCTGGTCCCATATTTTCGACAGGACATAGACAGAATGGAAAGAGTGCAGTGACGGGCTACTAAGATGATTACTGGACTTAGACACAAATCATCCGCTGCCGTTTAGAAACGTTAAATTTATTTTCAGGTGTTTAAAATGATTAAAGGTTTTCATAATGTCGACGCCAAAAAATATTTCACCTTCGGGAATGCAGACAGAACTCGCGGTAATGGTTTCAAATTAGTGGGTAAACATTTTAATTCTAATGAAGCTAAACATTTTTTCTTCAATCGTGTAGTTAATTTGTGGAATGGATTGCCACCAGCGTAGTTTAAAGTAATTCGATCGAATCTTTTAAAAAGAAACTAGATGCTTATTTGGTCTTAAACCCGCAGTTGGAAGTATATTTTAGCCATAGAAATGTTGAATTTTCACCTGGATTTCCTCCTCTGTACTTTTAAATTTTCACTTTATCTTTCAATTCTTTCCAACCTCTCAACCTCTTTTCTCTGCTTTGCTTTGAAACTTTGACTTGTCTTTAAATTTTTTTCCTTCTTTTAAGTTTTAACCTTCCTTCTTAAACAAACAACCTCGTAGGGACCAGCCGGTATGCTACTGTTTGGTGTCCTTTGTATTCCTTTGTATTCAGCTTTAGGCTTTACTGGGCTCTCGGATTAATTAAAGACAAAACATCGCTTCCTAAATAGTTACGATTAACAATATATAAATCATGAATAAGAATTATTAATTAAGTTCAAATTACATAAATTAACTATTAGTTGAAAATTAGACAATAAATTTAGATCAATGTGAAGTCAATGAAGTCATTATGAAGCTATTTAGTTTTTATTTATATTTATAAATTTATTTATAAAATAAGTATCAGAATATTACAATTTCTGATACGTTACAATAATACAAATAATAATAATAATAATAATAATAATAATAATAATAGGTACAATAATACAGTCAATTAGGATATTTATTGTATATATGTTGACGCTTAATCTTTAGGCTTTTCTGAGCTCTCAAATTAATTAGAGATAAAATATAATACATGAGATATAAGTCACGTTTAAATTATGATTAATTCACAAACGAACTAATAGTGGAAATACAGTATTTATTATTATATATTACGGTATATATTACAGTATATATTATTATAGAAACGAGACAAATACAAAGTCATCCTTGAAGATATGATACCAATATAGTACCAAAGAATTGACTATATAGTTAGACGCGAGAAATGAACAAGTAATAAAGTAATGTACATTTAATCCTAAGTTTTTTATTAGTTTCCATTATTAATACAGATTTCAGCTTATTTTTAATCGAATTTACTTTGAAAATACTTTTTACATCAGCATTTAAATAATTCCAGAGTTTCGATTCAATGAAAATAAGTAATTTTTGAGATGAAAACAATCTAAATTCAGGAATAACGTGCTTTTGTTCTATTTCTAGTCTGATATGAATGGAATTCTTGATGAGTTCCAAAATATTTATTTATCCACGGTAAATTAATGATCACAGCTTTGATCTTTATTAGTTTTAGTTCTTTAAAGATGCACTCGAATGATCAGGGAAATATTTAGATAGCGAGTTCAACAAGTTGTTTTATATTGGAATCAAATAATGCTATCCGACTTATTTCCCGTAGAACTATCTAAATAAAGCTAAGAAATCTTTTCATAACATTAACAAAAAGAAGAAAGAATGTAAAAGCGTATTGTTTTTCATATAAAAAAAATTTCATTCACCTCACTCACGTCATTAGAAGAGTAGAAACTAATGTTATGTTTATTTACAATAATTCTGTCGACAGTTTATTAATTCGTAATATCCCTGTGAATGTCCTTGAATGTATCCATAAGCGGCGAAACATGGTGGGAGGGGCCTGGGGGCTGGTGGCTCCCTCTTAAATTTACAGAGGGGGGCCAGGTCCCCTTTGCCAGCGAAGATATTTTGACATTTTAAACTTTGAAAAGCAAGTTTTTTCCAAATTAAAAAGTAAGTAAATATTTACCTTGTGTTTGGGCTATGTAACATCTCATCTCATAAATTGTAAGTTCGTAACGGTAGCACTTTAGCATGTTCACGCGCTCTAGTGAATGTAGTCTTGCAGTATGCTAATGAATCCTACTTGACCCCCCCCCCCTCCCCCACCTTGCGCGCTGACGTTCCGTCGTCACTGACTGTATCTATTCTATTAAATGTAAAGATTGTAATTTAGTATATATAGGTCAAACAGGAAAAAACTTTGGCCACGAGAACAAAATAGCATAAATATTGTATTCGCACATCTAAAAAATCTATTGCCATGTTTATTTATATACATGCAATAATCATGCAATTGATTGGAATAATTCAGGCGTCTTGTTCAGAAATAATAACAATACTGAAAGAAATATAATTGAAGCATCGTGTATTAAGCATATTAGTAATTTTAATATTAGTTCCGGTACATGTGAACCATATTGTATTTCCAAACTTATTTTTAATCAGTATAAAAATTAGCTCCCCACAACCCTTCAATAATCCAAGGGATTAGGTCCATGGTGAGAGGTTTCTGATGTATATAAATTGGGAGGACTTGGGAGATGTTTCACATTTTTCTGCGGGTTATTTCAAATTAAAAAAATTCACATGTTTTAATGTGAATATCAGACACACACACACACACACATATACACACACACACACACACACACACACACACATATATATATATATATATATATATATATATGCGCCTCGGTGGTGTAGTGGTTAGCGTCGCTGACTACGAGTCCATCGGCCCCGGGATCGAGACCCGGTGACGGCAGGCGGCGCGCAGCAAAACCCAGCTGTTCACCTTTCCACACAATAAAGAAAGTGGTTGATAGATAAATGGGTACCCTGGGAGGCCTAGCGGTTAAGACTCTGGGCTGCTGGTGGGGCGTGGTTTGGATTCCACGTTAAACTGTAGGTCTAAGGTGGAGTGAAAAACTTGACCTTCGTCAGAATGAACAAATCGGGCGGAAGCTAACCAAAGGTTAAAGAAAGGTATATGCAATGATGACCCTCTGACTCCTGACTTTTGCGCTAACTTGGGGGCTAACCCCGTCCCCCTCCACAATTACCCCCTCCCCCATTACCCCCCCTCCCCCATTATCCTCTCTCTCCCGTTACTCCCCAGGGGGAAGGGGGCTGGCACTTTGCAACAATTTATCAACATTGCAATTGCATATGTGTATTTTCCGGACAATGTGCAACTTTTTTTTTTCACTGTTTCATGTATTTTTTTTTATTGGTATAGGATAGGAATTTACTTTTTTAGTTAAAAAATTTACAATTTATGCAATGATGACCCTCTGACTCCTGACTTTTGCGCTACCCTGTATGTATATATATATATATATAAATGATTAGTAATTACGTCGTGAGTGTTCAATGTCAACTAAGGTGGATTGATTATAAATAACGAAAGTTCAGAATCGAATGACACATATACAAAACTACGTCTAACCAATAAACGGCACGAAGCTTTAATGAGTTCTCGCGTAAACAAATGAACACTAAGCGAGTATCGCCTCCTCAATATTTTTTAATTTTGATAATACGACTTTTCAAGTTATCAGAAAAGCAAATCTAAATTCTCATTTTTTTTTTTCAGTAAAATATAATATAAAATAGGAAATATTTTTCTCAACTTTCATTCTTTCATTCAATATACACATTTGCACCTGCGACATCAGCCAAAACAATTTATATATATATATATATATATATATATATATATATATTATATATATACACAGGGTGTTCTAAAATCATCTAGTAAACTTTTATATGTCTGTCTATCAGTAGTGGGACGTTGTGAACAATGTGTTCAAGTTCAAGGAAGACACTTTGAACATCTAACATAAACAATTATTGTTGTTTTTCTTCTTCTTGGTGTATTTGAAATAAAATTGTTAAATATAGCATAATTTTCGTTGAGATATTGCGTTCGTATAAAAGTTTACTAGGTAATTTTAGAACACCCTGTGTGTGTATATATATATATGGGGATAGAACTCAGAATGGTCCCCTGAGATCTTTTATGTTACACACAGACCGTGCATGGAACAAGGAACTCTTCTGGGAAAATTAAATCCACTATAGTTCGAATAAGTAATGGTAAATAACAAATACTATAGTTTTTCTCTTTCGTGATGTTAGCCCGACGTGGGCAACGGGTCACTCGCAAGGAGGCCCCAAAATATAGCTTCACTCACCAGCTATCTGTGAAGCAGATAGGATCCAGCTTGGCGACAAGATCTAGGGTTTATAGCTACACCTAGCCTACTATATTCGAGTGATCCGTTGCCCACTTCGGGTTATCATCATGAAAAAGAAAAACTATAGTATTTGTCATTTACCATTCCTTACTCGAACTATAGTGGATTTAATTTTCCAAGAAGAGTTCCTTGTTCCATGCACGGTCTCTGTGTAAAATATATATATATATATATATATATATATATATATATATATATATATATATATACATATATGTATAGAAACGACGTAAGTATAGAGGAGCGTTCTGCACACGAGGAAGAGAAATAACGAACAAATGAAAAATGAGGTGACCGCCCGGGAATCGAACCCAGGATCTTCCGATTGCCGGTCAGATATGCTATCCACTACACCACGGGCCTCGATCAGTCAGAAGTCATAATTCTCATACATAGGGCAGAAACCAATGCCCTGAGAGGGCACCCTCGCAAATCGTGAATATGTACATTTAACTGCAATGACCACGCAGTATATTAATATATAGAAACGACGTAAGTATAGAGGAGCGTTCTGCACACGAGGAAGAGAAATAACGAACAAATGAAAAATGAGGTGACCGCCCGAGAATCGAACCCAGGATCTTCCGATTGCCGGTCAGATATGCTATCCACTACACCACGGGCCTCGATCAGTCAGAAGTCGTAATTCTCATACATAGGGCAGAAACCAATGCCCTGAGAGGGCACCCTCGCAAATCGTGAATATGTACATTTAACTGCAATGACCACGCAGTATATTAATGTATAGAAACGACGTAAGTATAGAGGAGCGTTCTGCACACGAGGAAGAGAAATAACGAACAAATGAAAAATGAGGTGACCGCCAGGGAATCGAACCCAGGATCTTCCGATTGCCTGGCGGTCACCTCATTTTTCATTTGTTCGTTATTTCTGTTCCTCGTGTGCAGAACGCTCCTCTATACTTACGTCGTTTCTATACATTAATATACTGCGTGGTCATTGCAGTTGAATGTACATATTCACGATTTGCGAGGGTGCCCTCTCAGGGCATTGGTTTCTGTCCTATGTATGAGAATTACGACTTCTGACTGATCGAGGCCCGTGGTGTAGTGGATAGCATATCTGACCGGCAATCGGAAGATCCTGGGTTCGATTCCCGGGCGGTCACCTCATTTTTCATTTGTTCGTTATTTCTCTTCCTCGTGTGCAGAACGCTCCTCTATATTTACGTCGTTTCTATGCATTAATATACTGCGTGGTCATTGCAGTTAAATGTATATATATATGTATATATATATATATATATATATATATATATAATATATATATACCTTACCTTATGAACCTTATGTTGTTTCGTGCGTTGGTCTCTTCACACGGAGGTCAAGCTGGTGGCCCCGCCTCTAGGTCTGGCCTGGTGGAGGAGCGAGTTGCTTTCTTGCGCTCTCCACCGCACATAGCCAGGCACGCCCGGCTCATCTGGTACCGTCCTGAGCCAGGCATCCAGTCTTCTCTTGAAGACTTCAACTTTGACCCCCGTTACGTTTCTGAGGTCCTTTGGAAGCTGGTTGAAAAGCCTTGGCCCCCAGACAACCAAGCTATTTTCCTTCAGAGTTGAGGAGATCCCTTGTCGGGCCTTTAATTTGGAAACACTACACATTCTGCCTTTTCTATTTTCCAGTGTTGTTTGAATGGTAATTGGGTTTAGTTTTAGGTTTGGTACCAGTTTTTCGATCATTTTCCATATGTAGATTATAGTGTACCTCTCTCTTCTTCTTTCCAGGGAGTACAGATTTAGTTTACGTAGTCTTTTTCAATAGTTGAGTTCTTTGCAGCCATCAATCTTCGCTGTGAAATACCTTTGCGTCTCTTCGAGTTTATTAGGTTCTTCCTTTTTATATGGGGACGTCAAAACTGAGCAGTATTCAAGTTTTGGTATAATCAGTGTTTTTAGCAAGGGAATCATTACTGTCCTGTCCCTTCTCTTGAACGTTCTTAGTACCTGTCCGGCGACTCTTTTTGCTTTATTTATCGCTATCTGATTTTGTGTTTCGAATTTCGCATCATCTATCATTATTATCCCGAGATCGATCGCTTTCGTGCTTCTCTGAATTTCCTGTCTATCTGGAGCATAATATGCAGTCTGTTTAAGTTCTTTTCTATCATATCTCAGGAGCTGAAATTTCTCGGTGTTAAATGACATGTTGTTGTCTTCTGACCATTTGTATATTTTGTTCGTGTCCCTCTGCAAGGCCTCCACGTCATGTACAGTGCTTACAAGAAGTCTCGGATTGGTGCACATAATTGCTCTAACCCCATCAATGACGTCCACATCTATTTTTGTGTTAATCACTCTATCTCTTTGTATATAGAGACATGCTGTATATAGATATATATAGAGTATGCAGGGGATAACGTGTCTCAGTCCCAGCTATGGGAGTTGTCTTACAATTAACAGTCCCAAGTGCAAGTTACCTTAACACCTCCACATAAACTACCCTGGACTAAAATAACATACGTGAAGCCCTTACCCACAAACCATTTAAAAGGTGTGATTTAAAAGCTCTCTCTCTCTCTCTCTCTCTCTCTCTCTCTCTCTCTCTCTCTTTGATCACACAGCATCCTATCAGAGGTCTTCAGCAGGGACATCGGCAATGTATCCATATAACGTTAATAATAACCGAAACTCGGGGAAAATATACTCTCTGCCTTCCGCTCTACCCCAAATCCTTTTCTCTTAGTAACCTCTTAATACAAACTAATCTATCATATTTTGCGACTTTTTAACTCTGGTAGGATTCAATTCCATTCCTATAGTGTAAGAGATACTTAAATTTATGTGTGTATTATACCATATGATGTGCGTAATAAATAATCATTTTTAAATAGTTGGAGCGTTCAAGGTCATATGTAATAATCTATAGACTACCCCCAAGCCCACTCTCAACACTTAGATTCCCCTAAGACACAGGCGTCTTCAAGTAACATGAATGCGTAGAGATCTAAGGTGTTAGATTCCATATTACATAATTTATGTGCTAGGTTTAAGAACGCTGGCATTGAAGGATGGAAGGAAGGGACAGTAAAAGCGATAATAGGTTTAATGAAGGAAGTGGAATGAATATGGAGGTAAGTGTTGCTATGTCGAAGGAAACGAGGTTGGGTGGGGAATTACGAAGGGAGGAGGAAAGGGAGAGAGGGGGCTAAAATGAACGCGGGGATGGGTTAAAGGAGAGGAGAGAAATTCATATGAAATGCTAAACACAAACTCAAATATTTATTTTAATGCCCTAGACCTAGAAAGACAAAGAGCAAAATACCTTAAACTAACAATGAATTGACAGAAACAGAAGAGTCTGGTCTTAGACGCACTGATAGGTTTAACGTATGTGGCTAGAGGCCGCCACTCAGAATTACCACTACTACCTAAGTCATAATAAGGTTATTTACTATGACAGAGTAGTCATGAGTAGTTATGGAAATAAAATATGATTATACTGTTGATGGCTGACTATATTCAGTTGGGATATAAACTATTGCTGACAATCTTTGGATCCTTGGCTTTTAAGACGAATTTTTTATGCATATGTTCAACAAAATAGGAAATTGGCTGATTATTATTACCATTCGAAGGGTTGGTACCTTCACAACCGAAATCAATTTCAGAAGGGGTGCATAGGTATCCTCATTTCCTTTATCGTCCCAGCACGCTTCACATAAGCCATTTACACAAAGATGGAAAGGCCGTCTGTGCACCACGAGACGACCCAGGCAATGCGGGGAGCAATGGTGACATTGCATGAATATGGTGTGCCAATAAGAGAAATATCAAGACGACTAGACGTTCATCGAAGCACTGTGGAACGGTGGATTCATCGGTATGAAGCAGAAAACTCAATCGCTACTTTGCCGAGGTCTGGTCCTCCGCGTTCAACATCTCAAGAGGAAGATGCTGCGATTGTTAATCATGCCAGAGAGCATCCGTTTGTTCCAGCGACGCATATTTACAGACACCTGAACCTTCGTTGTAGCGCAAATACAGTGAACAACAGACTTCACGAGGCAGGGTATTTTCTCGCCGTCCAGCTATAAAACCTGCATTGACGATTGAGCATAAAGAGGCGCGGATGGGATTTGCCTTGCAATACTTGCCGCAGGAGGAAGAATTCTGGAGAAAAGTTGTGTACTGTGACGAAAAAACATTTTCAACAGATAGTCATGGTTCCCTGCATTGTTGGAGGCAGCGCGGAAAACGCTATGAAGAAGGAAATGTTTTCCCGAGCAAACGTAGTGGTCACATCAATCTCGGTGTGGGGCTGGATGTCTGGCTATGGTGTCGGAGAATTGACTCAAGTAGATGGACGCTTTACTGGACAGCAATATTGCCAGATACTGGAAGAGGTGCTGCTACCCAGTGTTCGTGCGTATCTGGTTCCAGCACCGGAACCATTTTACTTAATGGAAGATAACAGTCCCATTCATAGGAGTAACGTTGTGAGAGCGTGGTACGAAGATCACCCAGAGATTATTAATCTAATTCTGCCACCACGTTCTCCTGATTTGAATCCGATTGAAAACCTTTGGGCAATAATGATTAACGAATGGGAGCAACGCAATGAAAGAACATTTGAAGCACTTTTAGCTCACACGAGGAATAGTTGGGAGAGCTTACGCCGAACACCAAACATTCCCTACAATCTGGCCTCTTCTATGCCGCAACGATTGCAAGAAATTATTGATGCTGGAGGAAGCTATACGAAATACTGATGTTAAAGCCATGACGTAAATGTGTATCGAATATATATTGTTAATATAGAATTTTATTATATTTTTATGTTTGACATCTATAAAAGTATATATTGTGACCATGAAAGAACTTTACTTATCCTTAGTTAGAATCTTTTCTTGCAATGTCTACGCTCGTGGAGATGATAATATATGCATTGTTGAAACAAACTATGAGAAGGTAATAGTTTCAGGAAAAAAATAAAAACTGGCAACATCGAGGTCATCACATGTTTATGGGAATTGTCATATGATATGCTACCAATAAACTCTTATATACTACTATATACAGTATACTATATTACGTAATAATTACGATGAACAAATCAAATGCAAATTTCTCTGATTCACGGCCCACCAGTCTTGCTTTAGACTAATGACTTTCATAAGATGGAATAGGTTTAACATAGTTCGTTTAATAGGTTACCACTTAAAACAATGGATAAACTATCTATTAGTGAGACGACCGTGACTTCCTCGAAATGCGAGCGCGTGAGAGGTTCACTGAGGAATTTGGTCATTAGATTCTTCACGTAGGATATATATCACAAACAACAATATTGACAACAATTCCCAACAATTACTTAATATCAATAATTGCATTTGAGCAAATAATTTAGACCTGCGTCAAAATAACTTAGGTATCATGCCATGATTTGGGATATTTGCCGAATTAGTCGTTCTCTATAGTCTACAGTATATATTGAGACGGTATAATTAATGCCCAGCTAATATTATGATGACTAGGATTGCTCCATAACCATCCCAAATCCCGAAACTTGCTCCATTCTGCTTCTTAATCATTTGTATTTTAAACACTAAAATGTAGCAGAAGTGACGTAATAATGGACGTCATTGATTGTGTTAGAGCAGTTATGTGCACCAATCCGAACACACCTCCGCTGCCATAAGGACCGCCCATTTTATACCTAACAGACTAGCTTGGGACGAGACAGAAGCGTGAGACTTCTTGTAAGCACTGTACATCGCTGATTTTTCTGCTGATCTTTGTATCGTCTGCAAAGGATGTTACTATACTGTTGCTGTTTACTCCGCTGTCTATGTCTGTTAGCATGATAATGAACAGGAGTGGGGCCAGTACTGTCCCTTGTGGTACTGAGCTGCGTACTTCCGATTCTGATGATGATATACCTTGAATTTTGACGACCTGCAGACGATCTCTAAGGAAGTTGTAGATCCATTTTCCCACTTTGCCTGTTATTCCCATATATTTAATTTTATGTGCTATTATACCATGGTCACATTTATCGAAAGCTTTAGCAAAATCTGTGTATATAACATCGTAGTTGTCATTGCCTTCCAATGCATCTAGGATATTGTTGTAGTGTTCTATTAGTTGTGATAGGCATGATCTACCTGATCGGAATCCATGCTGATTTTCGTTGAATCTTTCCCGTGTCTCCAGGAAATCATAAATTTTCTCTCTAACTATTCTTTCAAATACTTTGGTAGGTGGGACGTCAATGACACTGGTCTATAGTTCTTTGCTTGAGATCTGTCCCCTCCTTTATATATAGGGACAATGTTTGCTCTTTTCAAGATGCTCGGTATTTCCCCAGTGTCTAGGGATCTTCCCATATCCAGTATAAAGGTGTAGCTATTTCATTTTTACAGTTTTTAATCAATAATGCGTTCCAATTGTCCGGACCTGCAGCTGAATGTGGTTTCATTTGTCCTATAGCTCTCGCTACATCTTCTGGTGTAAAATCAAAGTCTGTTATATACTCTCCTTGCAATTCCTCTTCAAAGAATGCATTTATGTCAGGTATCGCTTTGTCACTTTTTGGGGTACTGAAAACTGATTCATATTGAGCTCTCAATATCAGATATTTCTTTTGGATCGTCGGTTAGTTCATTATTTCCGTCCTTAAGGGCCCAATAGCGGCGCGCGTTTTTGTTTTCCTTTTTGCATAGCTATAGAAGTATTTTGGATTTTCCTTTATTGCTTCTACCGCCTTTTCCTCTTCCCTCTCTGTATGGTCCTTAATCAGGGCTTGTATTTCCCTATCGATACCCTCCAGTTTTTCTTTTATTGCTTTCCTGTCATTATCTCCGCAGTTACCTAACTTCGCCTCCACTCTCTTTCTTTTGCGGAATAGTCTTCTCTTTTGCCTCTCTAGCCAGCTCCTCTTTCCTTTTGGCTGTGATTTCGGAGCATATTTTTCTAAAATTCTCAGCGTTTTTTCTTCCAAGGTTGTTAGCATTTCTTCAGTTGTTTTATTCTCGAAAATTGTTCTCCATTCTATTTGGGCCATGTGCGATCTGATTGCTTCCCAATTTATAGTCTTCGAGTTTAAGTTAAAGGCCCCGAATTTACTTCTTTCCACAATATGTGTATTGTCTTTTAATGCTGTCGTCATATTTGTTGATATCTCGATTAAGTTGTGGTCTGAGATAATGGTTGGGGTTATTTTTATATCAGCAATCAAGTTCGTGTTATTCGTGAATACCAGATCCAGGCAGTTATTTTTTCTGGTATTTTCTGTTATCTCCTGTGTCAGCATAAACTCATTTGTGAGAGCCATCAACATTTTTGCTTGCTCCTGGTCTTCTCTTGTGCCCCCCTTGTCCTGGTGAATATATATATTCCTATCCACCTTTTTGTATTTTATAAATGGGAAGTTAAAGTCTCCGCAGATCATTATATTGGGGGATGGAGGGTTTATGGCCTTTATTAGCTTTCTAATGTCATCAATGGCCTCCGAGAATTTTTCGGTTGGGGTGCTTGGAGGTCTATAGATGACTATTACTATCGTTTAGTTTTTCTATTTTCACTGCTAGGAGTTCCACATAGCTGTTTGATTTACTTATTATCGTCTCTGTCATATGACCTTCCTGTACATATATAGCACAGCCACCTTTACGTCTCGTCGTTCTATCCGCTCTTAGTAAGTTGAAGCCCTCTATATTTATCTCTTTCTTATCAATACAATGTTCGCAGTTTTCACAATTTCCTTGGCAATCTTTAAGATGAGTTTCTGTGAGGCATGCGATGTCCGCCCTTGTTTCGTCCATAAATCTTTCAGGTACGAAACCTTATTGAGTGATTGGTTTGGTCTTATTCCTTGAATATTAGCCAGGACAATTTTTATGTTCTCTGTTTTTCGTTGCCCCTTGTGCATTTCAAGTTCGTTTTCCTTCGATATCGCTTGATTCGTTGCCCTATGATCCTCCGAAAGAGATCCGTTTCCGCCTACTTGTATTGGTAGCTTCTTGCCCGGTAGCGTTTGGCTCGGGGGTTTCCAGCTGTGTCAACTGCATGTGGATGACATTTAGCATCGTAAGGTGTCGCGATGTTGAAAAAATTTTCTTGTTCGCTTATTGTGTTCCTATTGTTGTTCCTATTGTTATTTATTCCTATTGTCATTTAAACTTTTTCCTTTGTTCGTTGAGTCCGTCGGGAGATTGATAGTAGCATTTTTCCCGAATTTGCAGGTTCCATATTTTGCGTAAGTCCTGCAATGTCCGGGTGGTAGAATTTACATCCGTCTCCAAATTTACAATGACCATTATTATAGAAGAAATTGCATATTGGGGGATGTTCATATATACATTGTCCTCTTTTAAATCTGCAATTATCTTTTATATAATACCTGCATATAATTCCTTCCCCATATTTACTCTTGGCTTTTGTTTTTTGCTCCTTATTGGGGGACAGTTTTACTTCGTTTTCTTGACTGCCCTCTTGTCTTGTCCTATTTGTGCTAGTTGTGTTTGTGTCCTTCGTTGCCCTTATGCTGTGTGTTGTCTTTACACTCTTTGTCGCCTGTGTGTTTTCGGCCTCGTTTGTGACGGTATTTGATTTTTCTATTTCGCCTTTCTCCGTTTCTTCCGTTTTCCACTGTTCTTTGTTTCCACTTTCCTCTTTCATTCTCTTCTCGTAGTCTCTTTCTGCTTTAAATACTGTAAAAGAGTTTAATTCGGTCAAGCAGTTTCGCAGAAAATTTTATCCATTAAACTGCTTTGCGTTCGTTATAAGGGAGATTTTTTCATCTCCCCATTCTAGGCATTTAAAATCAAAAAGTAGCTGACAAAATCACACCTCATCGCCCTGTCTCAGCTGTTGCATTTACAGATACCACAGAGTTGCGGTATGCATTAATTTCCATGTTGGTGAAGTGACTCAAAAAGGGGGTATTATGGGAGGTATTGGGTGGGGATGACTCAAGCTGTGTGAGGGAAAGAATTTTCCGTTACTCCAGGGTGGGGGATGTGGCACGCTGTATACTCTCACTGATTGGTCCTCTCGACCGTGGCTGCGGGGGATAATGGGGGATATTTGCGGGCACTTCAAAAACAAAACTTTCCTCACAAAGAGACTCGGAAAAAAAAAAACAAATGCTGTATATATTAATTCACTTTGATTTTATTACTTTTTTGGTATACGCCGCGATTTTTACTTTTTTAAAAAGAAATACCGCTATGCACTATCAATTAACTCAATATCGGCACCGTTTAAAACTGATTAACTGCAGGATTTTTACTGTAATACGCTTTTATTCGGACTTCGATCGAAACACGTGTAACCGTCACAACAGCAAACAAAAACACACACACACACACACATATATATATATACAGTATATATATATATATATATATATATATATATATAATGCAAATTCGCGGAAAAAAATAAATTCATTCATTTCACGTGTTTAAGTGTGAAAGTTATCCCATATATATATATATCCGAATTTTTTTGGGTATTATTATGTGCCAAACCAATTAAAGCAAGAAATTAAAAAGAAACTGAATTTGGAGGTGTGAAACTTATAAGTTTGTGGAATATATATTATCTCATTTAAGTGAAGCAGCCTGTATTCCACTTCTCGCAAAGCAATTTCAACAAACTCTTTGCCACAAGTTCTGGCTGATTCCTTGCCTAACCGCGGTCATATTTGAGTTCTCAAATCTTTAACGGTCACTGAGTTCAGAGTCCCTCTTTCATTACACTTCATAGAAAGAAATTTGCGACTGAGAAGGACCACAATATCCATAACCACTGATCTGGAAACTGTCCATCCAACCACCAGTTGATGGAAAGGTGAACTTCTGCGAATATTTTGCCAGATACTCCAAAATGTTGGTACTCGTATCATGTAAAATGTAAGATAAGTATCGCACTTGGCATTGTATAAATTCTCTGTTTTAAGATGTTACGTAATCAAGATATAAGTATGCAGCTCTTTGTGTTGAGTGTATATTATGTAGTGAACTAAATACGAATAAATAAAATCTATTTAAAAGTATTTAACCTATATATACAGGGTGTTTGAAAACTTTCTGTACAAATTGTAATGGGGGATAGGCAACACCAAGACAAACCCTTTTCGTCTATAAGTGTATGTCCGCTGACGTCACCATTCGGCGCGAGAGGGCGCCGCTGCAATTGGCTAAAAGGTGAAGTGGGCTAGACTCGCGCTTGCCGCGGGTATTCTTAAATCGGATGTAGTACGCGTAACATGGAGCGCTTCACGATTGCTGAGATGGCTGACATGCATATGGTGTATGGGGCTGCCAATGGAAACGGAAGAGCTGCTGTGAGGTTGTACCGACAGCGCTTCCCAAACAGACGTGTGCCAAACCACCAAACGTTTGCGCATTTGCATCGGCGACTGCGAGAAACTGGAACATTCCATGCAAACATGCATGACCCTGGTCGGGAGAGAAACGTGCGCACTCCTGACATGGAAGAAGAAATCCTACGGCGATTTGAGGACAATCCAAGCGCCAGCACGCGAGGTGTTGCACGTATCCTCGGTGTGAACCACGACCTGGTCTGGAGAGTGTTGCACGAGCAGCAACTTGCCATGGACGATACCCGCCCAAACATCGACGGCGAACCGTTCTTGATGAGCATGCACCCGTGTAACATGTGGATTTGCGTGCGCCCACACGTGAGAATTGTGCATGTTAAACACACCCTCACGTGTGAAACAGGCCTCATCTGAGAACAGCACATAAGCCGGAAAATTAGGCTGCACCGCTGTCTGCTGCAGAAACCAGCGTGCGAATTCCACACGAAGAGGGTAATCCCGAGGTTGTAATGCCTGGACTCTCTGACGATGAAACGGATGTAACTGCTGCTCGTGCAACACTCTCCAGACCAAGTCGTGGTTCACACCGAGGATACGTGCAACACCTCGCGTGCTTGCGCTTGGATTGTCCTCAAATCGCCGTAGGATTTCTGCTTCCATGCCAGGAGTGCGCACGTTTCTCTCCCGACCAGCGTCATGCATGTTTGCATGGAATGTTCCAGTTTCTCGCAGTCGCCGATGCAAATGCGCAAACGTTTGGTGGTTTGGCACACGTCTGGTTGGGAAGCTCTGTCGGTACAACCTCACAGCAGCTCTTCCGTTTCCATTGGCAGCCCCATACACCATATGCATGTCAGCCATCTCAGCAGTCGTGAAGCGCTCCATGTTACGCGTACTACGTCCGATTTAAGAATGCCCGCGGCAAGCGCGAGTCTAGCCCACTTCACCTTTTAGCCAATTGCAGCGGCGCCCTCTCGCGCCGAATGGTGACGTCAGCGTGCGGACATACACTTATAGACGAAAAGGGTTTGTCTTGGTGTTGCCTATCCCCCATTACAATTTGTACAGAAAGTTTTCAAACACCCTGTGTATATATATATATATATATATATATATATATATATATATATATATATATATATATATACACACTGTATATATGTTTAAAAGTAATTAACCTATATTAACATATATACCATTATTATATTATTATATCGTATTTTAGTAACTAACATTCAGTTATATTTCTTGTTAATAATTGCATCTGGTTCAGTGGTAAACATTTATGAAATTTCTGCATTAAATACTAGTTTTGGGCCCAAAGTAAGGGTATTATTATTATTATTATTATTATTATTATTTTACATGTTATAATGACAATGTTATAATTTAAGGAATATTAATAATAGCAATAAAATGTACTTATTTTTTGACATGAGTTCGATCCCTCGGCAGCATCCCACTTCATTTGAAAAGAATTTGAGGGAAGAGAGAGGTTCTCTACTCTCATCTTTATCACATATCGAAACGGTGTAACAAAATTCTTTACAGGATTAAAAGAAAAATATTTTGATCATTTAAGGAACAAAAACGTGACAAACGTGAATAATGACCTTCCTTGTGCTTTCAACGCCAATTTATCACGATATTGAAAGGAACAACTCTTTGTCAATTTCGATGCTTTACAAAGCTTCTTTGAGCACTCTGATCAACGTTTCTCTTGAATCTCGGCTTTTTCCTCTTCGAGTATCACCGAGAGCTGTTTCAGCTCGTCGTTTGACAATTGCATCCAGATTTCCGCAAGGATTTAAAACATGTGAATTTCTAGGCCATCGTCCAAAAATTGCTAAATTAATGTTATTTGTCAAAACTACAGAAAAGTTGCCCCCCCCCCCCCGCAAACCTGTAAAAAAGTATATTTAACACCCCTTACCTAAGGGGTTCTTGAATGTTGTTAACTGAGTGTGTTGGAGGTTCCTCATTTCTTCTGGCAGTATGCTAGAGGTTTGGGCCTCATATTCTGAGATTATTTTCCACAGACATTTAAGGGGTGTTTCAAAAACTTACATTTTTTTTACACATTATCAACAAGCGAACCAACTTTGATTAGAGTGATTTAATTTCTTTTCCATTGGACCCAGAAACTATGTCAAGCTTCTTTATTTATCGAGTTTGCTTTTTAATTAATATTTAAGATCTCTCAACAGTTCAGAGTTCTCACCACTCATCCTTCTTCTTACTCTGTCAAACGTTTTACTCCATTGGGCTCCTCCGACCACACTCTTATATCTGTTTCTTGTCCTATCGCTCCAGTTCTGCCCTTGGCACTTTGGCACTGCTTACTTGGAGGCCCTTAGGCAGTACTTCTTTGATTTCCCATGGAATGATTACTACTTCCGTGGTCGAGGCCCCCTACAAATGCGCTGAGCCCATGAAGGAGGTGATTCTTTCGGGCATGGAGGCGTACAATTTAGGGTGTATCATGCTCATTGAAGCGCGAATTTCAAGATTGGCAGTATGTATTCCTATGTAAAATTAAATTTAAGGAGGGGGGTTTGTTTTCTTGAACTCTTGCTAAAAATCACGTCTAAATGTTCAAATTTCCACTTTTTCGTTTTCTGGTTATGTACGGAACAGCTGTGCAGGACATACACTGTAGTACAAATGTAACAGACCGGTTTCTTACAAAAAAAAAACATTGTAACAGCTGTTATAGGCTACTAGAGTTTCACTGTGATAATTTTCTATGTTTCAGATACAAAGCTTGGTGAAGATTGTGTAGCAACCATGGCTAAGCAAGGACGAAAGACCAGAAAAAGTTTTTGTTCAAAGCTGAGTGATCTAGTGGGTCCAGGCAAGCAGTTATTTCAGGTGGAATGAAATGTTTGACCTAGTGAATGGCAGAGTGAAAGCTGCAATGAGAGAGAAGAGAATATCTGAACTTGATACATTGTTTGACATAACAATCTGCAGACATGATATCACTCTCTGTGGAACTGAAGCATCTGGCTGCTCTGGCTGTGCTGCTAGAGTTCATGTCAACTGTGACTGTCCTCTGCCTCAGAAGATTCCAAAGCTAGAGCTAGAGTGGCTCCATTACCAGAGGATCAAAACCTCAGAAGTTTCTGGCTTCCGGATGGCATCTGTTGATGTGAAGGAAACAGTGAAGCAGGTGAAGGCTGCTAAGAGGAAGGAGGAAGAACAGAAGGTAGCTGAGAAGAGAAACAGAAAAGAGGAAGAAGAAAAGGAGCTACTGCTTAGAGCTGATGATGATGAAGATGAGGTGACTTCCTTGCAAGAATCTCCAGGCAGAGCAGCTCCTACTGCTGACACAGATTTTTCCAGTACTGCACCAGGCACAAGCTCAAGTGTCAACACTGGCAAAGTCTCCACCTCTGCCAGGAGGAACTACATAGATATCTCAAGCACTGTAGCGGCTGCAGTCAGGTTCAAGGTGGCAAACACTCCTGCAGCAGCCATTGCAACTGGTTTCTTGCAAGATCTCATCAAAGCTGGCCATCTATCTGCTGATAAGGCATATCTAGCTTTTGACAGGATGAAGATGTGGAGGGGCAAGAAGTCTGTAATAGGTGCCTCGGTGGAGGCCTTGGAGAAAAGGACAGAGGGAGAGGAGATCAAGGGAATTTTTTTGATGGAAAATAAGATAAGAAGACAAAGATCATGAGGTACAATGAAGAAACTGGCCGCTTCCATCCTGCTATTACGACTGAAGAGCACTATAGTATTACCTGGGAACCTGAGGGGAAGTATCTCTTCCATGTACACCAGAAGAACCTGAAGGAAATGAGAAACCTGCACTGAAGATAGCTCAGGCTCTGTTTGAGTGGATTAGTGCTCATGGTGCTGAAGATACTATTGTGGTCCTTGGTGGTGACTCCACCAACACAAACACAGGACCTGATGGAGGAGCCATCACTCACTTGGAGAGACTGCTAGGTCACAAGTGTTACTGGCTGATATGCCAGTTGCATATTAATGAACTCAGCCTCAGGCACATGATCATCAAGCTTGATGGTCCCTACACGCACAAATCTGGGTTCAGTGGCCCAATAGGAAAACTTTTGGAGAAGATCAATGACATACCTGTCAACTTTAGCTTCATTGCTCTGCCAGGAGAAGAAGATATAATTGAACTGCCAGAAGACATTGTACAGAACCTTGTACAGAACCTTAGCAGAAGAACTGCTACCTACTGATCAAAGCTCTCAAGACAGGAGATTTGAGCAAGGAAGTTGCTGGTCTAAAGTGTGACCCACTGAATCAGTCACGCTGGCTGACTACAGGTGAGGCTCTGTTGATGCTGTGGATAAGGCAGCATGGTCTGAAGGGGGAGGTGTTGAAGAAGCTGGAGGTGCTGCTGAAGTTCTGCCTGGACTTCTACTTCAAGACGTATTTTGAGATCAAGGTGAAGCACCACATGAGGTATGGACCTCACCATATTGTGACTGCTCTGGGACTGCTGAGAAGCCAGACCTCTGAAGTCAGGAACATAATCACTCATGTGATAGTTCGTGGAGTATATCATGCTCACAGTGAGAACCTCATTGCCTCTCTCCTGTGCAGTGAGGATGAGGAGGAGAGGGCATGGGGGGTTGAGATGATCAAGAAGATCAGAGGTAAGTCTGAGTATGGAGACATGAGTCTGAGAACTCATAGAAACCCTAAACTGAATTTTAATGCCACTTCTCCAATTACTCTGATTAATTGGTATAAGGAGAAACTGTATGAGCCACTCTTCACTTGTAAGATGTCAAGGGAAGTTGAGGAGCTTCTCAGGTCTCCACTTGAAGATAAGAACTTCTCAGTTCACACTCAAAGCTGTGAAAGAGCAGTCCAGGAAGTTTCAGCTGCAGCTCATGCAGTGTATGGGCAAGAGAGAAGAGATGGTTTTGTTCGTGCTAGGATCAATCACAGAGAATTGTTGCAAGTTTTCAAGTCAAAGCAAAACCTTATGAACATGTTTTAGATCTCTACAAGACCTGCTAGACAAATCAAGATGCTTTCAGAAGAAGAAATCTCAAAACATTCAATTGACCAGCATATTATTACAAGCTGGGTGTGGAGGAGGGACTTATACAAATATTAAAGAAGAATTGCAATTGCAAAAAAAAGGTTGAACGTCACAGCAGCTTGCGGGAAGGTGGGGGCAGCTGCCATCACACTCAGTGATGCCGAAAAGAAAATAAATAAAAATTGGTGGAGGCGTTTCTAAAAAAAAGAAAATGCAAGACCAAGAAAGACGAACAAAAAGATCCTGCCTGATGAAGAGAACAGCCGCGAAATGTGGTGCATAGGAGACTAAAAATCATACAATTCCTTAGTTTTGGGCCATTTTGGGTGATTTTGGTTATTTTAGGGGTTATGAACCACTTTGGCTGATCTTAAATGGGTCCAAGCCTGCCCCTAGAAATGCTTAAGGGTGTATGTGAACAATATGGAACATATGGAGGTCATTTAAGGCTACCAAGTCTTTGAAATTGGCCAAAAATCCCATTTTTCAACAAAAAAGTGCGATTTTGAACACTTGAATGCGATTTTTCGCAAATGTTGCAAAAGACGAACCCTAGCGTACGTTCTATATTCTATTCCTACTACTAATTTAAAAAAAAACCTTGGTTTAACTTTGCTTGCAACAGAGAGGAGGCTTTCAGAAGGTACCGTTGCCATCCAACTCCTGACTGTCACTCAGCTAATATTTCTGCCCGGAATCGTGCAAAATCTGTTCTTCGACTCGACAAAAATTCCTTCATCAGATAAAAGTGAGAAAACCTATCCAATTCTAATTCTTCCCGCTCTTTCTGGCATTTAGATAAGAACTTCTCCAACAACTTTACTTCTTCTTTCCATCCTCTTTTCCATTCCGACGGCTCATCTGCTGTCTCTTCTGATAAAGTTGAACTCTTCTCTCAGACTTTCGCCTCTAACTCAACCCTGGACGATTCCGGTGCTGTTCTTCCATCTCCCTCTGATTCAGTTATGTCTGAAATTAGAATCTCTTCCAAAGATGTTTATTCTGCCCTATCTGGACTCAACTCTTGGAAGGCGTACGGTCTTGATAGTGTCTCTCCTGTTGCTTTCAAGAACTGTGCTTCTATGCTGACACCCTGATTAGGCAAACTCTTTCGTCTTTGTCTTTCATCTGGTACTTTTCCTTCCTGTTTTCATTCAGCCTGTCCCAAAGAAGAGTGACTGCTCTCAACTCTCCAACTATCTTCCAGTTGCTTTCATTTTTTCTAAACTTTTTGAATCTATCCTTAATAGGAAGATTTTTAAACAAATCGACTGCAGTGAATGAGTTAACTTTTTCGCACAACTGTATATGCAGCAGTGTGCGTATGTACTGTATAGTCCCATTAAGAAAGACCATAAATTAAAGAAAATATATGTTGTGGGGAAAGTATACAACCTTACAGAATGTACATAAAATGGCTGCATACAGTAACTAAATTCTTCATATTGATAAACTCACAGATTCCTAATATTAACTAGAAATTTAGAGACGAAATTGAGAATTACTTATCGGGATCCATTAATGGGTATGCTGCTATTGGGTTGGTTTGGTCGGTTTGGATTAACCTGATATATATATATATATATATATATATATATATATATATTTGCAGCAATGCAACCGATGAATCGAGGGCAGTTAGATGTGATCGTTGTCAATTTCTCTGATTTTAACTGCCTGAATTGGAAAAAATGAAGACATCACTCTTATAGCAAGTGGCAAACAACTAAATGGAGTAAAATTTTCCTGTGAAAGATATATAACGAAAATAAATTCGTTTACAGTTTATAAAACAGAAAGAGATACTGAGAAAGCAACAAAAGAAGAGAATATAAATGATGAGCAGAAAGAAACAGGAAAGGAGACGAAGAAAAGTGAAGCAGATACAAACATGTCACCCCATTCCCGAATATAACACTGTACTGTGATTTTAATTTGCCATTTATAAAATACAAAAGAATGGGAAGAAATGTGTGTATATATATACCAGGATAAAGGGGGCACAAGAGAAGACCAGGAGCAAGCAAAAATGTTGATAGCTTTAACAAATGAATTCATGTTAGCATAGTGGATAACAGATAACACCAGAAAAATAACTGCTTGGATCTGGTATTCACGAAAGACCACAACATTAGCAAGGTATCCACTAATATGGCGAGAGCACTAAAAGAAAATAGTCGTTTTGAAGAAAGAAGCAAATTTGAGATGTTTAATGTAAACTCTAAGACTATAAATTAGGAAGAAATCAGATCCCATATGGCAAAAATAGAGTGGAAAACAGTCTTAGAGGATAAAACAGCCGAAGAAATGCTAATAACCTTGGAAAAAAGACACTGGAAATCTTAGAAAAATATGTTCCGAAAGTGCAGACAAAGGGAAAGAGGAACTATTTCGAGAGGCAAAAGCGAACACTATTCCCAAGAGAAAGAGGGTAGCCATGGAGTTAATTAATTGCACAGACAACAACACCAAAAACGTGATACGCGTAAAAGTGGAAAGTATAGACAGGGAAATACAAGCCCTAATTAAGTGCCATTTAGAGAGAGTAGAGGAAGATGTGGTGAAAACAATAAAAGATAATCTAAAATATTTCTGTAGCTTCGCCAAAACAAAAAAAAAACACGGACCAATATCGCACCCTTAAGGAAAGAAAATAACGAGTTAACCAATGATCTTAAAGAAATATCTGAAATATTGAGAGATCAACATGATTCGGCTTTCAGTACCCCAAATAGAGACAAGGCAGTACCTGACAGAAATACCTTTTTTGAAGAGGAATTAATAAATGGAGAATGTATAACCGATTTTGAATTTACCACAGAAGATATAGCGAAAGCTATAAGACAAATAAAATCACGTTCAGCTGCAGGCCCAGACAAATGGAATGCCTTGTTGATTAAATACTGTAAGAACGAAATAGCCACACCCTTTTACTGGATATGGGAACGATATCGAAAAAATGTACAAAAACTTTTACATTTTAACTTTTATTTTTATTTTCCTCAAATTCTTCGATGTTTTACATTATATTATTGGAGTTAAACTAATTTTTTATTTGTTAAAATTTTCAAACGAACGGTAAATTTTTTATAACTATCCTCTGCATGGTACAAAAGATAAGGACAAATATAACAGATATTTCTCTGTACGAAGAGTTATGAGCGTCACTGTATATATATATATATATGTGTGTGTGTGTGTGTGTGTATAATATATATATATATATATATATAATATATATGTGTGTGTGTGTGTGTGTGTGTGTGTGTGTGTACATACACAGTATATACAGGGTGTTTCAGGTCGACCCTAGAAATATGAAAATTGGCAGAATTTGTAGTCGGTATTTGGTATTTTCCATACTTCTAGGGTCGACCTGAAATTAGTTCGAAATATAATGAATTTCAAAGTAGCAAAACGAGACATTTTTCATGATCAATGATCAGTGATCAATGTCAGAAGGGTTCCATAAATGAAATAAAATTTTAAAACTAATGTTTTTATTTTGTATCCAAGATGCACATATAACACGTTCCACACTGCACAGTGTGTGTGTACAGTTATATATAGATAAGTAACTATTAATGATTTGCACAGTTTACTTACTATTACAAAGTTGTAAAGAGTTAATTTAATGATTAAAAAGAGACAATTAACAGTAATTATTGTAATCTGGTTATGTAAGTTACTTCAAATTTGCATTTGTGTTAAATTTGCGAAGACTCAATTTACCTTCTGTTATTCCTTCATGCACCCACATTTATTACAGTATATTGCATTACAACATGGCAAGGAGTACATAAAACATCCTTTGGGAATTATGGTAACAAACAAAATCTCACTTCTCCAATGTTTAAAGAGCTAAACTAAATAACTTACACAAATTCACTGTTGTTGTCATTATGTTCAAAATTGTCATTAAAAATCAATAGACATCACCTATTCAAAGAGCAATCACTCCCTGTCAAATATATCATCATTATAACACTAGACTTACCAAAGATTTTATACACAAACCAAATTATAGAACGGAAACTGCAGGAAATTCTTCTCTCTCTCTCTCTCTCTCTCTGTGAGTCTATGGGTGGCGACGGGTATCAAAAGGTATCGGCCAAGAAGGCTGCGAAGCCGAAGCCTGAGATCCCGGTTGCTGTTGTCAGGACCTCCAACCGCTTTAGTCTCCTGTGCGCGAAGGAGGAAGACCGTTTTGATTGGGGACTCGCAGATCAGGGGCCACGAGAAGTACTTTGCTTCTGCAAACCGGGAAAGGAGAAAGGTAAGGTGCTAACCCGGTCGGGGAACGGCGCACTTAAGGAAGGAGTTAGAGAAGCTGCGTGTGGCTAGTCGGAAGACTGCGATCGTTGTCCACGATGGTGGCAACGACCTGTTCCTCAAAGACGGGAGGGTAGGTTCGACCGAAGGGATCATCACCGAGATCATGTCTCTTGCGAATGATCTAAAACTTAAAACAGACAGGGGAATGTGTTGGGTATTTTACCGCGGATGAATGCCAGTGACACGCGCTCAGTAAGGTCATTGGCATCAACGAGAGGGTGCAAGACTTGTGCGTCCCACTGGGCGTGAGGTTTGTTGACCCGTTCGACGCGTTTTCGGGTAGGTGGCCTGTATCAGAGGCATGGTGTCCACCTCATTGTCAGGGGTAAAGGTGTGCTAGGCACGCTGCTTGACCGGCACCTATACCGTATGGTGAGGTCAAGTCCGGGGATTGATGATGGGCTCCCACCGGGGAGAGATGATGTTGAGCCGGTGGCGGACGTACCTTCAACTGAAGGGTGCGTCCATGTACAGGTGGGTGACCCTCCTTCCCCGTTGGAGAGGGCTCAGCCTCCTGGGGAAGTTGTCCACTCGTTAGTGAGAGGCTCTTCAACTCCCGACAGCCCTGGCTGTTCGGGAAACGGGTCATGCTAGGGGGCGGCCAGAATAGGGAAGGCTCCCTCCGTGCAGTGCTTTTTAATGCTAGGTCGATAAGGAATAAGTTTTGCGAGCTACGGGCGCTCTTAGCATCAGAATACCAGGATATCGTTGCTATCACCGAGTCCTGGATTCATAGTTCATACTGATCGTAGGGACTACGTTGGGGAGTTCGAGATTCCCGGGTATAGGATGTTTCACAAACACCGCACCCGTGGGAAGGGGGAAGGGGTACTAATATACGTGAGGGACACGTTGAGTCCGGTTGACTGCCAGTTCCGATCGGCACGGGAGCTGTTTGGCGTCGATCTGAACGTGGGAGGGACGAACTGTAGGTTAATCTTGGTGTACAGACCTCTGCATCTCCTTCTCGAGGAGGATACAGCCCTGTACACCGAACTCCGTAGCCTGCTAGGGGACAGGGTGTGTGTGTGTAGTTTTAGGAGACTTCAACTGTCGCGACATAAACTGGGAAGACAGGACTGCTGATGCCGAAGGGAGGAGGCTAGTTGACTTTGCTGATGAGAACTACCTGACTCAGTGAGTCAATGGGCCTACACGAGGCGAAAGGGTTCCAGACTTAGTATTCACGGCCGAAGACAACCTCGTCACTGGCCTCACCGTTGACGAATCGTTGGGCGGGAGTGATCACGGTCTGATTAGGTTGTGTGTGTGCGTCACTCGGGTGAAGCGTAGTAACTGGAGAGGCAGTAAGCTCGATCTACGGCGGGCGGACTTTGTTGGCTTCCGGGATAGCGCAGGTGAGATGGGGTTAGAGGTGGGCGGCGATGTTGAGGAAGTGTGGAGTGCATTCCGGGATCAGTTTATGGTGCTGCAATCTGCTGCCATACCCTCAAAACCGGTCACCCCTGCTTCAACGCAGCCTAAGTGGTTCAGTCGTGACATCGCTTCGGCTATCCGAAATAGGAAAGTAGCGTATAGGAGGGCGAAGGCCAATCGTTCCCATGAGAACACTGAGGCGTATGTCCGCCTGTGCAGGGAAGTGAAGGCGAAGGTTAGGCTAGCCAAACGTAACGAAGAACTCCGGGTGGCAAGCCTCTGCAAGGGGAACCCTAAGGAGTTCTTCAGTTATGTTAATAGTAGAAAGCCCATTAGAAGCATGAAGGACCCCAGCGGCGTTCTGCGGACCTCCGAAGCGGACATCGCTAATGTGCTAAATGAGTACTTTGCGGGAGTTTTCATCAGGGAGGCACGAAGGTGCTGGCCTGGATAGTGTTCGGTGTACCGCGACAGTCGTTGCCGATAGAATAGACAAACTGAGCGCGTTTAAGGCTCCTGGGCCAGACCAGTTCCTCCTCAGAGTGTTGCGAGAGGTGCGCGACCAGGTGGCTCCCCACCTGGCTACAGTCTTCAACAAATCGTTGGAAACGGACCAGGTGCCTGGTGACTGGAGGGAAGCCAACGTGACCCCTATCTTTAAGAAAGGGGATCACGAAAGTCCAGGGAACTATCGTCCCATTAGTCTCACTTCGGTTGTAGGTAAATTATTAGAGGGGATAATAGCGGATAGGATCGTTGACTATTTGGATTCCTACAAGCTGCTTAGGGACTCCCAACATGGGTTTATACGGCATAGGTCGTGTCTCACCAACTTGCTCGAGTTTTTCATGTCATGTTGAGTGAGTATGATAAGAGTAGAGCGATTGATATAATTTATCTCGACTTTCAGAAAGCCTTTGATAAGGTACCTCACCGCCGGCTAATGGCCAAAGTGCGCGCGCTGGGTATCGGTGGGGAAGTAGGTAGGTGGATTGAGAACTGGCTGAAGAATAGGCGACAGAGGGTTGTAATTAAAAGGGCTAGTTCGGGTTGGGCCTCGGTCACTAGCGGGATTCCTCAGGGTTCCGTTTGGCCACTGTTGTTTATCATTTACATAAATGATATCAACGCTGGCATCGTCAGTAGGATCGCCAAATTCGCTGATGATACCAAGCTTGGGGCCAATGTTGGGACGCCCGAAGCGATCGAGCAACTGCGTGTCGACCTAGGAGAGTGGTCCAAAAAATGGCAAATGCCGTTTAACTTGGGTCATGCAAGGTCATGCACATTGGCTACGCCAATCACAAGTCAGACTACTCCATGTTGGGGAGTAGTATCGAGGCTGGAAAAGGACTTGGGTGTGCTAATAGCGGCAACCATAAGTTTACCAAACAGTGCGTAGAGGTGGAAAAGAAGGCCCAGAAGCTGTTGGGTTAGATCAGGAGACAATTTCGATTTCGGAACAAGGAGATTGTGCTCTCTCTGTACAATTCTCTGGTTCGGCCGCACCTGGAGTATGCTGTGCAGTTCTGGTCGCCCACCCTCAGGAAAGATATTGAGAGGCTGGAGCGAGTGCAGGCGAGGGCCACAAAGTTAATCCCTTCCGTTAGGCATATAGGCTACAATCGACGCTTACGTGCCCTGAATTTGTTTTTGCTGGAAACTCGGAGGCTGCGCGGTCAACTCATCGAGGTTTTCAAGTTCTTACGCGGGTTCAACAATGTTGATTTTAGAAGCATGTTTAGTTTAAATGATAACCCAACTCGCAACAATGGTTGGAAGTTGGATTTGAAACGGTTTAGCACTAGTGTGTGTGGAAATTACTTTACGTATAAGATCTGTGATACGTGGAACAGGCTACCTTCAGAAGTTGTGAACAGTTCTTCTGTGGATCTGTTCAAGAAAAGGTTAGACCGAATCTTGCACACTATTTGAGGGTGTATGAATTTTTCCGTGGCACCCGTTGCCATTGGTACTCGGTATGGGTCGCAAGGCCTTTTGAGGTACTACTTTTCATTGTAACTCCTCGTAACTCTCTCTCTCAAAGGAGCAGATATATGGCATTCAATTTCCCATAAATATTAGACAGGTTTCATCATTAAATATATTCGGCAAATTAGTTGCTACTAATCATGTAAAATTTTATTGCCGCAATTATTATTACTACAGTAATTAAATTCTTATTTTATAATTAATTATCTTAAATACGATTTCCACAAAATCATATCGGATCTCAACTGTCCATAATTTATCTATTTTTTCATTAAGCTCTTTTATTCTCATAATATATCTCATTTTTTTCATTAAAACTTTTTAATTTTATAATGTTTTCATTTTTCAATTAAAGACGATTATTTCCTTAAAATTAATAATGCCTCAATTAATAACTATAAAGTTATAAGTTGTGTAAAAATAATTAGACAATATGGCAGTTAATTTTGAAAATTATCACCGTTCGTTTATTTATTATTATTATTATTATTATTATTATTATTATTACTTTACATTTTGCTTCCATTCTGTAATTAGTTAATTGAATCCCATCACTTCCGCCCATAAAATTGCCATGCTTCCAATGGTATATTTAGATTTCAGCACTTTAAATATATTACTGCTATATCAGGTATTTAAATTGCATAGAAAATTTTTTAAATATTATAAAACTTTATGTAAAGTGTAATATTTTTCTGAATAAATTTATGACTTGTGAATTTTTAATTATATATATATATATATACAGTATATATATATATCAACGTAAAGAACGACGCTTGTATAGGAGAACATTCCGCGCAAGATGAGGAGGGAGAACGAACAAATGAAAAAATGAGGTAACCACCTGGGAATCGAACCCGGGATCTTCCGATTGCCGGTCAGTTATCATATCTGACCGGCAATCGGAAGATACCGGGTTCGATTCCCGGGTGGTTACCTCATTTTATCATTTGTTCGTTCTCCCTCCTCATCTTGCGCGGAATGTTCTCCTATACAAGCGTCGTTCTTTACGTTAATTATACTGCGTGTTCTTTGCAGTTGAAATGTGTATATATATATATATATATATATATATATATATAAGCAAACAACCACAAGGAAAAGGAAACACAAAGTCCGAGCGCTTTCGTGATATATTCACGAAAGCGCTCGGACTTTGTGTTTCCTTTTCCTTGTGGTTGTTTGCTTATTAATAAGGTCACGTGTTATTTTGTGATTCTAGTGCATATATATATATATATATATATATATATATATAAAGTGCGTTCTGTTTGACAACAAGTGTAGACGAGTTGCTCTGTGCCTGCAAAATGGTGGAAAACACTTTGAACACATGTTGTAAAATCAAAAGGTTATGTAATAAAATCACTAAATCATGGTTGAGTGAAAACATTGTAGTTTTTCAATTTCCTATGCGTTTAACATAGCACTGCGGAGAGAATTTTCGAACGCACTGTGTATATAATATATATATATATATATATATATGTAACGTAAAGAACGACGCTTGTATAGGAGATATTCCGCGCAAGACGAGAAAGAGAAAAAACAAATGAAAAAATGAAGTACCACCTGGGAATCGAACCCGGGATCTTCCGATTGCCGGTCAGACGCGATACCACTACACCATGGTCTTCACTCTTCCAAATGCCGTAATTCCTCTACATACTCGCAGAAACCAATGCCCCAAGGGGGCACCTCCCGCATGCCGTAACATTATATACATTCAACTGCAAAGAACACGCAGTATAAATAACGTAAAGAACGACGCTTGTATAGGAGATATTCCGCGCAAGACGAGAAAGAGAAAACAACAAATGAAAAAATGAAGTACCACCTGGGAATCGAACCCGGGATCTTCCGATTGCCGGTCAGACGCGATACCACTACACCATGGTCTTCACTCTTCCAAATGCCGTAATTCCTCTACATACTCGCAGAAACCAATGCCCCAAGGGGGCACCTCCCGCATGCCGTAACATTATATACATTCAACTGCAAAGAACACGCAGTATAAATAACGTAAAGAACGACGCTTGTATAGGAGATATTCCGCGCAAGACGAGAAAGAGAAAACAACAAATGAAAAAATGAAGTACCACCTGGGAATCGAACCCGGGATCTTCCGATTGCCGGTCAGACGCGATACCACTACACCATGGTCTTCACTCTTCCAAATGCCGTAATTCCTCTACATACTCGCAGAAACCAATGCCCCAAGGGGCACCCCCGCCGTAACATTATATACATTCAACTGCAAAGAACACGCAGTATAAATAACGTAAAGAACGACGCTTGTATAGGAGATATTCCGCGCAAGACGAGAAAGAGAAAACAACAAATGAAAAAATGAAGTACCACCTGGGAATCGAACCCGGGATCTTCCGATTGCCGGTCGTCTTGCGCGGAATATCTCCTATACAAGCGTCGTTCTTTACGTTATTTATACTGCGTGTTCTTTGCAGTTGAATGTATATAATGTTACGGCATGCGGGAGGTGCCCCCTTGGGGCATTGGTTTCTGCGAGTATGTAGAGGAATTACGGCATTTGGAAGAGTGAAGACCATGGTGTAGTGGTATCGCGTCTGACCGGCAATCGGAAGATCCCGGTTCGATTCCCAGGTGGTACTTCATTTTTTCATTTGTTGTTTTCTCTTTCTCGTCTTGCGCGGAATATCTCCTATACAAGCGTCGTTCTTTACGTTATTTATACTGCGTGTTCTTTGCAGTTGAATGTATATAATGTTACGGCATGCGGGAGGTGCCCCCTTGGGGCATTGGTTTCTGCGAGTATGTAGAGGAATTACGGCATTTGGAAGAGTGAAGACCATGGTGTAGTGGTATCGCGTCTGACCGGCAATCGGAAGATCCCGGGTTCGATTCCCAGGTGGTACTTCATTTTTTCATTTGTTGTTTTCTCTTTCTCGTCTTGCGCGGAATATCTCCTATACAAGCGTCGTTCTTTACGTTATTTATACTGCGTGTTCTTTGCAGTTGAATGTATATATATATGTGTGTGTGTGTGTGTGTGTGTGTGTGCATATGGGGTGAATTTCACAATTAAACACGTGAAATGAATGAATGATGCAAAACCACAAGGAAAAAGAATTTTTTTTATTTTTCCTTGTGGATTTGCATCATATATATATATATATATATATATATATATCGTAAAGAACGACGCTTGTATAGGAGAACATTCCGCGCAAGATGAGAAGAGAGAACGAACAAATGAAAAATGAGGTAACCACCCGGGAATCGAACCCGGGATCTTCCGATTGCCGGTCAGATATGATAACCACTACACCATGGTCCTCACTCGATCAGAAGTCGTAATTCCTCTACATACGCACAGAAACCAATGCCGCGAGGGGGGCACCTTCCGCATGCCGTATCTATATATACATTTCAACTGCAAAGAACACGCAGTATAAATAACGTAAAGAACGATGCTTGTATAGGAGAACATTCCGCGCAAGATGAGAAGAGAGAACGAACAAATGAAAAAATGAGGTAACCACCCGGGAATCGAACCCGGGATCTTCCGATTGCCGGTCAGATATGATAACCACTACACCATGGTCCTCACTCGATCAGAAGTCGTAATTCCTCTACATACGCACAGAAACCAATGCCACGAGGGGGGCACCTCCCGCATGCCGTATCTACAGTATATATACATTTCAACTGCAAAGAACACGCAGTATAAATAACGTGAAGAACGACGCTTGTATAGGAGAACATTCCGCGCAAGATGAGAAGAGAGAACGAACAAATGAAAAAATGAGGTAAAATGAGGACCATGGTGTAGTGGTTATCATATCTGACCGGCAGTCGGAAGATCCCGGGTTCGATTCCCGGGTGTTACCTCATTTTTTCATTTGTTCGTTCTCTCTTCTCATCTTGCGCGGAATGTTCTCCTATACAAGCGTCGTTCTTTACGTTATTTATACTGCGTGTTCTTTGCAGTTGAAATGTGTAGGTATATATATATATATATATCGGTTCAGCAAAAAAAAGGGAAATCTTTTAAATCCTTCATATCTCGGCAAATATGGTACATGGAACCATCAAATTTTAGTATGTTAGTACTAAGTAATTTTATTATTTGTATGCCATCTTTTAGCATTTTAGGTGAGAAATTGGATTTATGGCGAATATACCAGAAAAATCTTGCTAATCATAGGTTCAAGTTGATAATTAAAGCGATTTTAATTAATGTAAGCTAATTGCAGGAGGTTTGGACAAGTTTCTCAAGAAAGCCGATAAAACAGGAGATATCTAAAGAATACCAGGTAACGGTATTAAATTTGGCCACCAAACACTCCTGATTTATGCAAAAAACTTAACTTTTTTTCACGTGAAAGTAAAATATGATAATTAAAACCCACTCTAATAGACAGAGTTTATTTCCACAACAGTTTTGATGCCCACTGGCATCCTCTTCGGGTGGATACAGAAAAACGAATCCACCCGAAGAGGATGCCAGTGGGCATCGAAACTGTTGTGGAAATAAACTCTGTCTATTAGAGTGCGTTTTAATTATCATAGTCCTGATTTAAATCCTGTCGATTACGGCCTTTGAGAAAATTTGTCACAGAGAATTTATCGGGTCAAAGTAAAAAATATCGCTCATTTACGACAGCTCCTTCTGGAAAAATGGGATGAGCTACCACAAGAACAAATCAATAAAGCCATAGATGAGTTCCGTCCTAGAATGAAAAGGTTGTATCATAGAAGTTCGTGGTAAACATATCGAGCAGTTTTTTTAACATCAAGGTAGCGCCATATGTGAGTACGTTGTAACTTTTTATCTGCACATATAATGTAGTAGTAGTGTAAAGGGAGAATTTCCAGTGGCATAAAGAAATGTTCAATAAATCCGTAATTTTCATTAGTTTTATTTGAAATCCGCTCACTGTATAGGAAATTTACTTAGTTGTGGGGTATGAGAAAAATATTGAAATCTGACCATAACTTTAGATTTTACAGCCAAAGTTCGAGGTCTCCCTTTTTTATTTGCCCATCCGATATATATATATATATATATATATACAGTGGAACCTTGCTTAACGAGCATAATTCGTTCCCGAATTGTGCTCGTTATGCAAAATGCTCGTTAAACAAGGCAATTTTTTCCATAGGAATCAATGTAAAATATGATAATGCGTTCCATGCTTAAAAAATACTTAAAATAATATTTATAATGATATTTAAAGGAGTTTTTTTAAATTATTATTGCATGAAATGAAAAGATTATTAATAAAAATTAACCCAAAAGAGAATGTAAATAATTAGTAAACGGTGAAATTTATAAATAACTTACGAAGAGAGAAGGTGCTCCTGACGCACGCAAAGGAAATGAAGAGACAGGGGAGGAGGAGGGTTATTGAGGGGAAGGAGGAGAATCGTCTTCGTTCAATGCAATAACATTCTCGACGAGCTCACAGTCACTAGCTTTAAATTTTTTAGAGGCACTTTCACTTTCTTTTGGATCCTTTTTCACGAGGAAACTGTCTAGAGTCATTTGTTTTTGTCTACGCTTTAAATTTTGACGAAAATGCGTGATAACATTATCATTAAATAAATTTGTAGATCGCATAGTCACTGCCTTATTAGGATGATGCTTTTCAACGTATGATACAACAGATTCCCAAGATCTCAGCATCTCCCTTATTGCACTGGAGGGTTGTTGTTCTGCTACGGGCGTTTCTTCGTCCTCCCCTGACAAATTCTCCCCCACAATTTCTTGCTCGTTAAGCAAAGTGTCGCTCGTTATGCAAGGTAATTTTCCCCCATTCTTTTGGCTCGTTATACGAATTTCTCGTTATACGAGGCACTCGTTAAGCAAGGTTCCACTATATATATATATTAGGGTGTGCCAATTACATAGAAGTGAATTTTTAATTTTATTTTTTTTAAATGACTAGGGTATATTATTGTTCAATTTAATGTAGAAATGCAACACAAAAAAATTGAAGGAGCTGCATCAGTATTTAGGACTTGCTCAACAGCATTTAATGTTACAGTATTTAGCTATGTTTTTAGTAATTTGTCAAGTTCTGCACATTATGTTTCTTGGTAAAGCATTCTTTCTTAATAAGTATTTCACATAAGTGGAGTTATAGAGCTACTGAACAAGTATTAGTCACACATTCTCTACACGTCTGTACAGGTTTAAACGTAAACAAACAAGGAAAGCAGCTATGCACCAGTTGGCACACATGACACGTCAGTCGTTGTTCTCAAGCACTGCTGGTGGGTTGTGTTAAACTGTTTTTCTGCTCAGCCACATACAGTAATTGTTCAGTTTTTTGCTTTTAGTGTCTACCAAGAATGGCAATGAAAACAAGACGCTACAGTGATATTTGGTTAGTTGGTAAATGTGAAGAAAAATTTAGTGCTGCAAAGTTACCATCAAGGCGTGATGTACTAAAAGTGTTATTTAATTTTCATACTGATAAACAATGAGTCTGAAGGAAAGTGTTAAGAAAACTGTTCGTTTAATTTTGTCGATTTGGGAAAGAGCACTTATACCTACAACAACTGATTACATGTGCGTGAGAGAGTTATACGTCTTCATAAAGAATGGCAGTCACTCAAAAAAAAACATAAATAGATCAACATCTACTGAAAGCAAGAAACGTGATATTTTTGGCGAGTCACTGGATGATTTATTTGATATTGCACACCAGGATGCCATGAGTTTGATTAAGATTGAGGAAGATCGCTTATTCTTACAAGGTCAAAGAGAAAAAGGCCGTCGTGGATCAATGATAGGAGTAGACATGAAACTTTCAAAGAAAGAAGCTAGCAGAATTGAGCGATCACTAGCATATGAAAGGCAAAAAGAGAAACAGAAATATTGCAGGAAGCATATACATCATCAGCAGCAACAATTAATGAATCGATAGAATTAGAATCATCAGGAGAATCATCTGATAAAGTGATCATGCTGATTTTGATCAAGAGATTGCTCATAAGGCTGTTTTGTCTAGGTGTTCTAACAGAGGTCGTGTTCAAGTTGTTACGCAAGAAGTTGCTGCAGCACTAGATCGAACAAAAATAAGTAGCAGAAATGCTGTTCACGTTTTCTCAGCAATGGCTTCATCTAATTTGCTCAGAGCTCCCAGAAGTGAGTTACAGATTAGCCACAGAACAATTCATCGAGCCAGAATTCATCGAGCCAGAAACAAACGTCGTGAATCTCTAGCAGCAGAAATTCGAGCATCTTTTGATCCAAAAGTACCCCTTACTCTCCACTGGGATGGAAAAATTATGGACGATTATACTGGAGCTGTTCAGAAGACTGTAGAGCGTTTACCAATTTTAGTGTCTGGTAAAGATATTACAAAATTACTTGCTGTTCCAAAGTTCAATACTGGGAATGCTTCTGGTATTGCTGATGCTTGTCTGACAGAAATAAGAAAATGGGGACTAGAAAATAAAATAGTTGCATTGTGTTTTGACACTGCACCAACTAATACTGGATTGAAAGGTGGGGTTTGCCTTAAAATTGAAACAGAATTAGAGAAAGATCTGCTGAGTCTTGCATGCCGCCATCACATATTTGAAATTATGTTAGAGAAAGTATTTTCTCTGCATGATGCTGGTAGGTCACCCAATATTGAAGTTTTCTCTCATTTCCGTGAATCTTGGCCTCATATTGATAAAACGCAGTATAAACTCTACTTAATATAAATACTGGTAACATGGTAGAAGAAGAAAGGAGAAAAGGTCTAATTGCATTTGCTCTTCAGCAGTTGCAGTCAAAACAGCTTCGGGGAGACTATCAAGAGCTCCTAGAACTCTCCATTATATTCCTTGGAGGTACTCCCTCCCAAGGCATCACTTTTCGTAAACCTGGAGCAGTACACAGTTCGATGGGTGGCACGAGCAATTTATGCCATAAAAATGTGCCTTTTCCAAGAACAATATTCTGTTCAGCACCGTCAAACTGCAATTAGGGGATCCCGCCTCTCCTATGTCAGAATGTTAGCAGATCACTTGTTACGAGTGTCACTGTTCGTCACAACTGTGTACATTAAATATTGGTTTACATGTACGTCATCTTGTGATGCTCCAAGAAACGATCTCATGCTTCTAAAAACACTTGAAGACTACGCTGACAAAGAAGTTTCAACTGTTGCTTTGACTGCATTCTCACGACATTTGTGGTATTTATCTGAGATATCAGTAGGTCTAAGTTTTTTTGACAATAAAGTATACCATGAAGAAAGAGAACATGATTTATAACATGAGAGTGCAACAAGGTTCCGAAGAGCCTCCAAAGAGGATTCCCCTATAAAAATTTTTTTCTTCATGTTCAGTTCATTGGCTGACTTTGTGACAAAATCAACTAAAAACTTCTTTAGTATTTGGGGAATTGATGAAACCTTTCTCGGTAAAGACCCCGCAGACTGGTCCAGTGATGCAACCTACAATGAAGCTCAAGCAATTGTGTCATCTCTTAGAGTAACAAATGATTTGGCAGAACGAGGAGTTGCTCTCATGCAATCCTTCAATGAAAGCCTTACTCGTGACGAGAACAGAACAGTTCCTTCTTCAAGTGGTTGAGTATCATCGAAAGAAGTTTGATGAGGCTGTCAAATGTTGATTAAAGCTGTGTTAATGTTATTGAAAGTAAATGTTTGTTAATTAAAGGTAAATAAAATTAAAGGCAAATTTTTATGTTAATTGAAAGTAAATGTTTATGTTAATTAAAGGTAAATAAAATTAAAGGTAAATTTTTATGTAATTCAAAGTAAATGTTTATGTTAATTAAAGGTAAATTTTTATGTTAACTGAAAGTAAATGTTTTATGTTAATTAAAGGTAAATAAATTAAAGGTAAATTTTTATGTAATTGAAAGTAAATGTTTATGTTAATTAAAAGTAAATTTTTATGTTAATTGAAAGTAAATGTTTATGTTAATTAAAGGTAAATATATTTAAAGTTCAACATCTTTGAGCAAGTCCTAAATACTGTTCAATTTTGATAAGATTTTGTACATTATGTTTTTGCACTGAATACAAAAAATTACATCCTGGTCGTTACAAAATTTTGAAGTTGCAATTTTAGGCACACCCTAATATATATATATATATAGTGGAGCTAGTTTTAGCCGTTTAAGGTGATAATGATTTAATTGTATGCAACGATTGATTTAGGCAATGACTGATTGCTTTATAATGATAGGCTGGGTTTAATTTATGATGTAATACAGTATCACCGATTGGAATGAATGGTTATTTGATTAGATCCACCATACTATTGGAAGTGACCGAAATGGCAGCGAGGTCACCAGCTTTGTTTACGCCAAAGCAAATTAATATTAAGGTTATGAAAGACACCTTACTTTTGTAGTTTATTATGAAAATAAATCCGTTATTTTATTCACTGTGATATAACAAAGAATTGACAGTAATTAATTGGTAGTTTTACGTTATGCTTATGGCATAGGCTTAGCTAATAAGATGAAATGTTAATAGCTTAATTGACACGTAATAAATAATGTAATACTCATCGATGGTATGTAAATGGCATGCGACATGTAACATTGAATAGGCCTAGTTAATGATATAAAGAATGCACGTGCGTTTGGTACATTGAATGGAAACATGACACTGATTAAGTAGGCTAAATGATTGCATGGATGCACATAGAATAATTGATGTGGCCTAATAATAATGGATTGAAATGCTTGACACAAATATCATTTATATAGAAGACATTATGTGATGTTAATGATTACGTCAAGAGAACATTTTTAAACACAAATTGAATGAACATAATGACGGATGATACGCGGAATAACGGTATTGAATGACACTTGAATTGGATGATAGGCCTACTGCGTTTTTAACGGAGTCATGGACGCGTGATACACACTTTGGGAGTATAGCCTACCGTTCGGCGGTAGGCTAATGTAGGCTTCAAGAGTACTTACGAATATGATGTACTTAGCTTAGGGCGTAAAAACTTGAAGACGGGCTGAAGACGAACCTATTACGCAGATTCGAGCTGTCGTTGTTCGTTAAGCCTCTTGAGATGATGGATGTAGGCTTCGTGGAGGCCTGAGGTGATGTTACTTCTCGAGGTGCAGGCTGGCCTGTCAGGCCTGTGGTGCTGAAATATCTCGAGGAATGTAGAGAAACTTGAAGGCCGACCCGGCAAACCGCAGGCCCGAAGTGATTCCGGTTGGGCCTCGTTGGATTGCTTCTGCAGGTGGTCTTTAGATCTTACGTGAAGACAAATTGTAGGCCCTGAAGAAAGTAGCGGCCACGGCCCCTCGGCCAGGGGGCCGGAAAGCGGTTGGTGGACGCGCTGCTCACGTGATGACGTGCGTCCGAGTGTGAGAGTGAGAATGAAAGCAAATGGAAGCTCGCTTTTATACCCTGGTGACGTAGGACTATACCAAATCGTAAGACGCTTGGTCCGCGTGTCCTTTAGTTTACAAAGGCTTCATTCGCGCCTTTCTTGGGAAGACACAGACTTTCCATTGTTTGATTGCCCACGTTGTTTTCCAAGTTCTTTGATGATAGCGTGGAAGTAAAGTATTTCTGTCGATTTGTTGGTCTATTTCTTGTCGATCCGCTACAAGTAGTTCCCTCTCAGAGACGAAGGAACGATACTGAGAAGAAATACCATTCTGTTGGGAGACCTGATGAGGCCACTCCGAGATTTGACGCTTGGCCTGGTATATCGTGGAATTCCTGACGCAGGAAGGAATGAAGGTCGTCAGATGCTCGGAAGAGGAAACGCTGGTGTATGGGGTGGGGGTTCCGCAGGGGGGTGGGGTTGGGGTACGGCAGGAATGGGGGACAGTGAGGAGCGAACGGAGGAAACGAGAGGGGCGGGGGGACTGTGTTGGTGGTCGAATGCTGTGCCCGTAACTCGTCGCGTGGTGGTTCTCGTTGAGGTCGCTCCTGCCGCAGGGGTTGGACTTCGGCAGGAATGTGGAGCAATGAAGAGTGGACGAAGGAAACGAGAGGGGCCGGGGAACTGTCTGAGTTCGAATGCTGTGCCCGTAACTCGTCGTGTGATGTTGTCGTCGAGGTCGCTCCTGCCGAAGGGAGAAAAAGAAACGTCGTTCGAGTCCACGAGCAGCAGGAAGTAATCCACGGAATGATGCAAAGAGACAGTTGATGAAGGCAGGGGATCGCCAACCCTGTGCCTGCAGTTTGTTTTGCGTGGATGCATGTGTGCGCTCTGCTCGTTGATTGAAGAATGCTTTCTTTTTAGGCCTTCCCGTAGGGAATGGGGAAGGGAAAACCCGTCGTGCTTACGGAAAAAAAATTCGCTGATCAATGAGGCGCGTCACCAGATTTATCGCCAAATGATTTACCGTACAACGGCCGAGACGGGACCGTTGAATATTTTGGACGAGGTGGTGACGAAAGAATGCGCCGTTTGAAACGAATTTGGGACTGACTGCAGCGCTGGGGGGGTGGGGGGTGAGTGTTGTCCTGAGGCGTTAGTGGTGATTTCGTGAGTCCCTCCACGATCCGTTGACGGCGGAGCAGGACCCAATGCCAGTGGTGGCTTCTCCAAGGGGTCGCCGCGCCCCTGCCGTCAGGAGGCAGTGAGACTCGACTCAGGGGGACGCACTCGGGAATTTGAAAGTTGCGGTGATTGTGCGACGGCACATGACCGCGAGACAGTAAGGCATTAAAGTACCGCGCGGAACGAATATCACTGTTTGCAAGTAGGCCTATTTAATTTCACTGAATTTATGAAACCGTACGTACATAGAAATTTGATATGGCTGCAGAAAATCACATTGAATTTATGAATACCGTATTTACATAGAAATTATTTAATGTGGCTGCAAAAAAATGAAATGGTCAATAATAGCTAACACAAGGATCGCTGTGAATAAATAACGTAAAATAAGATCGAGTCACTCCGGGGTTACACCAATTTATAGTGGAGCTAGTTTTAGCCGTTTAAGGTGATAATGATTTAATTGTATGCAACGATTGATTTAGGCAATGACTGATTGCTTTATAATGATAGGCTGGGTTAATAATTTATGATGTAATACAGTATCACCGATTGGAATGAATGGTTATTTGAGGTCCACCATACTATTGGAAGTGACCGAAATGGCAGCGAGGTCACCAGCTTTGGTTTACGCCAAAGCAAATTAATATTAAGGTTATGAAAGACACCTTACTTTTGTAGTTTATTATGAAAATAAATCCGTTATTTTATTCACTGTGATATAACAAAGAATTGACAGTAATTAATTGGTAGTTTTACGTTATGCTTATGGCATAGGCTTAGCTAATAAGATGAAATGTTAATAGCTTAATTGACACGTAATAAATAATGTAATACTCATCGATGGTATGTAAATGGCATGCGACATGTAACATTGAATAGGCCTAGTTAATGATATAAAGAATGCACGTGCGTTTGGTACATTGAATGGAAACATGACACTGATTAAGTAGGCTAAATGATTGCATGGATGCACATAGAATAATTGATGTGGCCTAATAATAATGGATTGAAATGCTTGCACAAATATCATTTATATAAAGACATTATGTGATGTTAATGATTACGTCAAGAGAACATTTTTAAACACAAATTGAACTTGAACATAATGACGGATGTACGCGGAATAACGGTATTGAATGACACTTGAATTGGATGATAGGCCTACTGCGTTATTAACGGAGTCATGGACGCGTGATACACACTTTGGGAGTATAGCCTACCGTTCGGTGGTAGGCTAATGTAGGTTTCAAGAGTACTTACGAATATGATGTACTTAGCTTAGGGCGATGTAAAAACTTGAAGACGGGCTGAAGACAGAACCTATTACGCAGATTCGAGCTGTCGTTGTTCGTTAAGCCTCTTGAGATGATGGATGTAGGCTTCGTGGAGGCCTGAGGTGATGTTACTTCTCGAGGTGCAGGCTGGCCTGATCAGGCCTGTGGTGCTGAATATCTCGAGGAATGTAGAGAAACTTGAAGGCCGACCCGGCAAACCGCAGGCCCGAAGTGATTCCGGTTGGGCCTCGTTGGATTGCTTCTGCAGGTGGTCTTTAGATCTTACGTGAAGACAAATTGTAGGCCCTGAAGAAAGTAGCGGCCACGGCCCCTCGGCCAGGGGGCCGGAAAGCGGTTGGTGGACGCGCTGCTCACGTGATGACGTGCGTCCGAGTGTGAGAGTGAGAAATGAAAGCAAATGGAAGCTCGCTTTTATACCCTGGTGACGTAGGACTATACCAAATCGTAAGACGCTTGGTCCGCGTGTCCTTTAGTTTACAAAGGCTTCATTCGCGCCTTTCTTGGGAAGACACAGACTTTCCATTGTTTGATTGCCCACGTGTGTTTTCCAAGTTCTTTGATGATAGCGTGGAAGTAAAGTATTTCTGTCGATTTGTTGGTCTATTTCTTGTCGATCCGCTACTATATATATATATATATATATATATATATATATTATATAATATATATATATATATATATATGACACCAAACAGCAACAGACCGGCTGGGCCCTACGAGGCTGTCTGTTTAAGGAGAAGGGTTAAACAATTAAATCAAAACAAAGATTGAAAGAAAGAAAAGAAATTTGAAGATAAGAGAAATTTTTAAAGCAGAGAGGAGGGAAACCAAGTGAAAATTCTACAATATTTTTATGCGCTAACAAATGCTTCTATCTGAGGGTTTAACAGTATTTAAGGCAAGATAAGGATTTAGGGCAAGATAAGCATCTAGTCTTTTTTTAATCCATTAGTGCCAGGAGGTCTTTTCCGAGACTGTATAAAATCGTCTGGCGTTAACCAGAACAAAATCGTTTAGCGTTAGCCAGAACAAAATCAGTAAAGTGACACTTGGCACTAATGGGTTAATAGATGTTTCCTTAGAGGACTCGACCGAATTACTTTGAAGTACGCTGGTTGGCAATCCATTCCACATATTAACTATACGATTGAAGAAGAAATGCTTAGTTTCATTAGAATTAAAATGTTTACTGACTAATTTGAAACCATTACCGCGAGTTCTATCCGCATTTGTGAAGGTGGAATATTTATCGGCGTCGAAGTTATCAAAACCTTTAATCAGTTTAAACATTTAGTTTAAATCTTCCCAAATCCCCCTTTTTCACAAGTGAGAATAAATTTAACGTTACAAATGAGCAGCGTATGATTTGTTTCTAAGTGTAGGAATCATCTTTGTAGCCCGTCGCTGTACTCTTTCCATTCTGTTTATGTCCTGTCGTAAATATGCAACGTTTTACATTTATCTATAAGTTCATTTGACAAATTTCTCCACTGAAGTAATTTACTGATATCGTCTTGAATCTGCAGACGTTCTGCCGTTGATTTTGTTCATCCCTCTTGTTTGGTATTATCCGCAAATTTTCAAATTATACTGTTAATTCCTATGTCGATGTCATTGTTATTAATAATAAGAAGAACTGGTACCGGAACTCGTCCCTGAGGCACGCCGCTAATTACACTTCTCTAGTTAGACGCTTTGCCATTAATGACAACTCTTTGTTTACTTCCGCTAAGCCAATTTTTAATCCATTTGAGAATATTACCATCAATTCCGTGAGACTGAAATTTAGCTAATAATCTCGTATGGGGCACTTTATCAAACTCCTTTTGAAAATCGAAATATATAACATCCAGTACTGATTTACTCTCGTCATATAGTATATATTTACAATATCATTAAGGCAAAAACGATTACGTCGAAAGCTGTGTTGAAAATCTTTAATTAAATTATTTACTTCTAAATGATTAATTATTTCGTCCCGAACGATCGTCTCCATAAGCTTACCAACTGCTGAAGTCAGACTAATGGGACGATAACTTTCGGGAAGCGATTTGTCCCCTTTTTTGATCGAACGGAACTTCTCCAGACTCTAAAGATTCATTAACTATATATGTAAGAGGGGAGATTATTGCGCATTTCATTTCTTTAAGTAACCCAGAGTAGAGCTTATCTGGACTTGGAGTTTTATTAGGATTAATTTTACCTATGGCCGAGAATACTTCACTTTCACTAATGGTAAAGTCGCAAGGCTTTAAATAATATAATCATCATTGAGGATGATTACTGGAGCAAGAATGTTGTTCATATTTTCGTCAGTTAACACGGAAGAGAAGAATTTATTTAAAACTTTCGTCATTTGTAAGTCATCGTAAATTTGTTCGATGTTCTCGCCTATGAGTGGACCAATAGTCTGCGAAGCTACTTTTTTATTACTAATATAATTATAGAATTCCTTCGGATTCGATTTAATATGATTCACTATATATAGCTACGCTTACTGTTTCTAATAAGTTTTTTGCTTTTCTTTCTCAATCCTATATACTATTGAACTAAAATGTGTCTGTGTGTCTGTGTGTGTATGTGTCTGTGTGTCTGTCCGCTTTCTTTGGAACCGTGCACAGCCTAAACGGCACATCGGAAAATTCTGCAACCACCACCAACTGAGAGCCCATGAGCTGCCGATGTGCTCTGTCAAGTTTCCCGGTCCTAGGTCACAATTACTGGGTCCGAAGGCCCCAGCACCGCGATAAAACTACAGAAAAGAACGCAGCCGTGAAAATCTTGAGCTTCACATTGTGTGACACACTGTATACTGTGACATACTGTATGTCACAGTGCTATCCCCCCGTGGGTAGTGGGGGAGGGGGAGGTAATTGGGGGAGTGGTGGTGGGGTAATGGGGAGAGGGGTGGGGATAATGGGGTAATGGCGTTTTTACTTTTGTGTGTGGGGGGGTTAATGGGGGAGTGGGGTGGGGGTAATGTAGGAGAGGGGTGGGAGTAATGGGGGTAATGGCGTTTTTTTAAATTTTGTAGCTGGATCACAGTGCTACCCGCCCAGAGGGCTACCTGCCCGGAGAGGGCCAAGTTGTACAACGGTCGCGAGCGATAGCGAGCTACCGCTTGTAACTTCTATGCATTTACATCGGACAGATTATTTGTTTCTTTAAATTTGAAATGCGCTTTCCTTTTTAACGTTAAACTACCTTTAATTTCAGCATTCCACCATTTAGATTTAACAGACTTCGTCAATCTCTTTTCACCTAATGGAATATTAACTCGATTCTAAATGTTTAAACTAACTGTAAAAGGAATTCCATGTACCATAAATATCACCTCGCAATAAAGTCTCATCTCAATTATGGATCGAAAGTTGCAGTTTCATATCACGAAATTTCTCTCTTTTAAAATCCAAAACGTATTCAAAACTCTCCAAATTATGAACATTAACTTTAATTTCAAATGTTCTTTGCCTACGATCAATAGTGGAGTAGTAATAGTCTCCTATAGAGATATTAGCAGTTAAGACTAGAACTGTACTTAAAAATATATCTACAGGGTGATTCAAAAGTCAGGTTACATAGGGAAATACTGTATTATGTAATGATACAGGGGAATAGTCACATCACATGTTCGATACGTCGCTGCGACGTCTCTGTAGCTCAACGAGCAAACTCTCGTAGAATCGTCAACCGGAATTAAATTGTAAACGACCACCCTGCTCCCTGGAAGGTACAGTAAATTAAGATCTCCCATAATTATCGTAATGTTCATTACTTACATTAAATATTAGTTCCTGAAGTCTATTATCGCTAATGACAATCTGAGAAGGAGGCCTATATACTAAACCTATAATTAATTTCTTTCTCGAGCTGTCTTTAATTTCAGCAAACATCGCATTTATATTATCAATTTCTGAATATTTTTAATTACGGGTTCTAAGTGTGACTGAACGTATAGTACTGAACCAGCACCCTTTCTTTCTACTCTATCATTGTTAAATATCTCATAAACAGGAATATGATGTTCTCCAGGAAAATCTCTACTCTCTGTATTTATCCAGGAGTCAGTAATTGCTACAACCTCAAATTTTTGATCAAGGACAATACTTAATAGTAATAGTTCATCAAATTTAAATCTTAAAATTCGAGCATTATATAAACTACGTACGTAAGGAAAGTTTATGTTTGGCTGGTCGCTTGCGTAAGAGTTTCGCCATTTCATGCGTGAAAAGCCATCGCGGAGCTATGAAATAGCCTACCAAGACGAGCTGCTCCCACGGCATTCAGGTAAAACCATCAAGCAAAAATAAGTCCTTTTTATTATAAAAATTATTACAAATCGACGAATTAAACATTTTCCTGTTAGCAAAAAAACTTAAGTGTTATTCATGTTATGTTATGTATGTTATTCATGTTATGTATGTTATTCATGATCTGCTGAGAAAGTCGTCGGATTCTGCTATTCTACGAAGAATCCTGAAAAAAATTAGCTCATTAATCCTATCCTTCGGAGTCTGCATCAGCCACTTGTATTTCTCTAATAGCCACTCTGACCTGGAAGTCTTAACATCGTTAGTCCCAACAAGCAAAATAAATATCGTATTTTCACCGGCATTCTTACAACTATATATATATATATATTGTGTGTGTGTGTGTGTGTGTGTGTATGAGGTGTCGCGCGTCTTAAGGTACCTAAGCGCCACCACAGGCGAAAACGTGTTTTTGATGGATATCACTATTTTCACCCTTCCTCTATCGCGTGGTTTGGGTCATAATGACCTTACGACACTAGAAGTATGGTTGAAAACCTTATGAAGCGAACTACTTTTTTCACCTCTATCGCCAGTCAAAAGTTCACCCAAAGTTCGGCATAATAAGAAAATCAAAAAATTTAAAAAAATATATATAAAATATAAAATATGAAAATCTATTCCAAAAACTCATCAACATCTTCATTAGCATACTTAGAACTCTAATTTAGCCAAAATGAACGTTCTAGCTCAATTAATAACAGAGATACTATTGCCACAATATTGCTGAACTTTGGAGGCGATTTCTGACGAATTTTAATTTTGGCGCTCAGGTACCTTAAGACGCGGGACCCCTCAATTATATATATACTCTATATATATATTATATATATATATATATATACTGTATATATGTGTATGTGTGTGTGTGGTGTGTGTATATATATATATATAGGATCACCTGAAGATCTCCCCCCCCCCCCCCCCCCCCAGCCAGATCCAGCTGAAGATACTCCACCCCAGTCCGCTCCACCTAGAGATACTCTCCCCAGTTTTGACAAATAAAAGAAACAATTCATTCTATGGCATATAATTAGGTTATGTTAGGTTAATTGAATGCCAGGTTAGATCAACTGTATGCCCGGTTAGGTTGACTGCCCGGTGGCAATTAGGTTATATTAATTAATATTAATATTTAATTAATAATAATTAGGTTAATATGCACGGTTAGGTTAATTGAATGGCTGGTTAAGTCAACTGAATACCCAGTTAGGTTAACTGAATGCCCGGTTAGGTCAACTGTACGCCCTTGACGATTGGTTAGGTTAAGTTGTGATATTTTCGTTAAAACTAATGAAAATATCACGACTTAACCTAACCAATCATCAAGGGCGTACAGTTGACCTAACCAGGCATTCAGTTAACCTAACTGGGTATTCAGTTGACCTAACCGGACATTCAATTAACCTAACCGGGCATATACTGTGTGTGTATATATATATATATATATATATAATAATTTAGGGGTCCCGCGTCTTAAGGTACCTGAGCGCCAAAATTAAAATTCGTCAGAAATCGCCTCCAAAGTTCAGCAATATTCTCGCAACAGTATCTCTGTTATTAATTGAGCTAGAACGTTCATTTTTGGCTAAATTAGAGTTCTAAGTATGCTAATGAAGATGTTGATGAGTTTTTGGAATAGATTTTCATATTTTATATATATTTTTTTTAATTTTTTGATTTTCTTATTATGCCGAACTTTGGGTGCGATTTCTGGCACAGAATGATTCCATATTAATGTAAATCACATGTATGGCAGGTAAATAAACATTATTGAAAGGTCAATGCCTTATTGCCTATTATTAGTACAAAATATGAGCACGAACAAAGGACGCCTGCTAACAGCAACGCGAGTCTTAAGGTACTGGCGGGATGTTTGTGATTGTGTCGTGTCCCTCTCGGTGCGTGGAGCGGGTGGCCAATCAGAAAGCAGAGCGAGCGGCGTAGCTGCCATGTTTTCATTGGCTCGCGCTCCTCCTTCTATTCCCGCCATCCAGAGACCGAGCGTCCCACCAGTTGAACGGGATATTGGGGCCTTAAGACGCGCATCACATCTGGGCGGCAGAGCCCAGCTGGCGATAGAGGTGAAAAAAGTTCGCTTCATAAGGTTTTCAACCATACTTCTAGTGTCGTAAGGTCATTATAACCCAAACCACGCGATAGAGGAAGGGTAAAAATAGTGATATCCATCAAAAACACCTGAAGATTATCGGGTCTTTTCCATTTGGCGGCAGGCGTTTTTTTTTAACCAAATTTTCACCAGTAATACTTTTTTGTGCTAAATACGAATCTAACATTCTTTTTTGAGAGAAATGAAAGGGTTAGTCCTGGTCCACCGATAACTGCAGGGGTAGCGAGTAAAGACGCAGCGCATATCTGAAACAGAGCCGATTAGGTTAAGTTAGGTTGTTAGGTTAAGTTAGGTTAGGTTAAGTTAGGTTAGGTTAGGTTAGGTTAACCTAACTTAAGTTAGGTTATAATTGTTAAATTATGTAGATCTTACCTCTCTTAAATAATTATTGAAATCAACTGCTGTAGTGTGGGATATCTCAAGCTCTTTCTCGCAGTACTTCATACTTGTATATTCTTGTGACCAGGAGTAAATGAATATTATAATTGTTCTTAGAGAAATCCTACTTCCCTCTAGCCACGTGTTTTTTCTTACGGGTAATTTCATGTTGCACATCTTCTTATGGCAGGTCCAGCTTACAGACTTCCCGACTTCTTTTATTTGCATTTGGTGTTTTTTCTTACATAATTTCTTCCTTGGGATGATGTTAAATTCTTGAAAAAATTTCACTGCATCTTCTTCTGATATAATATTCACAAAAATCCACTGTAAATTATAATTCACGTCCATGATTTACTCGTATTTCCAGAAACAATAATGAATCGCGCGGAATGCTTAAACATATCGAGTTGCCATAATTATTCTACAGATTTTGGAATAATTAAATTTATATAAACAAATAATTAATATTCATAAAATAATTAATATAATATAAATTAATAAATTATTATATTATAATACAATATTATATATTATTGCAAAAATATATAGAATTTCGCAGTGTAAATAGTTCGTGCGCGGTATAAAGTAGTTCGTATTTAAAAAAAATTTTTCGATATTTTCCTTTCATTTCTCTCAAAAAAGAATGTTAGATTCGTATTTAGCACACAAAAAAGTATTACTGGTGAAAATTTGGTTAAAAAAAACCGCCTGCCGCCAAATGGAAAAAATCCAGATTATCACCCCCAGCCCGATCCACCTTTGTTTCTCATAAATTGTTTTTTTATCACAATAAAATTTTTCTGATCTTATTATTTTTATCTTCCTTTAATTTGAGGGGGATTTGATCGAAACAAAAGCAGATATGTACCTTAGAGTTTATTCTTCAAAACGATACATTTACTTTTCTATAAAATCACCCTCTACCTCAATACGTTTACGCCAACGATAAATGAGTTTTTAAAATCCATCCCGGTAAAACTCGGAGCTTTGACTACGAAACCAAAATTTCACAGCGGTCTTAACTTCTTCGTCAGTCTTGTAGCAATTTCCACGGAGATGTTCTTTAAGTTAAGGAAAGAGGTGGAATTCGCATGGTGTTAGATCGGGCTATATGGTGGATGCGGCAAGACGGATCTTTAATTGCTTTTCGCGTTTGAACGCTGGTGTGAGGCCATGCGTTGTCATGGTGAACAATGACTGCGTTTTTGTGGGTGCAAACCATCCTGATCCGTTTTTTCAACTTCTTCAGAGTTTCAATATAAGGTGTGGAGTTGATTGCTATCACTCTTTCCGTAAAGTCTTCGAGAACAACACCATTGATATCCCAAAAAATAGTCATTACTCTTCCAGTCGATTTTTGAACTGAATTTTTTTGGTTGCGGTGAATTTTTGTGCCGATATTCCATGGATTACCGTTTATTTTCAGGGTCATAATGGTGGACCCACGTCTCGTCTTCTGTCACAATGCTGTGCAGAAATTCATCTCCATTTTCGAAGCGCTGCAGATTTTCTTGGCAAATTTGTTGTCTCTCAGTTTATCTAGGCAGTAAGCATGCGAGGCACCCATCTGACGCAGACCTTTCGGTAACCGAGAATACTAATAATGTGTCCCACTCGCTTTTTGGAGATATCGAGCATTGCACCAATTTCATTTTGTTTAATGCGACGATTTCCACGAATCAGTTCATCAACGTAGTTCCAATTAGACTCGTCAGTTACCGTTACAGGTCTCCCACTTCGCGGTTTGTCTCGCAAATCTTCTTGCCCTGCTTCTCCTTCTTTACACTACCTCTCCCAACGTCGAACGGTACTCACAGCAACACACTGTTTGTCGTACATAGCTTGCATTCGCCGATGAATGTCTATGAGAGCAATACTTTCCGTGGTCAAAAATCAATTACGGCACGTTGCTTGAAGCGAACGTCTTTACTCCTTTCCATTGTAATCGATACTGAACCAACGTGTGGATTCAATGTAGGCTATATTAGGCTATAACACAAAACCGGTTTTATCTGGTTACCTCTACTCAAACTGGAATGGGGTGGGGATATCAAGGTACAACACAAAACCGGTTTTATCTGGCTACCTCTACACAATCCAGAATTATTCAAGTGGAGGCATTACTTTTCAGCCCACCCTCGTAGCTTCCATTGGCTTAGCGAAGTTATGTGACAGTGGATCCGGCTATTAGTTGAACAAACCATTCAGATCCATTTCAAGAGAACGCTGTTAGCAAGTAGATCATCGCACTAACCCCTTCAATTTTAAGATTATCAACTTCACTAACTAACCACTGCAACTGCGTATCTTGGAATCACTCCATATTTTCAGATCAGAACCATCTCTCAGTGATTACAACTTCATAATTCCAAATAGTTAAATAACAATTCAACTTTAAGTCTCTTTAATACATTTATTTAAATGACTTATCACGTGTTTACTGAAAGAGATGTAATTTTTATTTTTATTCATCCCAAGCTATGTCTATTAAACATACATTTTTTTTTAACTTTCTGCACCTTTGAATATTAATATATACTAGTACAGTTCCCACCGCTTCGCTGACGGTTAGACAGGCTAAACTACAAAAAAAGAACCCAGCCGTGAAAATTTTGAGCTTCACATTGTGTCAACATTTCTGAATCTGGTATCTCCCAAAACCTCCTCACCCCCATTCATACAACTTTGGGGCTAACCCCCTCCCCCATTACCCCCACCCCTCCCCATTACCACACCCATCCCCCATTACCCCCACCCCCACCCTTCCCCCATTGCTAAACTACAGAAAAGAACACAGTCATGAAAATCTTGAGCTTCACATTTCCGCCCGTAATACAATTTCTGAATTTTTTTTACAATTTCTGAATTTTTTTCTCACAATTTTTTCTCACAATTTCTGAAAGTGTGACGGACAGACGGACAGACAGACGGACAGACAGACGGACAGCTCTCTTATAGTATAGATTAGTTTGAATATTTTTTAATTATAATTATAATTTTCTCTACTGTATTTTCTTACACTTGATGTGAAAAAAAGAGGAAAAAATGCATTTATTTTAGAATTAAAGAATCATGCTCGCTTTTTTGGAGTTTTCCTTTTTATATTAAAATCGCTGTTGTTGTTCCTTATAAGAACGAATCTGTTATTGAAATTTTAATACATACGTGTATATGTACACAGAAATCACACCCACCCACCCACACACACGGATATATATATATATATATATATATAATATATATATATATATATATATATATATATATATATATATATGCGTGTCCCAAAGAAATGTATACCCCTTTGTTCGATAATACCAGCTATGAGGATAATAAATATATTACTTTTTATATGTTTTTTAATAAGAATTTTCTCCTGAATCTAAATATGTAATTATTTTTATTAAAAATTGAAGAACAAAAAGTTACAGATGTTTAAATTATAATTATTATTTTCGAGACTTCATGTGCGATATTTTCTAATATTTTAACCGACTGTTTTGAGATACTTATGTTTAGTGTTGATATTGAAGCATAAATGTTGTAATTATTAGTTAATTCAAAAAATTTACAAATTCCATGGTTAAATCACACTTTATCTAAGATGTTCGACGTCTTCCAGAACGTTGTTTTTGTAAGTTTTGCACAGTGCCGTCGGTTTCAAACTTATCTCGTATACGTGCAAAAATATTAGAAAATATCGCACATGAAGTCTCGAAAATAATAATTATAATTTAAACATCTGTAACTTTTTTGTTTTCAATTTTTAATAGAAATAATTACATATTTAGATTCAGGAGAAAATTCTTTATTAAAAACATATAAAAAGTAATATATTTATTATCCTCATAGCTGGTATTATCGAACAAAGTGGGTATACATTTCTTTGGGACACGCTGTATATATATATTAGGCCGGGTCGAAAAGGGGTCAAGGTCAAGATTTTGCTTAGGTACATATTGTGAGGTTGATCATTTTGTAATAGTAGTATCCACACCAAAAATCAAGACTGTGGGACCTTCGCCGCTAACCCCCTCTACCGATACTCACTTTTTTCCATTTGAATTTGTATGGGAAGTAGGCCAAAAATCGAAAATCGTAAAAATCGACCCTAAATATTAATTTTTTTGCTTTTGGATGGCCAAAATCGAGTTCCCCGGCACGAATTACATCAGAATAGACCATTCACCAACTTTTTTTGCGATCGGGGGGTAGGGTCTTAAATCCGGTGCTGACTCATAGCACCGGATATAAGACCTAATATTACATTATTTTTGTTTTTTCTCTCCAGATTCGTATTTAGGTACCTAGAATGTTAAAAATTTGTATTAAAATATGTTATTTAATTTTAAAATATCAGTAATAAATAAAATATACCGTAGTTAAAATCTTATTAAATTAAATTATGGCTACTAGAAAATGAAGCCACAATGCAGCCTTCGGATATCCAGCAAAATTTTCATCTGCCATGACGCCATCAAAAGCTGATGTTGTAAGGCACTTCCATTTTATTGTTAGAGAGGAAGAATCTAAAGCACAGGGGAAAATAAGTGAAAATGATTGATATAACGTAGTTGTTCAAGATATAAAAGAAATTTGGCAAAAAATTTCTTTCCCAACAATTGATACAAAGGGAATTTATGTTAGAGTTACTAGACTTATAGAAGATGCTGATAAGTTAACTAAATGCCCTATGATAAAAAGAAATGAAAAATATGAAAAATTAAAGAAATATGACGAGATGTTTGACATATCTCCATGTCACTGTTATGATAAAGGCATAAGGGATAAAAAACTTTGTAGGTGTGAACATTCAATATGCTATTTCAGAAATGAAGCCTTATATATATATATGTAACAGTTTTTTTGCGCACACCTACAGGTCGCTACAATTGGTGTAGAACAATGCGGTTTTCACCATTCGATGCGTCTTTTTTATTGCGCAGTGCCCATGCTAAAAAAAATTCCCGAACATAAATCCTGCCCCCCCTTTTTAGGGGTACAGTTCTTCCCATTTCTTCATTCTAATATACTATTTCAGAAATGAAGCCTTATATATATATATTATGTAACAGTTTTTTTGCGCACACCTACAGGTCGCTACAATTGGTGTAGAACAATGCGGTTTTTCACCATTCGATGCGTCTTTTTATTGCGCAGTGCCCATGCTAAAAAAAAATTCTATAACATAAATCCTTCCCCCCCTTTTAGGGTACAGTTCTTCCAGTTCTTCATTTTTAATCATAATTTTGGCACAAAATGGGGGAGGGGTGGGATAGTGGGGGAGGGGGTGGGGTTAATGGGGAAACTCAGAAAATAGATGCGATATTATATATATATATGTAACCAAAAAAAATTAAAGTGAATCCTTTGCAAGGTGCCAGCCCCTTCCCCCTTGGGGTAATGGGGGAAGGGTGGGGGTAAATGGGGGAGAGGGGTGGGGGAGGGGGTATTGGGGGAGAGGGTGGGGTAATGGGGGAGGGGGTGGGGTTAATGGGGAAACTCAGAAAAAAATTGGTGGTAAATGGGTGAGAGGGTGAGGGAGGGGGTATTGGGGGAGAGGGGTGGGGTAATGGGGGAGGGGTGGGGAGGGGGTATTGGGGGAGAGGGGTGGGTAATGGGGGAGGGGGTGGGTTATGGGGAAACTCAGAAAAAAATTGGTGGGTAAATGGGTGAGAGGGTGAGGAGGGGTATTGGGGGAGAGGGGGGTGGGGTAATGGGGGAGGGGTGGGGGAGGGGTATTGGGGGAGAGGGGTGGGGTAATGGGGGAGGGGGTGGGGTTAATGGGAAACTCAGAAAAAAAAATGATAACCAACATCGATTCCGGTCAGGAAGATCATGCTTATCACAACTAATGAACCTATAACATATTATTGATGCACTCGAAATCAATGAAAACTATGATTTGGCGGGCCGCAGGGCCCCAATTACTGTCGGTTCAGTTATTTGGTCAATAAAACTATAGAAATGAACGCAGTCATGAAAACCTTAGGCTTCAAATCCGAGTTCATTGTATTAAGATTTGTGAAGCTTTAGATTTTTCATGGCTGCGTTCTTTTTCTGTAGTTTTAATTGAATGAATAATTGGTTTGCCAGTAACTGGAAGGCCGCAGGCACCCCAATTACTGAGGCCCAAGGTGAGAGGAATAGGAATGATATCCAGTATAAAGGCTACTGATGTTCAAAATAAAATACGCCGTAGGCCCACAATTCAGCCGAAGCACCGCAGATCTAGCAAAATCGGCGCGTAGCGCCGACCTTTTGCTAGTAAAATACGTATTATAGAATGGGAAGTTTTTTATTGGTCAAAAAGAAAGAAAAAACCAGTTAGGAAAAATTGATGAAAAAACTATTTCAAGTAATTTGAGAAAGTTGGGCAAAATCCAAAAAGCACAGGAAAGGGAAAAGAAATCAAAAGAAAAATTAAGAGAAGCAAGGGAATTTGTATCATCAGAAGTGATAGATGATAATGACGATGTCGATTTTCAAGACAGAGAGGACTTAGATTATGAAGAAGACTTAGAATTAATAGAAAATTTTCAAAATAGATATACCTATGAAAATTTAGCCAAAACGTCAGAATGAGCAATTGCTTCAGATTAGAACTAAACCTCTAAAAATACTAGATTTTCCATGTCACAGCCAAAGCTTGAACGGGGTGTGAACTTAGTAACTAAATCTAGCCAGGAAAGAATTGGTTATATTAATCGGCATAAATTTATTTTAAATAGCTTTAGAGTCTAGCAAAGAACTGCCTACTTTTGAGTGGAAAGGTCAATGGAAGGAATAAAAAAAAAAACATTAGTTTTAGGTCAAAAAAATTTTGAATTTCTCTCTCTTAATTTCTAAATTTTTACCAATAATAGCTAAAAATTTATGTATTAAATTTTTTTTTCATGCATTTTTGTATTTTTTAAATTTTTTTTCATTAAAAAATAAATATAACTGTTTTGTAAGCGAACTTTGGTAATAATAAAATTTCGAAGTAAATCACAAATTATCTCGAATTTTCTGAATTTTCTGAAAAAACTGAAACCGGTAGAGGGGGAGGGGTCCTCAGAATTCAAAAATATTTTACCAGGGTGTTACTATGATTGATTGAACCACTTCACACTATGTACCTAAGAAATAAAAAATTCGACCCGGCCTAATATATTATATATATATATATATATATATATATATATATATATATATCTTCGTGTGTGTGTGTGTGTGTGTGATTTCCATACTGGTACTCCAAATTTCTCGATTTCTGCCCACGCGCTCGTAGATACATTATGAGAAATGACAAATGGCATCGGTAAACAATGCTAAAAACGGTGGACAGACGATATCGAATTTCAATAGAGTCTATCTCATGTGTGTGCATTAAATATGTATTGAATAATCTCTGAGGGCTTTGATGTTGTTTATTTAGTTTAGAAACGGTGGAATTCGAGCATGAAAGTCAACGACAAATTATTTTAATGGGACTAGGATAAAAATGAATTGTACACGACCTTTTAATGTTTTTACATAAAAATATCAGGCTTTAACAACACAAAAATAACTCAACTCGAATAACATGCACGGTTAGTCAGCAAAAGAAGTCATTTCCTACCATAATTACAGAATAAAGTGAAATTTTAAGAATATTTGCAAAATGAATTCTGAAGGAATTTTTTGTTGGGATCAGTGTTTTCTTTTATTTTGGTGTAGAGGTACCCGTACCTCGTATTTATTATTATCATTTGTTACAAATACTTAGTACTTTCATATAAACAAAAAAATTATTTAACTGATTTCACAGTTATTTAATTATTATTTCGGTCCAACACTTCTCACTGCATAGCCCTCAGTATTGATTATTCAGTTTTTCTCATTTTGAGCCAAGTGGATTGCATTACATACAAAGAACCCAGTTTCACATCTCAATGTGGTGAGCCCGACACTTGAACTCGAGACTAAAAACACTTAATTCAATTACACATTCAAAGATACGTACAGATCCACCCCAACCTTAAAGATCCGGTGTTACATTTCATGACAAGGTTGGGAGTATACCTCCAGTGGTACGTTATGGGAGACCAGCGTCTAAATTTACATACCTTCAAAACCGCTGCAATTCACCGTTACTTCTCGTTAACTCTTAGGCCACATTTATATCATCACGTTTATTCACATTTACTAATTACATTCTTACAGCTTTTGTGCGGTCTTTCTCTACTGCTCACACCAACACACTAACGCCTTTTTCACAATGCTCTCATTATTCATTCTCTCCGCATGACCATACTAATGTAGCATACTATCCTCTCTTCTCATCTCCAATGATTTTTTCACTCCACACCTTTCACCAGCATCCTCATTTCTCATAGTCAATCGTTTTACGCCAATCATACTTCTTAAATTATTCATCTCAACTATTTCCACTTTTAACAGCGAACTATCATACGAAACAAGTATCTCGCATCCTTACATCAGTGTTGGCACCAATACACCTTCATGTAGATCTCTTGTTGCATCTACACTCAAGCACTTTCTTCCTACCAGGGCTTTAACCGTGCCCGTGATTTGTTTGCTCTGCTTCACTCTACTTTCAATTTCCACTGTACCCCGTTCCTGTTTTGTCAATCAAACACCTTATTTATTTAAATTGTTTTACAAACTTCATATTTTATCTATTTACCACAACATTGTAGGTTGACTCTCCTCCTCTCTCAATAAAGAGAACTTTACTTTTACTTACATTCACTTTTAATAATCTTTCACAAACGTCAACAAAACTTGTCACTGCACCACATCATCGGCATACATCAGATGCGACAGCTGCCACGCATTCCCTTCCAAGCTCAAATTTATTCCTCTCTCTAGAGCAGCGGTCGGGGAACCGAGGTAAATTACCCCAAATTGGGTAAAAATGAAAATCTCGGGGGTAATGAAGGCTCAATAAACATATAAATAAAATTGCACAAAAATTTATTATTTAATAAGCGAGGCTAATTATCAGTTATATTTTTTTCGAACAAATAATTTCAAGTCTAGGGGGTAATATCGTTGTACACAAATATATTTTGGGGTAATACCCAAAAAAGTTCGCCGACCACTGCTCTAGAGCCACGCTTCTCAAACTAGGGGTCGCGTAAATATTATTGGGGGTCGCAGAAACATTTGAAATATTATTTTTTTCATAAATATACAGTGTTAGTACCTATTGCTTTTATGACATTGAGTGAAGGGTCGCGAAAAAATTTGTCTGATCCAAAGGGGTCGCAAGTGAAAAAAGTTTGAGAAGCCCTGCTCTAGAGCACTCTTACTTTCATCTCACTCATTACATCATATATACATTAAAGAGCCAATGTCACCATCTCACAGTCCTGTCGGCTGTACTCCCACATTAATATTCAACCAGTAACTCAACTTACCTTTAATTCTTATATGAACACTACTACCAACATAAAAACTTTTAAATGAACTTAACAAGTTATCATTTATATCATATACTCTAAGGACTTGGCACAGCTCTTTACCCTTTATCTTACACTTTCTCCAAGTTCATAAATGCTGTATGTATTTTTTCTCCTTATCACTTAGTTTCTCATTCAGACCTTCACTGAAATCATTTGATGAACATATCCTCTGTCTTCCCTAAAGCCAGCCCTGTTCGTCTCCACTCAAAGGATCTGTAATCATTTTTACCCTGTCTACCCTAAAAAATGTTATTATAAGTTGCACATCAGGAACACATATTAACGTAATTTTTATGTTACACTGAAATCAATGTATAATGTAAATATTAACTTTTCAGCTTTAACAAAAGTTAAGATTCTTATCCATTATTTCGTTCCATAACTTTTGTTGTTTGATTTTTATTCCTCTTAATTGCATAACTTAGGGGTTACTTTTTAACGTTTGAAATACAATGAAAACTAAGGGTTTTTCCATATAAATACAGTCTATAAAGTCCCGTAACTTGTATAATGTATAACGTGCATAGTGTATCATATAATAAAACCGAGAATCTAATTAAAATAAATTAACTGTAAAGTTGTTTTGGTGTTTAAGTTTAAATATAATTATAAAAGTTTCACTTTTGTGTTCCCTCTGATTTTTAAGGGCAAAGATTTGAACTGCTAGCGTCAGACAAAATAATGAGGACGCTCAAAAGAATGTATTAAGAGTATTTCTGAATGCTGATAAAGTGTTCAGTTTACAAGATAAAGTGAGCATATACTATAACTGCTGGTACTTGTAGGTTATCTCCCCCCTACCAATTTTGACAATATTTTCGTTAAAACTAACGAAAATATCACGACTTAACCAAACCAATTATCAAGGGCGTACAGTTCAGTTGATCTATTATTAATTATAACATTGTTTGTTTCTGGAATAGTATTTACTATTTACTAATAGAACAACTGTACGCCCTTGATAAATGGTTAGGTTAAGTCGTGATATTTTCGTTAGTTTTAACGAAAATATTCTGTCAAAATTGGTGGGGGGGAGATAACCTACAAGTACCTAACTGCTCTTTAGAAATTAATTAAAAGCAGTTTGATTATGGCTTACATTATAATTATTAGTTTTATATATAATGTAGCTTAATGCAGTCGAACAGATTGTCTAAAATGGTAAATATATATACTGACATCGTTAGTCTCAATGGGTGCTACTGTAGTATGCGGTCTACCGTTAAGTTTCTACTGTAGTATGCGGTCTACCGTTAAGTTTCTACTGTAGTATGCGGTCTACCGTTAAGTTTCTACTGTAGTATGCGGTCTACCGTTCAAAATATTTAAAAGGAATTGAAAATGAATTGAAAGGAATTATAATTTAATTTACACAATTAAGGAATTATTAAAGTTAAACATACTACTACCGCATACTTAACGGTAGACCGCATACTACAGTACGGCCTTGATGATTGGTTAGGTTAAGTCGTGATATTTTCGTTAGTTTTAACGAAAATATCACGACTTAGCCTAACCAATCGTCAAGGGCGTACAATTAACCTAATAATAAAATAATAAGAAGATAAGAAGCTATAATTAAAAGGTAGACCGCCGAATCGTAGGTAGACCGCCGAATCGTAGGTAGACCGCATACTACAGTAGCACCGTCTCAATGTGCAACAAATTCTCTTCGTAAGTAGTATTTGCCGTCTCACGAATGAAGTTCCAGATTGTAAATTTCGGATCACCTGAAGATCAGGCCCCCAGCCTTCGTTAGTTAGCCTTATAAGGCTAACTAACGAAAATATCACTACTTAATCTAACCAATCGTTAGGTCAACTGTACGCCCTTGACGACTGGTTAGGTTTAGTCGTGATATTTTCGTTAGTTAGCCTTATAAGGCTAACTAAAGAGGGCTGGGGTCCCTGATCTTCAGGTGATCCTAAATTTCTCATTTACATTCAGTCATACGTAATTCATATTGCAACATTACTGTATATATCAAACGTGTTAAATCTCTAAAAATGTTCCAAAGTAAATCGCAGGAGAAACATATCGCATTGAACTTGTTAATACCGGTACTAATAATACTTGGCTCCCGGTCACTTCGCCGACGGACGTTTTGCCGACAGACATTTTGCCTACGGACGTTTCGCCGAACGGACGATTCGCCGAACGGACTGTCATTAATATTTCTATGACAAAATACACACATGTTATTAAATGTTATTGAATTATTTTGTTAAAATATTAAATTATGTTAAATTGACAGTTATAGATGCTTCACATAAAAACATAGATACCTTTTTTAAATAAATTTATATCGATAATACTATATAAAATGTTTATATATATATATATATATATATTTATATATATATATATATATATATATATATCTTTCTCGGTGTATATTGTATAATTTAAAACTTTCGTTTTAGACCATGGAATTCACTTTGACGGCGTCCGGCGAATTTGTCTACAATAATTTGTCTACAGATACAATTTGTCTAGAGAAACTACAGGGCTATTCAAAATGATTCACCTGATTTCAAATGAGAATATTTTTTAATGTTACAAATACAGAGTGATTTGTGATACATCAACCAAAAGAAAAACTGTCCAAATTTTGTCTCTCACTTCATAAATGCTCTATGTGACTTCCCCTAGTTACACGAGCAACGTCGACACGATAGGCGAATTCCTCCCATACTCGCTCCAGCATGTCCGTTGTCACTGACTCTACGGCAGTAACAATGCGAGTTCGGAGCTCATCCAAAGATGTGGGCAACGGTGGCACGTACACAGTATCCTTAACGTACCCCCAAAAGAAGAAGTCGCACGGTGTAAGATCCGGCGACCTAGGGGGCCAGCTGTGGAGCACCAAGTCATGGGGCCCACTGCGACCAATCCAACGGCGAGTGAGCACTTCGTTGAGAAAATGGCGAACATCCAAATGTCAATGAGGCGGCGCCCCATCTTGCTGGAAAATGTAGTCGCCGGAATCTTCGTTCAATTGGGGAAATAACCAGTTCTGCAGCTTATCCAGATAGGAGTGACCCGTCACTGTGTTCTCCATGAAAAAGAAGGGGCCGTAAACCTTTGCCCGGGAAATGGCACAGAAGGTGTTAACTTTAGGTGAGTCGCGCTCGTGCTCGATTGTTGCATGTGGTTGTTGCGTGCCCCATATGCGAAGGTTGTGACGGTTCACCTTGCCACTTAAATGAAAAGTTGTTTCGTCACTGAACACCAGGCGAGGAACAAATTCGTCATCCTCCATAGCCTCCTGCATAAGATCGCAAAAGTTCTGTCGTTTTAACTTGTCCCCCGGCCGTAGAGCCTGCAACAGTTGCAACCTGTATGGCTTCATATGCAAGCGCCGTCTCAAAACACGCCAAACAGTCGTCTGAGGAAGTCCCAATTCTCGACTGGCGCGGTTTGTTGATTTCACCCTTGACGATTGGTTAGGTTAAGTCATGATATTTTCGTTAGTTACTGTTAAAACATACGAAAATATCACGACTTAACCTAACCAATCGTCATTTTTTTAAATAATATTAGTAATAGTTTCTCTAGACAAATTGTATCTGTAGACTAATTGTTGTAGATAAATTGTTGTAGACAAATTGTTGTAGATGAATTGTATCTTTAGACAAATTGTTGTAGACAAATTCGCCGGACACCGTCAAAGTGAATTCCATGGTCTAAAACGAAAGTTTTAAATTATACAATGTACACCGAGAAAGAGATATATATATATATATAAACATTTTATATAGTATTATCGATATAAATTTATTTAAAAAAGGTATCTATGTTTTTACGTCAAGCGTCTATAACTGTCAATTTAACATAATTTAATATTTTAACAAAATAATTCAATAACATTTAATAATAACCTTTAATAACATGTGTGTGTATTTTGTCATAGAAATATTAATGACAGTCCATTCGGCGAATCGTCCGTTCGGCGAAACGTCCGTCGGTGAAATGTCCATCGGCCAAATGTCCGTCGGTCATCTGTCCGGCCACGGTGGCCACGATGTAGCTACCTTGAACATTTTTTAAAAAGTGGGAACAAAATGTATCTCGAAATGTTTTAATTAAAGATTGCAGAAGCTTCACTTCAGAGCCGAGTTTTTCTGAGGAGCTGAGAATCTAAAAAAATAAGAGAAGCCGGAACGGCCATGCTGTATTGTATCTACAACATTTTGACCCATCAATCACACATGACTATAAAGAATAGTCTAGAGAAGTTAACATTATTATAGCAGCCACTTAATTTCCACGTGTTTTGGTCCTCTGCTGCCATCATTTGACAGCAGCGTCTCACGTAGGCGGTTTGTGCTGTGATTACACTCAGATAATTTCATACCAAATGTGGAAAGAATTTATTTAGATAGGTTTTTCTGCAGTAGTTTGTTCTTGTATATAATCAGACGTTTATGTAACAACAGTTTGGGTTTGTGATGTATTATTTTGCCTAAATTTTTACACTCGAATCATTGATGATTATGCATAGCTGGTCTAAAAATAGATATTTTTTGTGCAGATATGATAAAATGACGTAAAAATTTTTTTTTATAAACTATCAATTAGATTAGATTACGAAATTAAAGGTGATTAATGAAACTTGCATATTTTAAATAGTTGAGTACAGAATTAGATATCATGATAAAAATGGCAGTAGTGAACTTGTAGACTTAGGGTTGCCAGATTTTTAAAATGCCCATGCGGAACAAATTTTTTGAGGTTTTTTTAAGACCAAATTTTTTTTCAAATTGAAACTAAATTTCTTCAACGGTTACAACGAACAAAATTAGAAAATTTTTATTACAATAATATTTAACAATTAAACATCGTGAATAAATTGAAATTATTATACATAATATTGAAATTCTAAATCAATTCATCCCTAAAAAATTTGCTTAAAAAATACTTTTTGCGGACATTTTGGACGCGGGATTTTGACGCGGGATTTTTGGATCAAATGCGGGACTGTCCCGTAAAATACGGGACGTCTGGCAACCCTACGTCTTGTACATCACTAGAAGCCAATGAAGTGCTTTTTTTAGTGACTTGCGAAATACATTTAATGATGAAGCCTGCCTGATATACATGGGAATTGCATTCCATACATCTGCTTTTTTGAAAGAGAGTGCATTTCCTGCAGTTTCTATTGTATAATTAGGTTTGTGCATGCAATCACTGGGGAGTCTGGTGTTATAACGATAGCATATTTGATGGAGGGTAATTGCTCTTTGAATAGGTGATGCATATCGATTTTTGTTGATAACTTTGAACATATTGACAGCAACATTGAGTTTGTGTAAGTCCTTTAGTTTTAAAATATTTAGCTCCTTAAACATTGGGGAAGTGTGACTTTGTCTGTTCTCATTATTGAAGAGAGTTCATAGACATTTTTTATGAATTATTTCAAAAGGATGTTTTACATATTTCATGGAGCTACCCCATGCTGTAATGCACTATAATAAATGTGAACGGATGAAGGAATAATATAAGGTAAGAAGTGCGTTTTGAGGAAGGGTCGTTTTTAGTTTAAATAATATGAAGAGAAATCTTGATATTTTGGATTTGATATGTTATACATGACTTTTGAAATTTAGTTTTTCATCTAAATTAATACTAAGTACTTTAACCTCATTCACTCTTGTAAGAGCAGTATTCCCAATTTTTATTTGACAGTTTGTATTAATGTTTTGTGGTAATAATCATATAAGATGACTTTGTTAGATTCAATAAAAGTTTATTAGCATACATCCATTTATGCATGTTTTCTAATTGCCTGTTCGTTTCATTAATCAGAAAGTCTGAGTTATGATGGGAAGAAGTAAGTGTAGTATCATCTGCGTATGTACGCAGTTTAATGTGGTAGAAAGATATAAATCGTTGACGTGATTTAGAAATAGTAATGGACCAAGAATAGATCCTTGTGGGACTCCACTAGCTAGCATTGCCTTGTCGGATAAACTGTCTTTCAATTTGATATACTGATAGTGATTTCACAGATATGATTTAAACCAATCGAGGAGTCAGTTTTGAGTCGGTTCCTTTAAGATACTGGCAAGTAAATGCATCAAAGTTTCCAAAACTGTGAAACATAACAAGAGTATATTTATGCATCCCAGTAGTATGGGCGCAAAAGTTTAGAGTGCAATGCAATGATGGAATGTTGAAATGAGTACCAGTGTCAACCCCAGTGCCAACCTCCCTCCCCCTTGTTGCAAGACACCCCCCAGTGCCAACCCCAGGGTGTCAAAACAAAAGGTGGAGAGTCCACATAACCTCTTTGGGGGAGAAGTTGGAACGGCCTCACCCCCCCAAAGGGGTATACCTAACCTAGAGAGAAAGGAGAGAGGAGTGTTCGCTTGGCTCCTGCCAAGCGCATATTGAGACTTCAGCCGAGCACCCACTTCCTTATAAGATCCTAATCCGCCAGTTGGCGTAGAAGCCAGCGCCTCCAGGCATTGTCGGCCAGTTGGCACAGTGTATACAACGTTTGGGCAACCAAGAAACGCACACAAACGCACGTACACTCCCGACTATACGCCCATAAAGCCGCTATTATTACACACACAACTATATGCACGATTATATGCACCGGGTTCGAGACCCGGTGACGGCAACGGCGCGCAGCAATCCTTCCACACAAATGGATGGTAGATAAATGGGAACCCTGGGTATCCTAGTGGTTAAGACGCTGGGCTGCTGGATTCCCCGTTAAACTGTAGGTCTAAGGTGGAGTGTAAAGCTTGACCTTCGTCAGAATGAACAATTTGGGCGGAAGTTAACGAAGAGTTAGCAAAAGGAAAGTCTATATACAGTATGTACAGTTCCGGAAAAAGTTTATCTAAAAAATTCTGAAAATTATAAAAAATTACTAGTTAGTACAAGAAACGTACACAAAAGATCCAAAATTTATAATTGGCAATCACGTCAAATTGCATTAATTACCATTCACATTAACTCCATTTATTATGTAACTCAAACAAATCTCTAGGATTTTATCGCACATTTATGCTTGATTTCTGAATATACAGGGTGCGGTATAAGACGGTTTACCGAGAATAACGGAATCACCTTGTGAAAAATAATATTTATCATTTACTACAGAAATTACTAATCAGTACAGGAAGAGTTAAAAATTTGGTGGCTAACTGGAATTCACATAAACTCACCTCATACGAATCTCCAAAAAGCGCATACACCAATTATATAAACAGAAAGGAAGATTAGTTAGACATACTACGCATCGCCTACCATCACCGGATCTCGAACCCAGGTGGAGAGCAACTCGCTCCTCCACCAAACCATGCCTAGAGGCAGGGACACCAACTTGACCTTCATGTGAAGAGAGACACTAGCAAGTACGAATTGTTCCTCATCACGTATTTTACAATCAGTGAGACTCAGTTTGGCGAAAGCGTTAGATAACATCGATTTTTAAAATTTCAATAAATAAACTTGGATCTTCTCTTCGATGGAATTTTATTTCTATTGTCTCGACGTCATAAACTTTGGGGGTTAAAGCGTCGCATGCCCCACCCATCTCTGTTAAATTTTTTAAAGTTATTTTAGATGGGTGTAATATATATAAAATTATATATATATATATATATATAGTAGCCATATTTATGATTATGCTTTGAATTTTAATGGCCCGTTTGTAGCCATAGTTTTGATGCATAAATTGGTACTATAAGGAATGATGGTGATTAACGTTATTTGAAAATGATTATAAGTGAATGTTATTAATGAATGCTTTGGCCGAGGTCACCAGATCTTTCAGATCAAAGTAATGTTATTAATTAAGTTATTAATTAGGTTGATTGATAGAATGAGTTTTCTTCTTTTATTTAATACAAAATAAATTGATTCGAATGATTTATGCATGCGACAGAATTGTTGATTGTTTACATTGGATATAAACATGCACACTTGAATTAATGCTTACGATATGACAATTAATAACGCGCGGCAGATTGATACATTCTTTATATAAAGTTACTTGAGTGATATTAAAAGGCCAATGGGGCCTTGCACGGTGATGTTACATGATGGTAACGCGTGGATCACTGGTTGGTGTTCGAAGAACGAGGAGACGTTGAGGTGAAGGTATGAGGCGTCACCTGTCCTGAGGTCATCTTTGATGAGTTTGATTTGATGTTTTGCCAATGTTGACGGTACACTGCAACAGTGCACAGGTTGCTTGCAACCGACTCCGTCAACTTCAGTTGGCCGCTACATATATATATATATATAATATATATATATATATATATATATTGTCACAGTTCAGGCAATAAATGGATATTTATCATAAGCGATCTCTGGAGACCATAAAGTTTAAAACGATGCGAACTGTTCCCGATTTCCAATTTTAATTTCCAATGTTGGTAAATCCCCATATATATATATATATATATATATATATATATATATATAATATATATATATACAGGTAAGGCCATAAAACCGAAGTATACAGTACGGTCGATCTCACCGTCACGGCCAGTTAATTTTTCAAAATTATTTTCCAGTTTTAAGGTCTCTCTCTCTCTCTCTCTCTCTCTCTCTCTCTCTCTCTCTCTCTCTCTCTCTTCTCTCTCTCTCTCTCTCTCTCTACGCTTCTGACACACCCAAGATTTCACGGGACAGCCAATCACAACCCAGTGAGCGGAGCCCCAGGACCTCTGGTTGGTGGATGACAGCACTCGCACGTTATACCCACCCAAATTTCACCGATGGCCAATAGGAAACTCGCGATTTGGGTATTGTTGGTGTTTACAATTAGGTCCCGTATATAAAACGGAGCATTTTCATCTGGATTCCACATCAGTTGCATTTATCAAAGAGTACTACAGAAATATATCGCCATGAGCCAGTCACAGCAGCTTTACATCTCCCCGAAAGTGTTTGAAGACGGGGATGCTGGAGCGCTGTCTACAATTCATCTTTTCGCGGCGACTGACCAGAATGACCTTCTCTCCAAACAAAACGTTAATGATATCTGCAATGATCCTTCGTTTGAACCAACAGAAGTCTCTACCTTCGCGATGTAAGTAATTAATTTAATTTGTGATTCGGGCTATATACATCGTTTCATTCAGTGCCAGTGTTAAATAATTTATAAAAATTGTAATAAAACGAAGTGAAAGGATAATTACCCAGGGGTCGAGACCTGGTGCCGTCAGACGAAGCGTAGCACACCCATCTAATCTTCCTTTTGAGCTGTAAATTAGTGTACTTGTGACGCCTTCCAGCTCTCTTTCTCTCTATTCATATATATATATATATATATATATATATATATATATATATATATATATATGTTCTTCTGTGTGTATTTTGGTGAAAAACCATAGGTTTTTAATTATTGCCCATTCTATGTTTCCTTCGTGGTTATTTCGGCATACTGTATATATAATATATATATATATATATATATATATATATATATATATATATATATATATGGTGTGGATGTAATAATATATTTCTTGATAACTTAAATATTTATAGAAAGTTCTACAGGTAGGGTTTTAGAATTACTAAAACTTTTAAGAATTGCCTGCGGACCCGGGCTCGAGACCCGGTACCGGCAGACGATACGTAGCACACCCATCTAATCTTTCTTGATAACGTCATTTAGACAGCGAAATTTATTAATTGAAAGTGAAATTTTATTACACGCTTCTTACTTAAAAATTTATAGAAAGTTCTACAGGTAGGAATTTAGAATTATTAAAAACTTTTAAGATTACCCGGTGCTGACAGATGATGCGTAGCATACCCAACTAATCTTACTTTTGAAACATGACAGGATATCTGCTTTGTGATTATAATTTGCCAGGCATCCTAATAGGCATTTTCTCTTATTGTAACTCTTTAATTAAACTTTAATTTAATTTAACTTTAAATAAAAAAGATTCAGTATGAACTAATCATGTTAATTTCTCCTTAAAGGACCGATGCGGAACTTGATCGTGTTATAGCTATTTTTCGCGACAGTTTTGATGAAAGGCAAATAAATGACGACGATTTGGAGGCTTTACCGTGCAGCCAGCCCAGTGACCTGAATACCGAGGTCGAGGTATTGGCTCACATCTGGTCCAACAAATGCCAGGTCATCGAGGAACTAATGTCAATTTTTTTTGTGGTTAAGAACAAAACACATTGTATTTTCATTCAAGTTATTAAATGGTAGAAAGCATGTTTTAGTACAATTCAGCTTACAGAACTAGCATCCGTTAAATAAGACTAACATTAATGGAGACATTCTACAGTTATCATTATATATATTTATATATATATATATATATATATATAACGTAAAACTTTACACAATATACTTACAAATATATATATGTAAATTACAAAGAAAAAGTTGAATTCAATTGACTGCATTGAAAACTAACTTGGGACTCGAAATAAAAATGACTTGGGACTCCAAATAAAAATGACTTGGGACTCGGAATAAAAATGACTTGGAATAAATCTCTCTGACATGGAATAAATCTCTCTGACTTGGAATAAATCTCTCTGACTTGGAATAAATCTCTCTAACTTGGAATAAATCTCTCTAACTTGGAATAAATCTCTCTAACTTCAAATAAAACTCTCTGACTTGAATAAAACTGACTTGAACTCTATCAAGTATTCTGAAACTGAAAATGAAACTTAACTGTCTAACTTGAACGCTTGTCAAGTATTCTGAAACTTAAACTGTCTAACTTGAACGCTTGTCAAGTATCTTGAAACTTAAACTGTCTAACTTGAACGCTTGTCAAGTATCTTGAAACTTAAACTGACTTGCACTTGAACTGCTATCAAGTGAAGATTAACTGAAAACGGAAAATGACTGCACTTGATCTTTATCAAGTGGAGACGATTAACCTCTGTTTTGGTTGACCCTCTTGGTGCAACCGACTTACTTGAAATGCAATCAAATATCTCTAACTTAAACTAACTTGAAATTAACTGAAAATGGAAAATGACTGCACTTGATCTTTATCAAGTGGAGACGATTAACCTCTGTTTTGGTTGACCCTCTTGGTGCAATCTTCTGACTTAAAAAACTGACTTCAAAAAAATGACTTCAAAAATGACTTCAAAAAATGACTTCAAAATTACTTCAAGTATCTCTCTAAATCTATAAACTCTCTGTAAACTCTCTCTTTCTTAATTTGCAAGTCAATTCAATTCAGTAATTGAAAAAAAATTTGCAAACAAAAAATATTAAAAAAAATGTAAACAATATTTCATTCTAATGTACGGGAAGGTACGATACTATTATGTTTGATACATAAAATAAAATTATTCTATACTGAATATAACTGAAAATAACTCTAGAAATTAACTCTCTAGAAATTAACTCTCTTTGAAATTAACTCTCTTTGAAATTAACTCTCTTTGAAATTAACTCTTTGAAATTAACTCTCTTTGAAATTAACTCTCTTTGAAATTAACTCTCTTTGAAATTAACTCTCTTTGAAATTAACTCTCTTTGAAATTAACTCTCTTTGAAATTAACTCTCTTTGAAATTAACTCCCTTTGAAATTAACTCTCTGTTACAATTAACTCTCTGTTACAATTAACTCTCTGTTACAATTAACTCTGTTACAATTAACTCTCTGTTACAATTAACTCTCTTTGAAATTAACTCTCTTTGAAATTAACTCTCTCTTACATTTAACTTCTGTGAAAATTTCTGTTTCACTAAAAAAAATGTATCACTAGTGGCTGAAATGTTCACTGTGTTTGTAAATTCTGATTTGATACTCATTATTAACTGTTAATAATACTGACTTTTCAAGTGTTTATAAATTACTTAAAAAAACAAAATGTACTTAACAAAGTTCTACTGGCAAAATCCTCAGAGACGTGTCCTGAAGACGTTTGCTGGCTACTTCTTCTTGGATGAAAACTAGGCGTGGAGAACTTGGAGTCGTGAAAACACCGTTTCAAGGGTGGATGTTACGAACTAGAAGTCGTGACACGCCGGTCAACTGGTTTTATCCTGATGCAGGGTAATTTCTATCTTGGCCAAAGAGTGGCCTCTTCTTAAAATCTTCTTCTTCTTAAAGTAATCTTCTTCTTAAAGTAATCTTCTTCTTAAAGTAATCTTCTTCTTAAAGTAATCTTCTTCTTAAAGTAATCTTCTTCTTCTTAAAATCTGTTAAGATCCTGGTAAAGGGTCCAGTCTTGTTATCTTCCTTCTTCTATGTGTTTATCCTGGTTATAGGGTCGCCAGTCTGTTAACCCCTCCGTCTATGGCCCTGGGTTGGTTCGGATCGACGGGGTTCTAGTTACGGAGGCAAGCAACGGATATTTCTTCTATATACTTTTCTTCTATAACTTTCTAATTCTTTTCTCTCGCTTTATGGGGTCGACACTCTGTTAATTCTTTTCTTTCAATAATACTCTGATACTTCTACTTTACTGACTAAATTCCTCTGAAGATAGCCCAACTCGAGGGGGAAAATAAAAAGTTTCGCTTGCTGTGATTTACTTCTTAAAAATATACAGGTACTGCTCTGAATTTACAGGGGTAGAGGTTCGACCTCTTTCGACCATAGCTCAGGCCGGAATCTAAAAATATTAAGGAGGCAAGGGGCCTCTGCCCCCTCCCCGCAGCGAGGCTGCTAACAAGGGGAGTCTCTTAGCAGTGACCAAAGCAGAGAGCCGTAATGAAGTGTCCTTCATTTTACAAATACATGTATAAAATATAAGCCTGAATGTTGGGGAACGGCAGTTGGAGGTTAAGTTTCCCCCCTTTTAAACACGATCAGATGTTTGAAAGATTCCAATAAAGATTTAAAAAAAATAAATAAAAATAAAAACATCTTATTTTTTTTTTTTTGCCGAATCTTCATTTCTGAAGGCGATATCATTTCATAGTCGTACACAAGTACAATTGAAGTACACGACTGAGTACATTTTTGTTTGGGTTTATTACAATTATGATTTCGATTATGGATTACTTCCCATTCGCTTATGATTGTCCCTTACAGTTCTATTAAAGTACATTCTTACATTATAAATTAAATCATTACATTTAATTACAGTTTCCTTGAAGTACATTACAAGTTATTATTAATTAAAGTATTACAGTTAATTACAATTAAACAGTTACTATAACTTTGTTTTGTTTTTACAGTGTTTCATATTAATAGACAATTAAGATGTTAGAAATATAATACAAAGTACATGGCACACATGATATAGATTTATATACATAATATGTTATAATATGTTTAACATGTTATAAATTTGGATCAGAGCGAAAGATGTTGTTTATCTTAGAAACGTTCAATTCTGCTGTGATTCGCGAATTCGACCACTTACCTACCCAAGCATTTATGAATATCTTGAGGGGTGAGCGCACTAAAAAAAAAAAAAAAAAAATACATGTGGACGTATTTTACATGTAAGTAACAGAATAGGTTGTGTGCGTAATATAGACGCGCGTAAAATATGGACTGATAGGTTGATAGGTATCAGTAGACAATAGGTAGGAAACAACATAAATAATGATATATAGAGAATGAAGTTTTTTTTTCTTATTATTATTATTATTATTATTATTATTATTATTAAGGAATTTACCATACATTCAATACGGAAGATGTCCAAATACTAAACACGTGATTCAGTGTTCAAGGTATGGAAAACGTGAAGAGAATTAAGTTACTTTATGACGTCATAGTTATTCACATTATGTCATACGTACAGTATAACTGTAAGTCATTATTTGGGAGGACCTAAAAGAAACGAATTAAAGACAGAGTGGGTATCAAGGACTAAGAAGCACAACTACGGGTTCCAATCCTCTTATATGCAATGCGTATGTATAATCTAGGGTCGAGGGTGAGATGCAAGACAGTCATAATTAATTATAATAACTTCTATAACAAATGGAAAATGGATACGACTAAACCATAGATATGGTAGATCGTAGGGTTGTGACACGAACAAAAAAATAGGAAGCTACAAGTAAAATTATTATCCAAACTCGCGTTAAGCGATTTTGGTTCTTATGTAAAAATGAATATTGATTATTCATTTCATTTTTACATATACATAAGTAAAACTTTGCACAATACAACGAGTGTGTACAAATGGGAACCTTTTTTTTATCTGTCTGCATACCGTTTCATCATTCATCTCAGTATCGCACAAATCGAATAATTAAAAAAAATCTATAAATCCCTTCCCACGTGACATGTGCAGGAGAAATGAAAGGCAATACATGCCACAAGTATTACTAAAATATCCTTGGAAACGGTAAGCATGCCAAACAATTTCAAGGATATGTAGCTGTTCGATAAATTGTACACCAACAGGGTCACTCCAGGGCTGAGTGCCGAGTGAATCAAAATAAGCACATTCTTTCCCTATTTTTAAATAGATTGCAAACCGATGAATTCCCACATTACCAACAATGTCGGTGTTGACGATAAGACTACACCAATTTCTCGTAGTTGGCAATTTCAATGCTTCATTCTTCGCAAACACACCGATAAATTTAGAGCGTGTGATTCGGTCACTTTTCATTACTCTCTGGAGTGTATTCGCGTCCATTTTAAAAGTCTGGTGACAACGTTCCTGAAACGGTCAATTTCTATTAGAGCTTGTGATTCGAGGAGGTATACGAGTACACTGATAGGTGCGTCTATAGGGTTGGCGAATTCCAATCTAACTGAGATGTTACCACTTTGTCGTGGACTTGAGTGTGTATTTACACTAGCTAGCAGATAAGTCAGGGGTAATATCAAATGAGTAAAGGTTAAATTGTTCGAAAATTCTTTCTGCGTTACGCCAAACCCAAGCTCGTCACAGCCACCGGCAATGTGGGCCAGATTACTATAAGCTCTCGCGCAGAGCGGGAACACTGCGTCTGATGAGCAGTCCGTAACCATAGTCTCGCCCAATGCAACGCCATTTACGTATAGTTATATTTTTACAGCCAAAATTTTCGAATTTAAAGGCGCTCTTTTTATATTTTCCATTCGTCGAAGCGTGATCCTGCATTCCAATTAATATCCTTTTAGGTAGAACTCCCAGGGTGACGTTTTCTAGCTGCTTCGAGGCCAACCCAGCTGGAACTGTGTATAGCTTGATCTGTACTCTGCTAATTGGGTATTTTACTGTTGCGTGTATTAAATTTTTTTCAATTTCTACATATTTCGGGGAACTTAATTTCACTCGCCGTACACGCAGATATGTTTCCATGATGTGACTCACAACGGGTTTTGCGCCCTTCTTGATCAGGTCCCAGATTTATGCAGATCTCAGGACTCGTGCGGATCAGTTTTAGCTTCATGTCGATGCCGTTCATAAGCAGTTTCTCCTGGAACGTGAAGTCTGGATGAAGACGTCCAAAACATTCGTATATCCCTTGCCCTTGAAAAGAGGCAACAAACTAGTACAGATGCAGATAAGAGGTAATGTACAGTTTAAAGACACCCTGCTGTTCACACCTTGTAACAGAGCTGGGCATTTGCGGCATATTTTGCGGTACTGCAGTACTTGCGGTACCACCGCACTACCACCCCGGGCCCCCATAACGCAGTACCGCAAAGGATCGCTGAAAGTACCGCAGTACCGCTACCGCATTCAAATTTCCGCGTACCGGTTTGGTACCGGTTTGGTAGTGCAGCAGTACCGCAGTACCGCAATATGCCGCAAGTGCCCAGCTCTGCCTTGTAAATTAGCAAAGCTACCCAAGGTCATGGGGGTAGCCGCTGAAGTTTCAAAAGGGTATTTCCCTTACACATTCCTCACTAGCGAAACTTTAAATTACGTAGGACTACCTCCACCCAAACATTACTTTAACTTCACCAACATGAGTGATAGTGAGTGTGAAGAATTTGACCGCTACTACAACAGTTTTAATGAAGCTAGTCCATACAATATAGCTCATGAATGTGAAAGTTATTGCGTGAATGATGTGCGTTTGCTTAGAGTATATTTCCAGTACTTTAGAAGGATGTACATAGCCCGTTTCAAATGCGATCCGCTGCAGGACGCAACCACGATCGCCTCATTATGTTTTACAAAGTTCAATAATAAATTCATGCCTAAAGACACCTTAGCCTTCATTCACGGAAACAATCCCCGCAGTTATGGACACAAGGCTATTTACTGGCTCATACACCTAAAGCAACAGACTGGGGTATACATAAAACATGCTCGCAACACGGGTGAAGTACCCATTAAGGTCAATGGTCGTGTTTTTTGGGTTGATGGTCTAAGTGAGGATCCAACCACTGGTGAAAAGACTGTGTACTCCTTTAATGGCTGCTGGTTGTATGGATACCCGCGCCCTGAGTGTGCCGTCACAGGGGACCTTTATGGAAGAACCCCCGCCGACAGCCTCGCATGGACCGTAACCGTGATCAACTTATAGGCTCCCAGTTCACTCACAAGATTGTGTGGGAGCATGAGTATGATGCACGGATGGAAACAGATGACCAGTACCGTGAAGAAATAAACACAATCAAACGTTCAATGGTGTTGGACCCCCTCAAATGCGGTGACAGCTTGTTTGGCGGGTGTACAAACCCATTCAAGCTATACTTTCCGCCTACGCAGGGGGTGAAGCTCCATTACTACGACTTCTGTTCTTCATATCCCTACGTGATGAAGAACAACCCATACTCCGTAGGTGCGCCTGAAAAACTGGTGGGCCCCACCATGCCAACCATCGAGGAGTTCTTATCAAACTTGAGTGAGCGCTACTTTGGGCTCTCTTTCGTAGACGGGCTCCCCCTCGCGATTTACGGATGCCGATCTTACCCGTCGTTATAGACAAAAGCTCATGTTTCCCCTGTGCGTGAAGTGCGCAGAGGAGAACAACAGTGATTGTAATCATGCAACCAACCAACGTAAGATCAGAGGTGTATATACAAGCCCAGAGCTGGATCTAGTCGTTCGCCATGGCTACAGAATATTGAAAATACATGAGGTGTGGAGGTTTCAGAAGCTACCCAACCTTTTCACGCCATATATAAACGCTTTTTTGAAGGATAACGTAGAAGCATCGGGATATCCGCGAGGAGTTGATACCGAAAATGAAAAAACGGATTACATTCAGCGTTACCATGCCCACGAAGGTATACAGCTTGTCCGTTCCCAAATTGTTAAGAATCCTGGCAAGCGCTTTAGTGCAAAGTTGTATCTAAATAGTCTTTGGGGGAAATTTGCACAGAATACTGGCAAAGGGAATATTCATTTGGCACAAAGTTATAGTGAAGTCTGGGATTATGCCAACGCTCCCAATAAAGAGGTTATGGAGATCGTGAATGTAGGTAATACTTATATAATAAAGTACAACATTACCGAACTGGCCACAGATACCTCACGGGTAACAAACATACCTGTAGCCAGCTTCACAACGGCCTACGCCCGCATCAAGCTTTGGGGACTACTGCACTTTCTTGGGCGGAGGGTGCTGTACGCTGACACAGATTGTGTAATATTCACAGCGAGGGAGGGTGAATACATGCCAGCTATTGGGGAATTCATCGGAGAGTTAACTGACGAGATCAAGGATGAGTATGGTGATGGTGCATCGCTGACTCATTTGTATCAACAGGGCCAAAAACTTATGGGGTACGTGTGATGGTGGGGGGAGGATATGAAATATATCGTGAAGGCTAAGGGTATCACGCTAAACCATTCGAACCGACGAGTCATTAACTTTGACTCGTTGAAGGATCGAGTGTGCTTGGAAGATGAGGGCGACCAGCCACTCCAACTGACTGTGGGGACCCACAATTTTCGGGCTCAGAAACTGGGGTGTGTGAAGGAACTTAGGGGCACGAAGGTATGCCGTTACATCTATAGGAAACGTTACCAGGTGCCTGGTACCTATGATACCGTACCCTTCGGATACCTTAATCCTTGATTATATATATATATATATATATATATATATATATATATATATGTACTGTTAACGATATGTTTATTTATTACGTATATTTGTTTCAATTAGGGTTATATTTTCTCCTTTTTGTGCGTGCTTGTGCACAATCCTAAGCTCCGCCTACTGTGAGCTCGGTCACGTGACCCCTGCTAGTACCTGGGCATATCTCTACCCTGACGTGCTCAGATGACCTCTACAAACCCTGGAGCTCAGACGTGTATTTTCTCACGTAGACGAAAAATAGTGATGGTTGCTTTTGATATTGCGTGTTCGACGTTTATGAAGTGGTATTCGGTAAAGTCGGAAGATATGGTGAATACTGAAAGACGACCTACCCCACCTTCCCTTGAGACTTTTAAGGATACAGTGAATCGTCCGAGGGAACAAGATATTCAAATATTCTATGGATATTCTGGTGAGAGTATTGTCGGATTTCGCGGCACAAATGACTTAATGGACTCCATTGTAGAGCTACACTGCATAAAAGCGTACATATACAGTGAGGTCAAAGAAACCGCGTACGGAGGAGAAGCAGCGGATATGAATAATGTGTCTTGTTGATGAGTGGTATGACAGGCGGTATTATGTCATGCTACATCATACTGAGTACGCGTACCCTGCGACTGAGAATGTAAACCTTGTCATCATGGACTCGCTAAAGTATTTTTATGACTACATTCATATATATCATGACGAGGTTCGCAGTGAGGCTGTGGCTAAAGGCCTGTGCAATTTTTTAATAAAATTTAGAGACGAGTATCGAGTGTTAAACAAAAAGGATAAATACAGCCACATGTTTCTCTCAAATAATGCACCGGATTGTTAATAAAAATGTGTTTAGTTCGTGAAAAACCCCCTGAACGAAAATGTCTGGTGCGCATTCTGGGGAGTGGGAGTAACAAAACATTAAATCCGATATTACTTCATGTGTCGCAGATGGAAAAATTCTCTAAACGATTGCCCAGTATAATGGGGCACAAGTATTCACATGACTCTTTCATGTTGGAACAAATCCGTACACGATTCAATAGTTTATAGTGTGACTCGCTTCCCCCCGTCGAGCCGAGCCGCCCATTCGTGTACCTCACTCCTCCACACCTGAAACACCGAGTTCGAACAAACCCGTACACGTTTCACCCGTGTGACTCACTCCTCCACAACTGTTCCCCGAGGTAAACAGCGCACCGGTTGCTCATGTCATCTCAGAGCTTGAACCGACTGGACGTGCACTCCTCGAATACGATGGAGCTTCCTTTGAGAAGCATTCTCAATGCCGTGTACGATGTGTCCGTGACGAAGTCATTGCGCGTATTCAGGCGCGAAACCGGTGCCATTAACTATGTACTTCAAACAACTTGTAGGCAAGCAAACTCTGGTAAACGTAATGTTACTTATTTAAGTGTCGAGGAGATGAATAGTCTTGTGATAATTGAGAAGTGGGGTGAGGACCGTTATAAAATACCTGTAGGTGTAGGTACAAGAAGAGAACAGATTAGTGATGCTCCCTCATACGCCGTTGTTTGCACGTTGTGTATAAATAACGATGAGCCATGCATTGATATACGACTGATGTGGAAGAATGCATCTGATAATAACGTTCTTGTCCCTACGCGAAACCGATTCATCCTCGACAGAATGTTTGAAATCGTCGGATTCCGAAAGCTGAAGCCTATATTAGACGCTCGTGTTACGGATATGATTTATTTTGACACGGTTCTTGAATACGTATACACCAATCTGCTCGACGGATTTATCGAATGTAGGAATGAACAAGGCGAGAATGGTCTAGACCTGGATGCTTATTTAAAAGGTTTAGACTCTTCGAAATATCACGAACTTTGGTACAAAGGACTTGAGCGGTACAGGGCAGAGCTCGCCTACACTGTTCACCCTGAAGAATTGTACCTCTATATAATGAGCATCTGTCGTTACAACTTGGAAGATTATTTCAATTGCCGCTATGCGTTGTGAAGAAGAGTTCACGATTGAAAACCTCGGGTCGGTAAGAAAAAACCCTCGATTGGAAAGGAGTGTTTATAAACTTGTATTTAATAATGACGCGATAGCTAACGATGTCCTCTTTGTGCGTGCTTTTGATTGTATTCTAGCTGTGTTTAAAGATAACTTGCCAACCGAATGTAAAGTGGGCAGAAAAATAGTATTGAACGATATGAAGGCCATTTATATCAAGTCGAGGTATAACTTGAGCGGTGAAATAATGTTAAATCGTATTTACTGCGTAGTGCAAAGCAATAATGATGTGACTCAATTACATGTGAGTTTAGTGTTTTAGTTAAGTGCAGTAGAACATAAAGTATTTTGATGTATATTTATTTTCAATATATTTAATAAATATAATTGTGTATATAAATATATATATATATATATATATATATATATATATATATATATATATTTCCTGTACTAATATGTTTGATTATACTCCTTCGTTTTGTATATTATTATTTTTTTATTTTCAATATATTTAATATTATTATTTTCAATATATTTAATTATTTAATAGAACTATATATATATATATATATATATATATATATATATATATATATATATATATATATATATATATATATATATATATACAGGGTGTTTTTAAACTTTCTGTACAAATTGTAATGGGGATAGGCAACACCAAGACAAACCCTTTTCGTCTATAAGTGTATGTCCGCTGACGTCACCATTCGGCGCGAGAGGGCGCCGCTGCAATTGGCTAAAAGGTGAAGTGGGCTAGACTCGCGCTTGCCGCGGGCATTCTTAAATCGGACGTAGTACGCGTAACATGGAGCGCTTCACGACTGCTGAGATGGCTGACATGCGTATGGTGTATGGGGCTGCCATGGAAACGGAAGAGCTGCTGTGAGGTTGTACCGACAGCGCTTCCCAAACAGACGTGTGCCAAACCACCAAACGTTTGCGCATTTGCATCGGCGACTGCGAGAAACTGGAACATTCCATGCAAACATGCATGACACTGGTCGGGAGAGAAACGTGCGCACTCCTGACATGGAAGAAGAAATCCTACGGCGATTTGAGGACAATCCAAGCGCAAGCACGCGAGGTGTTGCACGTATCCTCGGTGTGAACCACGACCTGGTCTGGAGAGTGTTGCATGTGCATTGTGCATGTTAAACACACCCTCACGTGTGAAACAGGCCTCATCTGAGAACAGCACATAAGCCGGAAAATTAGGCTGCACCGCTGTCTGCTGCAGAAACCAGCGTGCGAATTCCACACGAAGAGGGTAATCCCGAGGTTGTAATGCCTGGACTCTCTGACGATGAAACGGATGTAACTGCTGCTCGTGCAACACTCTCCAGACCAGGTTGTGGTTCACACCGAGGATACGTGCAACACCTCGCGTGCTGGCGCTTGGATTGTCCTCAAATCGCCGTAGGATTTCTTCTTCCATGTCAGGAGTGCGCACGTTTCTCTCCCGACCAGTGTCATGCATGTTTGCATGGAATGTTCCAGTTTCTCGCAGTCGCCGATGCAAATGCGCAAACGTTTGGTGGTTTGGCACACGTCTGTTTGGGAAGCGCTGTCGGTACAACCTCACAGCAGCTCTTCCATTTCCATTGGCAGCCCCATACACCATATGCATGTCAGCCATCTCAGCAGTCGTGAAGCGCTCCATGTTACGCGTACTACGTCCGATTTAAGAATGCCCGCAGCAAGCGCGAGTCTAGCCCACTTCACCTTTTAGCCAATTGCAGCAGCGCCCTCTCGCGCCGAATGGTAACGTCAGCAGACATACACTTATAGACGAAAAGGGTTTGTCTTGGTGTTGCCTATCCCCTATTACAATTTGTACAGAAAGTTTTCAAACACCCTGTGTATATATATACTTCTTTCTCCTGTACTGTTATATTGATGGTTATACTACATCGTTTTGTATATTATTATTTTTTGATTATATATATATTCCTCGTCCTTATTTTTTATGCTATTATTATTTTTATTTTATTTTTTGATCATATATATTCCATCATTTGTATAGGATTGTATATTTATTTTCTATATATTTCGTGAAAATAATTCCAATAATTTGTCTAAATAAACAGAATGATGTAATGGTGTTTTATTTAATTCTTTTGGTTGTATATATGAACGATATTATTATTTAATTATATATATATACCAAATGGCTGGTTAGGCCTTCTAAACCGACTGACGGATTTCTAAGCCAACTGTCAAGAATATCTGAATAGCGCAATCTGGCAGCTGAAAAGTTAATTAATATATGTACACCTGCCTTCTAGGTCTTCTACGTCAACTGGCTGGCTAAGCCAACTGGCGGATTAAGCCAACTGACGGATTATGCCAACTGGCAGAAAGCCAACTGTCGAGAATATATGCTTTAATTAAATAAATAGCACAATCTGGCAACTCAACCCTAATAATGTACACCTGAACAAGCCATTTACGCCTTCTAAGAAGGCTTATAAGCCAACTGGCTGATTAGGACCTTATAAGACAACGGGCGCTCGGATGAACTCTCAATATGCGCTTGTCAGGAGCCAGGCGAACACTCCTCTCTCCTCCTTTCTCTCTTAGGTTAGGTATACCCCTTTGGGGGTTGAGTCCGTCCCATCTTCTCTCCTAAAGCGGTTAAGTGGACTCCCCAGCTTGCTGGGGGAGTTCCCCTCCCCACCATTTTTTTGGCATCCTGGGGTTGGCACTGGGGTGGTGCTGGTTTCTTGCAACAAGGGGGGTTGGCACTCATTGCAACATTGCATCATTGCACTGCACTCTAACCTTTTGCGCCCATGCTACTATCCCAGGTACTTCAATAAAGAGTGAAAGACTTTTTCCTAAGGATGGTGACCAAATTTCGCACGACTGATGAAGATTAAGCTCAGGAATATTGAAAAATTAATCTTCTTAAATCGAACTCTGAATATCTCATTTTAAATTATCCCATTATGAAGAAATATAAATGCAAGGTGCGTGTTATTTTATTAAGTAATAAATCACTCAATGGTTTGGGTTTTCATGGAATTTGTCTTTTATTTCTTCTTTTTTTCTTTTTGAAATCCTTATTTTTTTTGTTAAATAGATAAAATTTTTAAAGAATTATACCGCAATCGGAGTAATCTCCCTTCCTTTCAGTCTGAAGTATTTTTTTCAATTTTTATTTTTTAGTAGTAAATTTAGTTTTAATGAAATTATCATAAACCTCGAATTCTAATATAAATGTGAAATCTTACTTTTAAAATCTATGTTTTATAAATTTATTAAAATAAATGGGAAAAGGATATGGCGTGTAATGAAAACAAATATGATTTGGTTGTTTAAATATACGAAGATTTGACTAAAAAGAAAGCAAAATCTATCTCAATTTTACCAAATCCTATTCCAAATATTTTTAATAACATATATATATATATTATATATATATATATATATATATATATATACAGTGTGTCGGAAGTTTGGGCTCAGAGGCAGAATTCCTTTTTACTTTTATTTTAACAATTGTTCAAATTGATGCATGCCATTAACTTACCCATTTCAATTTTTGCACGTACGCTTCTCTGAATTAAATTAATAAATTAAATAAATTAATAAATTAAAATATTAATAAATAACCCTAATGGTCTCTGAGTCCAGATTTCTGAGACACCCTGTATATATGCAAAATTTGCTCCAACAGGATTCGAACCTATCACCTCTTGAAGGGAAGATGAGGGCGCTAGCCACTACACTGCGGCGGAATTAAAGTTAGCATAACTTCTAATACATTTAAACAACCGAGAAAACGCATAACACTTTCGCACCCAGAGTCATTTTACCTGTTAACCCTCCCGCACTCGAGGTAATGACCAACATTCCATTCAAAATATCTGGTGCAACGCTGGGATTCCATAAATAGAATATTACGCATGAACATACACGACTTTGCATAAAGCAACAACTGGCGCCACCACTTCATATGCACCTCGCGCAGCACATTTTGTTTCCACGTTACCTCCTGGGATATTTTTATCGAATCCCACTCTTTCCCTTCATTGACGTCACATTTTCTCCCATGGCGTGATTCCTTACAGCCAATTACGCATTTTAAGTTAAATGATATCATATCTCCTCATTTGCGAGGTAATGTGCGCACAAGAGAAGAACATCTACTGTAAATCATTGCTAATTAATTCCATCCTTTTTATTATTTTAATGTTTTGATTATTATAAAGAGAATCATATAAATTAATTTACAGCGGAAAGTAGTTACAGTTGAAACATAAATTATAGGATAGAAAACCTAATTCTTTTTCTAAGTTACAGTTTAATTTGGATGCAATGAAGCAAAAAAATTTGAACAGACGCGTTTTGAAACCTTGGCGAAGATGCACAAAAAATTCTGCGCAAACCAAAATCAGCAGTAAGTTAGAAGTTCTCAGCATCAGCAGGGAGACGAGAAACCAATACAGAATTCTATTATCATAAGTTAATTTTTCTCAGGACCTAAAAGGAATTCCTGGGTCAGTCCCTCAATTATTATATAATTCAAAATAATTCAGTCTCAATATAATCTGTAAAACATAAGACTAAAAGAAGTAACTTCTTTGTGTTTCTTAACAGTGAATTTTAAAGCAGTTCACGAATCGTGAATCATAAACTAAAGTACTCGTGTTTTCCATAATCCTGAAAGTACTGTGTGATCCAAACTGAGTTTATAAAAGTTTAAAAATACACTCGGCCATGCACCAATGCAACGAGGAGAGACTGGTCCCAAAGTCGCGACGTCATCGTCAACCAGTAATAACACCTCAGTTTCTCATTGTAACTCAACAAACTATTGTTTGTCACAAGCTGCTGAATAATATTTTCAACTATTAATTGTTGTGAATTAATCGTTATTGTACACAAAAACACCCTACCATGATATTATTATCCCAGGACTAATTATATATTTCAATTTAACACTCAGACTAATAAGCTTTTATTTGCAAAATAAATTGTACGACCCCTGCAAAGTGACGACAACATATTTATTTGTAGTTAATGACCGCAAACAAATTCCCGGAATTCGACTCCTGACGTAAGGGGGCAACTGGAGGGTCATAAATTCACTCATCCTGTATAGGTTTCCCTATTAAAGAATTTTTACAGAGCAATTAGGAAATGAACACAAGAATAAGACCCCCAAAAGATTTCGGGTCTTTTCAGTTTGGCGTACTGGGGATTTTCGAACTGAAAATTTGTATACTAATAAATTTTTATATTCTAATAACGAAAATGACATTATTTTCCTGGAGAAATATGCGCAATATCCGAAAAAAACTGCATTTATATGCGCACTAGTTTGCATGGCGCATGACCGTTATCTAAATTATGTAGTTATGTAGTGGGTTTTACAAAATAAAACGCAGATAATATCCTTTATTTATTAAAATTTGCAATATTTAATAATATGTTAATAAATAAATCTTCATTTGCACACTTTATCTCCATACGAACTTTAGTATGCTCCTTTAGTATGCGGTCTACAAATTCTGCCGCGCTCTACTTTTTTCAAAGTGCAGTCTACAGGTTTTTTTCGTTAAATTTGTGCCTGCTCATGCGGTCTACCTACGATTGGTTAGGTTTAGTCAAGATATTTTCGTTAAAACTAACGAAAATATTATGACTAAACCTAACCAATCGTCAAGGGCGACTGACATTGGGATGTAAACAAGCAATTAGTAAACAAGCTAAGGTTTTTTTCGTTAAATTTGTGCCTGCTCATGCGGTCTACCTACGATTGGTTAGGTTTAGTCAAGATATTTTCGTTAAAACTAACGAAAATATCATGACTAAACCTAACCAATCGTCAAGGGCGACTGACAGTGGGATGTAAACAAGCAATTAGTAAACAAGCTAAGAAGGTATACTTGCATTTAAACTTTTTGTGTTTTTAACTTTTCAATAAATTTTTTTCCTTACATTTAAACTTTTTATGTTTTTAACTTTTCAATAATTTTTTTTCAAGTAAGATTGTCATTTCAACCTTCTTTAACTACATTTTCGGCGTAGACCGCATACTAAAGTGTGAATTTGTTTGTAGACCGCATACTAAAGGAGCACCCAGTAATTTTTGGGTGCTCTTCCAATATGTGCTCTACCTTAAAATTTACATTCCAATACGTGATCTACCTTAGATTATTCGGATTAGCAGCAGGTACGTTAGTTAGCCTTATAAGGCTAACTAACGAAAATATCACGACTTAACCTAACCAATCGTCAAGGGCGTATAGTTGACCTAACGATTGGTTAGGTTAAGTCATGATATTTTCGTTAGTTAGCCTTATATGGCTAGTTTCACGGTAGAGCACGTATTGGAATATGGTAGATCACAGTTTCGCGGTAGAGCACATATTGGAAGAGCACCAATTTTTGTTGTTATTATTAATGTTTATTTGTTGCCTACTTAGACCTAGTTTAGTCTGAATATTATTGTTGTAGTGTGAGCATGTGATAATGCAGTGCTGTGATCTATCTACTTGTGAGTTGCCCCCGGTCAACTGAATGCCCGGTTAGGTCATTTGAATGCCAGGTTAGGTCAAGTGAATGCTCGGTTAAAGCAACTGAATGCCCGGTTAGGTCAATTGAATGCCCGAGTAGGTCAACTGTATGCCCTTGACGATTGGTTAGGTTAAGCATGATATTTTCATTAGTTCTAATGAAAATATCACGACTTAACCTAACCAATCGTCAAGGGCGTACAGTTGACCTAACTGGCCATTCAGTTGCCCTAACCGGGCATTCAGTTAACGGAGCCGCACAGCAACCTCGTATCCGGGCGTCATGAGCGGTGTAAACTAGATAATGGTCATGCGCCATGCAAACTAGTGCGCATATAAATGCAATTTTTTTCATATGTTGTGCATATTTTTCCAGGAAAATAGTCATTTTCGTTATTAGAATCTAAAAATTTATTAGTATACAAATTTTCAGTTCGAGAATCCGCGGTACGCCAAACTGAAAAGATCCAAGATTTCTTATATTTAAATGTTTCCGACAGGGGAGCTACTACACGGCCATGCTTTGACTCAGGCTACAACGATTCCCTCCACAACCAATTTGCAAGGGAAAGGTAACTATTTAACCCATTCACCGCCAAAGAAGAGAAATCTCGTTTTGAACGTATACATTATAAGTTTTATTTTGGTATATTTTGTTTAGGTATCTTTCGTTTCAATTTTTTTTTTAAATTTTTGATGAGACCTTAGAGTTGGGTAAAAACTTGCAAAACTGCTGGCTCTGGCTGGTTACCTTCTTAAAATGAATGTGTTAAAAGATTTAAACCCAATTTTGAAAACTTTTATATTAACGATATGAGAAATTACACTGGGTAACAAAATTTGAAAAATTTTCTGTTTATTGTGATTTTTCTGTCGTTCCTTAATGATTTCGGGGCGCTGATTCCAAAAATGATATTGGTTTTGCTCTATCATCAACCGTTTCAAAAATATAGGTTATCACACTTTTCATATGGAAAAGTATATAAAGAAGGCTAACATAAATATTTTCTGAAAATAAAAACACTATTGGAAATTAATGTTTATTGAGCCAAAATTGTTTGACAAACCTAAAATGGTGCAAAGGATATAATATATATCATGAGGAGAACCGATAAGAGAATAACAAGCCTCGTTATACGTTCCTTAAAAATGCACTGAAGAACGCCACTTCCGCGTATGAACATTCTTATCCTTTCTGATCAGCGACCATACGTAGTCTCCCATCATGGAAGCATCCCAATGGCCCTGGTACCTTTTCTCCATCGTTTGAATATCTTGATGGAATCTTTCGCCATGTTCTTCACTCACATCGCTCAGGTTATCACGAAAAAAGTCTAGATGTGAATGCAGATAGTGTAATTTTAAAGACATACGGCACCCCATTTTGCCATAGCACTTAATCAAGTTTGACACTAACTCCTTATAGTTTGGTGCTTTATGGTTGCCTAAAAACCCACGAACCACATCACGGAAAGCACACCAAGCCTCTTTTTCGATCAGAGCCATCTTGGCTTCAAGGTTCTTTGAATTCAACAGCGCCTTGACTTGTGGTCCTACAAAGATGCCAGCCTTGACTTTGGCCTCAGAGAGTTTAGGGAACATGACCCGAATCTGTTCGAAAACTTCCCCTCCAAAATCTAACGCAGTTACAAACTGCTTAATTAGACCCAACTTAATATGGAGAGGTGGTAGCAGAACTATGTCAGGCTTCACAAGAGGTTCCCTGAGTACATTGTACTTTCCTGGTTGCAGTCCTTCACGTGGAGGCCACTGAACTGTTTTATAGTGCTCAGTTGAAGCCCTGCTATCCCACAGGCAAAGAAAACATGAATATTTAGTAAATCATCCTTGTAAACCTAACAGGAAACCAATCATTTTGAAATCACCACACACGTCCCAGTTATATTGTTCATACCTGATTTGAGTGAGCAGTTGTTTGACATTTTCATAGTCCTCTTTCATTTGAACAGAATGTGCAACTGGTATAGATGGATATTTGTTCCCATTGTGGAGTAGAACAGCTTTTAAACTCCGAGTTGAACTGTCAATAAACAGGCGCCACTCTGAGGGTATATGTTTTAACCCAATAGCTGTGAATAGACCATTAACCTCGCTGCAATAACAGAGAGAGCCATTGACATCGTAGAACCTTGCAAACTCTTCATGCCGCTTTCGGTATACAGTGCTCTTGCAGTCTTCTCCAAGCAAATTCCACTCTTTGAGTCTGGAGGTCAGAAGTTCAGACCCTGATTTCGTCAGACCCAAATCTCTAAGTCGTCCAATTCCCTCTGATTTGGAAAGTGAGGGTTTGTACTGAAAGTTACTGTATATTCTCCATCATGACTGTCTTCACCAGCCGACATCTCAGATGAGCTAGCTGCATCCTCATTTTCAATCTGCAAAGCAAAGAAACAAAATATAGACATAGCTATATATGTAGAAGAGCATCAGCACTAAGAAAAATCGACACATAATGACCCACAGTCTGTAAATACAGAAAGTAAAGTAATGGATAGATACCTGTTCTGGTGGACGTGGTATTGGAAGACCTTCGCTATGTGGTACAGGAGCTATGGACGACGCTATGCTTGGATACTGAAGAGTCTGCCTTCCTTTAACTTTCGTGTACTTAGAAACATTTACCATGCAGTAGTAGCAATCGTCGTGGTGGCTCTTTGGTTCTCTCCATATTCTTGGTACCGCAAAGGGCATTGCCTTGCGTACTCCCCACAGCCACCCTTCAAGTGTGGAGCGGCAGCTCCCACAGATCACATGGGGTGCCCAGGGCTTATCTTGGTCACCGATAGGCATACCAAAATAGAGCCGATACGCGATCCAGAACTTGGTGCCTTTCACAATCTTGTGCGATACTTGCTTGGGGCCTATGTAATACCCACAAACGTAGCAGAATATATCTGGCGAGTGTTTACAAGCTCTAGTTGCCATTCTCTTTACCAAACTGTACTGGTTTAATCATAACCTGCAGATATAGAGAGAAGAGTTATTAAATCTGCAACAGATTACAGATTCCAGAAAAAAGATGTATTCACAACACTGAAATAATGTTCGCAATAAAAAAGGATCGATAACACTCAAATCGTCAGCACAGAGAAGCACAGAAACACAGTACCTCAGTGCTGGTAACCATCAGACAAACAACCTGCTTTCTTTGTGTGCTCACACTTACTGACTTCTCAGACTCTGCGCTCTTCTTTATATAGCACAGTGGAAGTTTCGGGCAATTTCTAGAGCAAGAAACTGTCAACGAACATCCGGATTGTTCTCAACAATTCCTGATTATTCTGATATTGCTGCGCCCATAATAACATTATACTGGTAAAACATGAAAAATGGATTATCTCTGAAACTATTGATGATACACACAAACCAAGGCCAGATTTGGACTCAGCGCCCACAAATGCATATAAAAACATAAAAAATTCTATATAAACAGAATCAGTGTTACACTGTTATTATACCATATGAAAAAATATTATACAAACCGACTTCTGCTAAAGCCGTTATGAATATTTTAAGCATGCGTGAGGCCAAATTGACTTGCTTAATTATGCTTTCGCGAATGTCATTTTAAATCACTAAGGAATTTGTTCATTAAACATTGCAATAATTCACAGAAATAAGGTTGAAGTTTCAAGGGTGTAACTGAAAAATTTAAAAATTTCGAAATTTTAAAAAACGAATACACAAAATCAAAAGGCTACGCTTTTCGTTCCAATACAGAAAATAATTGAGTTTCTTTTTATGATTATTCCCTTGTTAAGGTCGTATATATGATTTTTTGTTGTTTTTTTGGTAATTTCTAAAAACAATTTTTTTTTTAAATTTTACGAAGTTTGTGCGTCATCAAATCTAAATTAGTTGTATTATCAGAATTCAAAGGTTTCCGAGAGAAGGGTAACTAATTTAGATTGGTAAGACAAAATTCCTTAGTTAGTTCGGCAAAACTTTACTATCCAAAAGCAATTCAGGGACACAGTAATAATACGCCCAGTGATGGTGCAACTGATGTAATAACGTCATAGAAATTTCTTCCAATTACAAAGTTACATACATAAGTTATTTAGTTACGTATTAGCCTATTCCTATATTTTGTGTGCTGAAACAGATGTAATTTGATAATGTAGGTGTGGAGATGTTTATCTCAACATTAAATGACTTGTATAACTTATTGGAGGACGGGTATGAACTGCTTTCGTATTTATAGTTGAAGAAACAAGGGAAGAGTGGTTTAAACTGTAGGAAGTATTTTAATAACTGTAAAATACCTCAAGAAATGGTAAAAAAAATTTAGTTTTCGATGCAATAGACGTCAGTTTAATTGTCGATCCTCTTTGTCGAGAAATACCTGGTTTGAAAAACTAAGGTACTTACGTATTAACGGGGGGCCACCACATATTGATGATTGGTTAGGTTAAGTTGTAATATTTTCGTTAGTTGAAAATTTCTAATACATCATATTTTTTAAATAGCAATATTTTTTATTAGAAATTTTCAACTAACGAAATTATTACAACTTAACCTAACCAATCATCAATATGTGGTGGCCTCCCGTTAATACGTAAGTACCAAAACTAATTTAGGTTATAGCAAAGTGTTTCTTATTATATATGGGTTACTGCATAATATGTCCATGTGTGACTGTGCATTTAACTTTAATTTATCGGTAAGAAGAGCTGTCGATTGGCAGAGCTTTGTCGTGAGATATGTATTAGTGCGTGTTTAAGATTTAACAGTAAGATTAGGGGACGCCGTAAAATAGTAGAGACTGACGAAAGTAAATTTAGAAATATGAATATAATAGAGGACGTTACGTAGAAGGGACATGGGTATTTGGCGAGGTAGTGCAGGGTAGAAACGGGAAGTGTTTTATGGTGCCAGTTGAGAAACAGGATGCCGAGACCCTAATTGGTATTATCAACGAACGGATTCGACCTGGTAGGACAGTAATATTACACTGTTGGAGGACGTACACAGATGTAAGCAGTGAAAAGATTTCAACTTTTAAAGGTCACTCATTCCGTTAATTTTAAAGACCCGAAAACTGGTGCTCACATGAACACCATCGAAGTCCGTTGGTTTTTTATTTAAAGAACGTTACCTTCGTCTGGGTGGAGGCAAGAGCGTTTTGCTGACTATTTGGTGGCGTATATATGATATTCCATACATCTGAGGAAACGTTTGTTTGAGGGACTTCTAGAAGAGGTAACTCGTGTCTACACTTCGTAGAAGGTAAGAACAACTGGTAAGACTGGGAAGTCATAATAACTTAGTAATAGGTTAGGTTAGGTTATTAATTATGGGCTGTTTCCTAGTTGCGTCTGGATTCTTAAATTTTACCAAAATATTACTTCTTTGATCTGGCCGGACAAGTGTGAACTCTGAATTTTTCAGAAGGCTTTTAGACCTACCTCTTAGGAAGTCGAGCCATCAGCATGTCGTTTGTTTTGTCTTTTCATACTCTAATTGGATCATATGTAGAATTCGGACCCCAGGTAACCCTAATGGAGAATACAGACCCCAACTTTCCCCTAATGTAGAATCCAGACCCCAACTTTCCCCTAATGTAGAATCCAGACCCCAACTTTCCCCTAATGTATAGATTATAGAAGCCAGACCCCAAACGAATCGTATAAGGACATCAATAAACAATTTAAAGGTTCATAGAAAATTTTATTATTATTATCACAAATAAAAACCATTAAAATCACACAATTGTAAAATCTTATATCAAATGTAGAATTCGGACCCCAGCCTTCTTTAGTTAGCTTTATAAGGCTAACTAACGAAAATATCACAACCTAACCTAACCAATCGTTAGGTTAACTGTACGCCCTTGACGATTGGTTAGGTTAGGTCATGATATTTTCGTTAGTTAGCCTTATAAAGCTAACTAAAGAAGGCTGGGGTCCGAATTCTACATTTGATCCAATCTTATTAAGTGAAAGTTTAATTAAAAGGATATTGTGAAAAAATGGTATCACAAAATTGGAAAAACGTATTGTTTATGTGTCTTTCATGCCACATAAATTCGTCTAAGTATGAATTTAAGTGTGATCTCCTACATCCATGCATTGATTTAATAAAACTTTTTTGGCGATTCCAATAGCTTTCAATAGTTTGTGTGTGTACTAGAGTATTTATGTTAAGGCAAATGTAGAAACTCAAATAGTTAAAGAGTAGCTTAAACAAGCCAAATGGAGAATACAGACCCCAACCTTCCGCTAATGTAGAATTCGGACCCCAACCTTGGTAGGGGTCCGAATTCTACATATGATCCCTCTAATTCTCTGAATATGTCTCAGATCTATAAAACATGAGAATTTTTGCTCTAGTTCTATTTCATCAAAGCTGTCTCTCATTTAGTTGATGAAATTCTCCACCGAAGAAAACAATGCCCCTGTACGTTGAAGGTCTATACTCGTGATCTGAAGTTGCGTGTTGCTTTGCGAAAATCCCTACAAAATTTTGTTCCACAGAATGAACATGATTGCAGTTTCCAGATGACAGTTTGTTTGCAAGGCTGTCAGCTGTGTGTCTGGTCTCGCCCTTTTCATCCTCATTTTCTGACATGTGAATGAGCATGTCGTAATACTTCTTATAGTTCAAACGCAGTGCTCCCGCTGACTCTACATGACAGTGTCATTGGGTAGTTGACAATGATTCCAATGTCAGAATGCGGCTATTTTCATTTCCTGTAAGACCGGTAGTCGGAGAATTCCATCGCTTTGTTGAGCCAACTATAAATGCATATACTGTACAGTATATCTTGCAGTGTGCCGGAGAATTAGAGGGCCTCCAGACAGCAGCCAACACTTGCGACACCAACGAATGCAAGTTCAACGAATGAGCTAATGAGCTGTACATAGCATGTATTCTGCAAGATGTTCAATTTCCAGTATGCTAGCCTGTAAACCTGCATATCGGCCCGACATATTGGCGGCATTGTCATAAGTCTGGCCTTTGCAATCATCGATGCTGAGATTGAGTTCGGCTAAAGTGTCCAGTACATACTTTTCCACGCTTTCTCCCGAATGGCTAAGAATTGGCAAGAATTGGCAAAAACTTAGAAATCGCTCTATCGGTTCCCCACTCAAACTCACGTACCTCACAATGAAAGTTAATTGATTTTTGTGATTTACATCTGGAGTGGAACCCGTAGAAGTCGAAAAGTACTTGGCTGTTTGCACTTTATCACACAGCGTTCATAACTTGCTGACCCAAAAGCTGGATCAGCTCATCACAAATTTTAGAGGGTAATTAGCTTGTCTTTCCACGACCAGAATTTCCGTGTGTTGTAATGTGCTCATCAAGAAATGGATCAAACTGAGCTGAGAATTTCAGAACACCAAGAAAATTTTTATTATATGGTGAACCGATAATCTCGTCGTTCCTTCTGAAAGCCGAATCACACTGTGCCTGAAATTGTATCATTGTAACAATACGTTGGAGCATAAAAAGGCAGTAATTATTTTCAGTTTCTTGAACTCACCCTATATATATATATCGGTGGTGTAGTGGTTGACATCGCTAATTATGAGTACACTGGCCCTGGGTTCGATACCCTGTGACGGCAGTCGGCTTGCAACAAACCCAGCTGTTCATCCTTCCATACAATAAAAATGAGTTTGTAGATAAATGGGTACCCTCTGTAAACTAGTGGTTAAGACGGTGGACTGCTGATCGGGAGGTCGTGAGATCAAGTCCTGGCGAGGATTTTGTAATTTCTGACCACCCGTGCGGGTCGTGGTTCGAATTCCACATTAAGCTGTAGGTCTAAGATGGAGCAACAAAAAAAAA